>JAQMWT010000356.1:0-236400 GCA_029834535.1 Chrysophaeum taylorii
AGAATGAGAGATGTGAGAATGAGAGATGTGAGAATGAGAGATGTGAGAATGAGAGAGGTGAGAATGAGAGATGTGAGAATGAGAGAGTGTGAGAATGAGAGATGTGAGAATGAGAGATGTGAGAATGAGAGATGTGAGAATGAGAGATGTGAGAATGAGAGATGTGAGAATGAGAGATGTGAGAATGAGAGATGTGAGAATGAGAGATGTGAGAATGAGAGATGTGAGAATGTGAGAATGAGAGATGTGAGAATGAGAGATGTGAGAATGAGAGATGTGAGAATGAGAGATGTGAGAATGAGAGATGTGAGAATGAGAGATGTGAGAATGAGAGGTGTGAGAATGAGAGATGTGAGAATGAGAGATGTGAGAATGAGAGATGTGAGAATGAGAGATGTGAGAATGAGAGATGTGAGAATGAGAGATGTGAGAATGAGAGATGTGAGAATGAGAGATGTGAGAATGAGAGATGTGAGAATGAGAGATGTGAGAATTCGAACTCCTCCAGCGCCACATGCCTGGTCTGTCGTCGTTGGATCAACATACCGTCCAGAGCACGTTGGCGATCCCAGGTTGATGATATATATCGCGACCAATACGCCAACGTTCACCTCCTCGTTCCAAGCGAATTATTGCGGTGGGGCCGCGCTATTTTGAATCGCGATACGAGCCTTGTTCCAGGCATATGTGTAGAAGCACTGCGCGATAGCTGCTTGGCGGTCAACGTCAAGACCGCCAAAAAGCAACGAGATGAAGGGTAATAAGGCTATCCATCGCGCAGACGAGGTGCGGCCTGCCGTTTCGCCTCGTCGGGGGTGTTGAAGGGGCGAGCGACGGGATACCGTGCATCGCAACCGGAATCTCGAATTTGCAAAAAGTTTCCGCGCAACTTCGGTTTTGACAAGTGTGGGATCCCCGTCTTGCCATCTATCTTGTTGAGGGCGATGATCCACGCTCAAGAATTTCTCGCGCATAACAACACGCGAAGCTACAAGTCTGCCGCACACCAAAATTCCTTCTCGAACATTATTATGAGAGACGGCGCCGTATGCGAGCACCGCAGGTACTCTCACAAAGGTGGTGTGCACGAGACGATTCGGACAGTCGAATATCTTCTCATATTATCATCCGAACTGTTCGGCGAGCATCTTAGTTATTATCGTGGCACTCGCAATTTACGACGTGCGTGGCTGGCCATCGAAGGAGGAGCCTCGCTCCATAATGTGGTCTCGCATATTTAGAGTAAACGAGAAGGCAACGAACCTGCGGCCTCCGAGTTTGGCGTCCAAATATCAGTCCAAGCGAAACCTCCCGCACACACCATCCTGTGGTCGGCCGTAGCGATGTTTTACCCTTGGCAACCAGGCTCAAGAGCCAACAACGGTCACCGGCGATCGCCCCCTACCTAGATACACCGTCGGGTTCGACGATCTCCTTCTTTCGCCAGGAGCATTCCGGGCACCACAAGCCTCGCCGGCACGACCAAGGTCACTCCGAGACGGGCGAGTTTCGACGGGCGGAGGTGACTGAGGTGGGGGCTGATTTTGGTGTACTGCGAGCTCTATGACGAGCTATAATCTGAACGCTGATTGGTTCGTTTAGCTAACGTCAGCACTAGCCAATGAGAGGCCAGAATAGCTCGTCACACGTCAGCATTAATTTTGCGCCGTGCTGCTGCTCAGCACGCAACATCGACCGACCACTGACCGAACGATGTTTCGGGGGAGGAACCTTCAGCCGCGAAAGCGCCGTACCAACGCCGTACCAACGAAGAGATTGAACGCGACGAGCGTGCTGAGGAGCAGGGGGTAGCTGATGCAAAGGCGACGCTGCAAAGGCGACGCTGCAGAGGCTCGAAGGGCCTTCTTCTAGCCGCTAAAAGCTGCGAGGAAACGAGTCAAGTCAGTCAGGGACAACAGTGGAGTGCGTGACGACGATGAGGACGCGACGTACACAATGAGGTGATGTCAGAAGCAGAACCGGTCAGGCCAACTCCTGTCAGAAGTACCGACCCGAGTGACCTCGACGTCGACGCGACCGATATTAAGAATCCAAGCAATTTGTGTGGACTCGGCGCCTTCGACCTGCAAGAGTACAGAGCTCTAGCGTCGGGTTTTGTACCGACAGCACTCGATCGCGAAGGCGTCATCCCGGGCGAGCTCCCGCGCGGATCGACAATTATGTCTCGTTCTTCGGCTGACGGCGGTCGCTCTTGGCCTCAAGGAATTGTCCTCCGTCCTGCGGAAGCCGACACGACGCTCTGTTCGCATGTGCGAATGGGCAACTCGGTAGTCGACCTCTTGTTGGCCCCGTCGCACTACATGGATGGGCTTGGCGTCGCGGCTTCGGAAAAACCGCCCCCTTGGTTTCGGATCGTACGCAATGCTGATTTCGCCGACGACGTGATGCGCAGTCTTATCGACCGCTTACGTCGAGATGTCGCGCGATGTGGTTGCAAGAGGATTGGAGGACAACCCTGGCGCCATCGTCAAGCTGTCACTCGACCCCGACTTTGCGGAGCACGTTGTTGCAAGGAGGCCATCGGATCTTCGTGGACCCGTCGACTGCACTCAGCCCTGCGACCGCCACTACTAGTTCGGCGGCACCGACTCGATGGAAGGTCTAGTTGGCCCAGGCCAATGTTTTTTACTCGACTTCGCTTTTGGACGGACTTCACTGTTCGGAGATTCAACGCTGATGGGACCTTCCTTCGAAGACGTGCCGATCAGTCGCTGCACACCGAGTCTGGATGACCTGGTATATTTTGAGCACGACGGCAGAGTTCACTACACATCCTGTGTAAGCGTCGAACTTGAGCAGGCTGCCATCACAGTACATAGATGGCTCTATCCGCAGCCTGGTTATTTATTTATTTATTTATTTATTTATTCATTTATTTATTTATTTATTTATTTATTTATTTATGTGCTCGTAACAAGCGACACTTAGTGCTAATGCTCGCGCTTGCCGCATTGACTGAAGATACATAGTGCGCAAGCTAGATAGGGCGCGGGAGTGCGAGGTTCGCGACCCATGCGCAGCCCGTCAGCGTCGAGACTTTGACGAACTTCCTTCTTCTGCCTTTTCGCACACCAAGGCAATAGAATTTCTAGAGCTCGCGCTATAAAAAACCAGAGCCGACTGATGAGGCTCGAACGACATAAGCCGAAAACACAAGTACTCGGCATATACTATATAGGGAGCTCCAGATGGAGCTAGAAGAGCTGCCGTCGGAGGAGCAAGCGAGGGAGGTCCGTTTGAAAGACGAGGGCGAACGACGAGGTTTCTGGTCGACCTAGTCGGCGGCTTCCGCAGGCCCGTCGTTATCGTCGACGACTGCAGCGGCGGCCGCCTCTGCACTTCTCCGTCTTCAAGTCGAACGAAGCAGGTCTCATGCCTGTCAGGTGATGTGACCGGCGTTGCAAGCTTCCACGCCGATCGGAACATCCTCACAGATGCAGCCGATCTTGCATCGCGTCCAGCCGGCTAGGAGCTCCGCGTACGCCACGTCCTGCTTGGCGCGCTGTCGCTTGGTGTCGTCCTCCCAGGCTCCTGGGCATTGCTCTTTCCCAGCTTGGCTATGCCCGTCGGTGATCCGAACGCATGACGCGTCACGGTCGGTCACCTCGCCTCCTTTGGGTTGACATCAGGGTCGGACTGCCGCTTGATGATATACGCTGGGTCTGCTCGGACTTAAAGTACTCGACCATGTCCGAGGGTACGCACGCCGGTGACGTGATGGTCATATCGACCAAGTCCGTCTTGCCGTGGAGGCGGCTAGTGCACGACAAACTCGGACCGAACGACGTTGCCCCGCGCGGGGTGCTCGATCCCGACTTACCTTGGAGGAGGAGTTGACACGGTCGGTGGGGGTGCTGCAATACCTGCCGAGGATTCTAATGAGGCGGATCCGAAAGAACGTACGGCCAGATCTCGGATTTTGAGATTGTCGGCGGTGTTAAAGGGCGCGGGGGTCAACTTCTTGTAGACGCTTATCGCCTTGATATAGGCCTCGTGGCACATTTTGTTGTGCTCGTCCAGGGCGTGGAGGAAGCCCAACGTGTTGGATGGCTCAAAGAAGACTACGTCGCCCCGGCCGCTAGACGACCTCGGAAACCTTCCTTGCGGCTAGCGTGGTTGTCCGAGAGGATGACGACGGGTCTGGGGATCTTGCGCTGCGCGAGCTCCTCGTCCAGCGGCTTCATCCGGTCGAGGAAGAAAAAGCTTTTCAAGTGGTTGCACAGAGCCCCCTGGAGGTGCGAGCCCGGTCGCACGACTATGATGATGATGATGATGATGATGATGATGATGATGATGATGATGTATCGGTTACTACGGCGCTAGAGTGTCGTGGCGGTGGGACGTCTCGACAAGAGACCATCGTCTTCCCCCGCCCGGGGGGCAATTGGAGGAGGAGGATTCTGGAGGGAGAAAAGAGTCTCTCTGGGGATAGGATAGGATAGGATAGGATAGGATAGATAGGTCGATCGAGACTGCAGATTATTCCGCGAGGCAGTGGTATAAACTCACTGAAGAGCCATCCCGTGTCTGACACCGTGTGAGTCTGGCGGGTTAAGTGTAAACTCACTGAAGAGCCATCCCGTGTCTGACACCGTGTGAGTCTGGCGGGTTAAGTTCAGGGAACAGGTTATAGTCCCCCTAGCCTCAGCACACGACGGACGACACATAGGACAACACCTAGGTTAGCATGTAATCCTACATACCTACGGGGCGCGCTAGACCATGATGATGAAGAGCGTGAGCACAAAATTTCATCAGTGGACTACTAATTGATTGTGTAAAAAAAAGGGGAGAAGAAGGGTAACGTCCGCGTTCCCAACGGACGGGATAGGGGTAAGAGTCAGCAAAGGTTTTAAAATGCAGAATGGTTCAGAGAGTTTGTTGTTCCGATTTGCTGCAGGTAGTGGTAGTAATGGCGCGTCACCGACGGCGACTGGACCGCGGCGCTTAGAGCTTCGCGCGAGCCTCTCCCTCAGAGACGGAAGCAACAGGCCTCCAGGTTGTCTGTCTCTCTGGACAGACAGACCCGAGCCTGGAGCTCTCGCGCGATGAACAATGCTTATGGGAAGCTGGTCGTCGCATGTTAATCCCGTGTTGATAATATGTCGGAGCCCGTGCGAAGGCGCTTCTCTACTTGGCGAACTATGACACTAGGCCGCCGTAGGAATGCGGATGACGCGCGGAGAAGCAAGCAAAAATTAAAAAAAAACAACCAGCAGCGCGCGGTGGTCCGCGTCAGAAGAGCACACGCACAGAGGAGCGTGCGGAGGAGGAGGAGCAGCAGAAGAGCATACGCGCAGACGAGCGTGCAGAGGAGGAGGAGCAGCAGAAGAGCATACGCGCAGACGAGCGCGCAGAGGTGGATGGAGGAGCAGCAGATGATTCGCGCGTCTACGACGAGAGCGTCGCGGAGCGTAACGCGAGAATCATATGGGAAGCGCGGCAAGCGTGATGCAGAGTGAGGAAGACACGGGTTAACAAAACGGAGGACAAAAAGATGCGCAAAAAAAGGTGTTTCTTTTTTTTTCGCCGAAAAAATTTTTTCGTTCACTCTTCGTCGAGGCCGAGGATGCCCGCGATGGTGGCGTTGGCAAGGATGTCGGTGAAAGAGACGTCGACGCCGAAGTCGCGTTTGAAAACGTTGACCAGCTCTGTGCCGAGAAGGGAATCGACGCCGTAGTTTATGAGCGGCTGGTCGATGTCGATCTCGTCGGGCGCGATGGAGAAGATGCCGGCGAGTTTCTTGCGGGTAAGGTCGAGCTTTTCTTCGGCGGATTTTCCGGCGCCGGCGGACGCGGCGCGCGCCGGCAGCACGAGGGACTCCCACTTGAGACGCTGGCGCTTTCCGGGGTTGGTGCGGTCGTCGGCGAGGACGCCGTTGATGCGCGAAGCCATGAGGTAGGGAAAGGTCGTGCCGGAGAGGATGGCTTCGGCGGCTTCGTGGACTGCGACAAAATCGGCGCCGACAGACTTGAGGATTTTGGCGACGGACGGGTCTCGCTCGAGCATGCCGGCGCCGAGGACGGGTCCGAGGGCGACGGCGAGGCCGGGCAAGCCGTGATCTTTGCGGACCCGACAGAGATCGACGGCCATCTGGTTCGCGGCGACGTAGTTGCCCTGGCCGGCGCCGAGAAGGTCCTGCGTCGAGGTGGCGACCACAAAGTGCTCGAGGTTGCGGAGGCGAAGAGTCGCTTTGTGGAGGTTGAGCGCGACGCGGGCCTTGGTCTCGATGGGCGTGAAGAGCTCGTCGGTCGTCATGGTGGCGACGGGCTTGTCGGCGAGGACGCAGCCGAGGTGGACGACGCCCTTGAGGTCAGAGGCGTAGGCCTCGATCAACGCGGATACGGCGTCGAAATCGGTCGCGTCGCAGGCTCGAACCTCGCAGAGAGCGCCGACCGCCCGGACCTCGGCCCGTTGCCGGCGGGTAAGAGCGGAGATGCTCGTCGCTCGGCGGCCGACGAGGACGACGCGATCGGCGCCGCGCGACGCGAGACCGCGCGCGACCGAGATGCCGATGCCGCCGAGACCGCCGACGACGACGTAGGTGCCCCCGCCGACGCCGGGCACGGCCTTAGAGGTGGTGGTGGTGGTGGTGACCGCCTCGGCGGCGACGGCCGAGATGTCGAAGACTGCCTTTTCGATGACGCGGCCGCCGCTCGCTTCCTTGACGGCGGCGCCGACGGCCGCGGGTTCGAAGGGCACGGATTTAGTGAGAACGTCGCCGTCTGCGAAGAGGCCAGAGTCGAAAGCGGAGATCACATCCTCGAGGACTTTGCGCGCGGCGTCGGGCTTGGTCGCGGCGAGGAGATCGAGGTGGCAGCTGGCGTAAGTCACGTTCTGGAGGAGCGCGCCCATTTTCAGCGACGAGTCGCCGAGCATGTCGCGCTTGGCGATGTCGACGAAGCGGCCGCCCGGGCCGAGCAGCGATAGACTGGCGGCGTACGCCTCGGCGCCCGAGAGCGACGAGAGAACGACGTCCACCTCGCCGCCGGTCGCGGACTTGATAATAGCTTGGAACGCGGCGGGATTTCGGGAATCGCCGACCGCGTTCGCAGCAAAGACGCCGGGGTAGGCGGCGCCGTAGCGCTCCGCGAGCCATCGCCGCTTCTCGGGTGTGCCGGCCGTCGCGAACACCTTGGAGGCGCCGCTGCGCGCGGCGAGATGCAGGGCAGCTTGGCCGACGGCGGAGGCTGCGGAATGGACGAGGACGACGTCGCCCGGGCCGATTTTGGCGCGATTGACGAGGGCGTCGTAGGCAGTCGCGTAAATGCAAACGCATCCCCACGTTATCGGCGAGATCTTCTTCTTCTCAAGCAGGAGCTCGGCCGGCACGGGGACGATTAGAGTCTCGGGGCACGCGGCCTTGGTGGCGATGCAGCGGTTGGCGAGGGCGACGACTGGCGTCTGGCCGCCAGCGACGTAGCCGAAGCAGCCAAAGCCGAGACCGCCGCCGACGCCGCCAAGTTTGTCGAGAAGACCGAGAGTGGCCATGACGTCCTTGAAGTTGAGGCACGCCGAGGTCACGTCGACGAGGACGTCTTTGTCGGTCGCGGCGATTCGGCGCCTCGGGACGATTTCGACGCCGTCGGCGCGGCCCGAGCCGTCGGCCTCGGCGACCAGCGTCGGCGGCGGCTTCTCCTCCTCGACGAGAAGAAGCGACGACCTGCCGGTCGGCAGGTCGCTGGTGGTGCCGTGGAAGCGAACGACTCGCGGCACGGTGCGAGCGCCAGTCTCGTCGACGGTGAGTTCGGGCTCGGAAGCGCCGTAGCCGACGAGAGCATCGGCAACGAGCGAAGCGGCGTTGGTACAGTTGGAGTCGACGTCGATCGCCGCAACTTGGAACGAGGTGTGCTCGGCGGCGATGGGGCGCGCGAGGCCGCGGAAGAAGGCAGCCTCGGTGCGCGCCTCGACGTCGTCGCCGTCGCGCACGACCACGAAGGCCAACGACGACGCGGCCGCGTCGAAGCGCGCGCCCGAGACCATGGCTTGAACGAGCGCCAGGGCAAAGCTTTGGCTGGCTTTAGTAGTGTTGTTGTTGTCGAGCGAGACGTCGACGCAGAAGATCACGTTGGCGCCGCCGCCGCCGATACCGGATGGCTCGAAGAAGAAGAAGGAGATTCGGCCGAGGACGTCGTCGGCTCGGTCGCCCGGCTCGAGCGTATACGTCGAGGATCCGGGGATGGCCAAACTGAGCTCGGCGCAGAGCGGGCTGCTACTAGGCGAGGAGCCGACGATGAGCGTGGGCGCCGCGTCGATCAAGAAGGGCGTCGGTCGCGCGGCCGCGAACGCCTCGGCCGTCGCCCGAGGGATGATCTCTACTACGGCGGGAGGAGGAGCCTCGCGGAGGAGGAGGAGGTCCTCCCCCTTCTTCTTCTTCTTGCGCGAAACGAGCGTCGAGAAGAGCGGACTCTGGGGATAGACGTCGAGGTCCGCGACGGCCTCGAGATCCGGTGCGCTCTCGAAGAGCTGCATCCAGACGGCTTGGTCGCACCAGCACGAATTGTACGGTCGCGACGCGGAGGTCCGGACGACGCGGCGGCGCCAATCATCGAATCGCCACCAGACGTCCATCGCGCCGAACCAGAGCTCCATGAGCCACCAGAGCGAGGCTCGCGTGGGCTCGACGTTGAGGACGATTGCTCCCGGCTTGGCGAGTTTGCAGACGTTGGCGAGGCCCTTGGCGGCGTCGACGACGCCGTGAAGCGTCGACATAATGACGACGACGTCGAACGAGTTTGAGGCCATGCCCTGGGTCTCGGGGTCGGTCTCGAGGTCGAATCGTCGCAAGTGGACCTCCTCGAGACCGCGCGAATCCAGGATATCGGCCGCGTCTCCGAGGAACGTAGAGGCGAGGTCGGTCGCGACGTACTGGCACTTTCCCTTGGCGACGTAGTCCTCGCGAAGGGCCTTGGCGACGCGGCTCGCGAGACCGCCGAATCGAACGCCAATCTCCAGAACGCGGCACGTCGCCTGCGTCTCCAGGATGTCGGCGACCGCTCTTTTCACGAGCGCGGCGACGCCGTCGTAGCACGCGTCGACCGTGAACGATTTGTCGAAGAACCGCGGAAGGCGGTCCGGATCGTAGAGGAGAGGGCCCATCAGGTTCGTGTCGTAGGCGATGTCGGGGAGCCGGTCCAAAACAGCTTCCGTGATCTCGAGCTCGACCTCGTAGAAGGGCAAGGCAGCTTTGAGCGTCTCGAGAGTGTCGTCGCTCGAAGAATCTCCGAGCTCCGCGAAGCGGGCGATGCAGGGCACGAACTTGGAGGTGGGCGCGTTGCCGTTGACGCGTTTCGAGAGTTCGAGGATCGCCTGCTGGCTGCGGGCCCCGACGTACCGCGCGATGCGAGACATGCCTTCAAGCAACAACGAGGCACCTCCTGGCTCGAGCGCCGCCGCGGAAGAGGCGGCGGCGGCGGCGCGGTAGGCCGCCGTAAGTTGGTCGACGTCGACGCTCGCGGTCTCGAGCGGTTGCGTGACGCCTCGGTACAAGGAGTCGTCGCCGAGGACGCCGCCGCGGCCACCAAAGCGGGGAGCCGGAGTCATTGGCGCGAGCTCGATGCCGCGAAGCACGCAGACTGGGTTCTGGAGGTCGTCGGCGTACGAGACGGCGACGTCGCAGACCATGCCGGCCGGCTGCGGGCGAGCCGTGACGACGGTGTGCGCGACGATCGAGACGCCCCTGGTGACATCGAGTTCGCGGTAGAAATCGACGCGCGCGAGGCCGACCGGGACGATCTGAACGGACCAAACTCCGACGAGGATCAGCGGAGCGTGGAAGACCGCGTCGAGCACGCACGGATTCATTTTGAAGCCAATCGCCGCCGCCGCGTTCTCGGTCGAGACGACGGCGAGAGCCTCGTCGTCGCCAATATAAGCTTCGGTGCAGCGCGCAAAGGCCGGGCCGTACGAAAAGCCCATCGCGGACGTCCGCGCGTAGATGGACGCCGCGTCCCACGGCTCGCCGAACTCGCGGTCCCTCGCCGCCGCGTCGGCCAACGTCTCGAAGCCGCGGAACAGCGCGTCGTCGTCGTCGCGGCACGCGGCGGCGGCGGCGGCGGCCTTTTTCATGGTGCAGTGCGTGCCGCTGGCCGAGACGACGCGCAACTCGTCGTCGACGATCTCGGCGCGGACGACAGCAGCCGTCGCGATTCCGGCGTCGTCGGGGATCGGGAGCGCGGAGCGAATCGAGATCGAAGTCAAGGCGACTGGGATCTTAACGAGGGTCTCGAGGACGAGCTCGAGCATGGCGGTCGCGGGCAAGATGGCCTTGCCGCCGACGACGTGGTCCAAGATCCACGGAGACCCGATTCCAGACTTCTCGAGCATCGGGGCGCGGGGCGGCGCGCGCGGGACGTAGCGCTGCATTTCGAACGAAGTCGAGTCGCGTCGGAACGCGACGTCCGCGGGCGCCCACGCCGTCTTGAAGGGCGGCGGTGCCGATTCGTCGAGGTCCTCGGGGAGTCCGTTGAGCCGCGCCCAGCTGAATTTAGGCGGCAAAGCGCCGGCGACGTACAGATTCCCGACGACGCGCAACAACGCGCTCGTCTCGGTCTCGTTACCCTGCTTGAGGTCGGCGCCCGTCGACCAATTGGGCGGCGGCTCTTTCTTGAAGCGCGAGGACGCCACTTGCGACATGTTGGCCCCGAGCGTGGGCCTCGCCGCGATCTCCACGACGACGTCCGAAGCCTCGATCGCCGCGCCGAATCCCTCGTCGAACGCGACCGGCTCGCGGACGTTGTCCCAGAGAGACTGGGGCGTGCAGGTGTCGGCCGCCTCGCCCGTCACGGTCGAGATCCACAGCGGTCGAGGAGCCTCGCCGCCGCCGACCTTGGTGGTGGTGGTGGTGGTGGTCGTCGTCGCGGCGGAAGACTTGCGACGCTTCGAGGAGCGCTCCTCCCCCTCCGAGGCGGAAGTCGTCTCGAGCGCCTCGCCAAAGGCCTTCTTCAGCTCGTCCTCGGCGTCGGCGACGTAAGGGGAGTGGTAGGCGCACGCCGTGCGAAGCACGGCCGACCGCAGCCCGTAGACCGACTTGCACAGCGCCTTGAGCGTCGCGCACTGCTGGACGTCGCCGGCCATCGTCACGGACGTCGCCGAATTCACCGCGGCCGTCGTCAGCTCGTCGAGGCCGCGAGCTTTGCAGATAGCCTCGACTGTCTCTCGCGAGGCCATGACGGCAACCATGCCGCCCTTGCCCGCGTGGCGGCGCTGCTGGACTTTGGCGCGCGCCGTAGCCACACGCACCGTTTGCTCGAGCGTCGTCGCGCCGCTCGCGAAGCCGGCGGCGAGTTCGCCGAGCGAATGGCCGACGACGCATCGCACCTCGAGGCCGAGGCCCGTCAACAGCTTGAACATGGCGCACTGGAAGAAGCAGATGCTCGGGACCGAGTAGGCAGGTGCGTTCATGTCGATTTTCTTGGTAGCTTGCGTGCCCCTGAAGAGCCCGCTCGTCTCGAGGAACGACGTCCCGGTCGCGTCGACGTAGTACTCGTCGCACTCGTCGATCGTTTCGCGGAAGTCGGCACGAGTCGCGTACAGGCGACGGCCCATGTCGACGTGCTGCTGGCCCTGCCCGGCAAAGACGACCACGACCGAGGCTGGCTGCAAGAGGCGCCACGCGCCGCCGCTACCGGTCGTCTCGAGAACTCCGGACGGTTTGCCGACGACGGCGGACGGCGTGACCGCGCCCTCGACCACGGCCGCCGCCGTCTCGCCGAACTTTGGCGATGCCTTGGAGGCGACGACGACGCAGCACCGGTGCTGCAAGTGAGAACGATGAGCAACTTGCCAGGCGACGACGGAGGCGGCGGGCGCCTCGGGGATCGACGCGGCGGCCCATTTGCCCACGAGGTTCTTGAGCGCCGCGGCCGATGCCGCCGAGAACGGGACGCAGCACCAGCTCGTGTCGTCGTCGGCGGTTTCCCCGAAGCGCCACAGCGAGTTTTTATTCTTCGAAAAATCGTCGTTTTCGTTTGCGCGGCGGCGGCGGCGGCGGCCCGCGTCGTCGTCGTCGTCGTCGTCGTCGTCGTATTCTTGCAGCACGCAGTGCGAGTTGGAGCCGCCAAAGCCAAAGGCGTTAATGCCGATGGTGATCGTGGACCCCGGCTCGACCGGCATGCACTCGGTCGGCACAAGAACCCGGCTCCAGTCTATATTTGGGTTGCCTTCGGTCCACGCGGCTTGCGGCGGAATAGCGCGGCGGTCGATGATGAGGCACGCCTTGACCAACGAGACCATGGCCGCCGCGGGCTCCATGTGGCCGAAGGTCGCTTTCGACGACGCGAACGGAACGCGACGCTCGCCACCACCAAACGCAGCCGCAATCCCAGAGCCCTCCTCGCCGTCGCCGACGGGCGTACCAGTGCCGTGAGCTTCGACGAACGTCGCCGTCTTCGGATCGAGGCCGGCTTCGCCCCAGGTCTTTTCGACGAGCTCGGCTTGCGCGGTCTGCGAGGGCTTGGTCAGGCCGCCACTCGAGTTGCCGCAGTGGTTGTTGCGCACGGCGCGCACGATGGCATAGATCGAGTTGCCGGCTTTGACCGCAGACGACGCGTTGCGCAGCACGACGACGCCGTACCCCTCGGCGCGAGCGTAGCCCGAGGCAGCTGCATCGAAAGGCCGGCACATGCCCTGAACCGCGAGCACGCCCATCTCCTCGTACCCGACAGTGAGCTCGGGCAACAGAAGCGCATTCGTGCCGCCGACAATCGCGATGTCGCAACGCCCCAGTTTCATCGCCGCGACGGCCGACTCGACCACGGTCAACGTCGAGGCACACGCCGTGTCGACGGCCATCGAGGGTCCAGTGCATCCGAGGAAGAACGACACGCGGTTCGCAATGACGCATTGCGCCAGGCCCGGATTCGTGTGCGGCTTGATGCACTCGGCTCGTCCGCTCACGCTGGCCAACGTCTCCTGCGTCGAGCACCCGACCCAAACGCCCGTGTTCGAGCCTTGCCTGCGCTCAGTCGTGAGAAAAGTGACGCAACGACGCGACGCACATGGACTGCGTCGGGATGCCGGCGCGGTGGAGCGCCTCGATCGACAACTCCAGGAACTGGCGCTGCTGTCGGTCCATACATCGAGCTTCGCCGTCGCTCAGGTTGAAGTACGACGCGTCGAACTCGTCGCTCCCATCAACGACGCCCACGCGCTTCGCGCGCCACGTCCCCGCGAGCCGATCCATGTTCCCGTCCTTCGACAGCCACTCCTCGCCCCAGCGCCCCGTCTCGTGCAGTGGCTGGGTCATCACCTTCTTCGCCTCCAATGCCGCCCATAACGAATCCGCGTCGCTCACCTTGCCGGGAAAGCGGAACGCGTGCCCACACACCGCGATCCCCTCCTCCTTCGACGTATTCTTGCCACCCATCTCGCTGATCTCCTTCTTCACACCGCGACACCACAAGCGCGACACCTTTTACGCTTTTCTGCAGGTCCTCCTTCGCGCGCCGACCCTAAGATCTAGCTTTTTAGAAAAGCTCTGTGTCAGTATCTTGACGTCATCATCCTTTTGAAACAGAAACTCTGACGTCGCAGCACATTTTCGGATTCTGGATAGGATTCGTTGGTTCTCTTAAATTTTATTTCCGGCAGCTGCTTTTTCGGAGGACTGCACTGCACTGCACTGCACTGCCGCGAGCACCTGGACCTCCTCTCGCCGCCTTGGGCTACGACGCGCGCCGGGGCACATCGAGACCAGCGGCACGAGGCCGTCCCCAAAACATCCGCCCGAGCTTGGCACCTTTGTTCTTGAGCCCGCCGCGCCCGAGCGCCGAGGGCCTTTTCAACGTATTACACCGCCGTCGGAGGAGTTTTCTTTTCTTTTGGGTAAGTAAAAAGGCACCTTTCGGTCGAACACGCGAGAAACATGCCGCGAACGTTCCAGCTCCTCTTCAACGTCGACGCGCCACTTTTCAAGGCCGTCGTCGGCACCTGCCGACAGGTCTGGTCCGACTGGCGCCGGTCTACAGAACGCTCTCGTTGCGCGCGACCGATCGAAGAATCTCCGAGGCGTAACCCTCGAATCCCTGAATTTTGCGCTCACCACGACATGCTGATGCAGGCGACTATTCCGAAAGTGCGAATGGGATATACCGGCGCAACTATAAAAAAGACGGTGTCTGGCGTTGAGCCGACGTCGTCTTGCAGCAGCAGCAGCGCGAGAGCTTGCCGTGGCCGATCGTCCGAATTCCGTCCCCGGAGGAGGGCTACGAACGAGACGTCACGGACAGGCGCGAAAATAAAAAGAAAAATGGCGTTCACTTCACCAAGGTTTTTTAAGGTCGACTGGTAAGAGGGGGGGGGTGGTGCGTTGTGTGGGGGCATGAAGGATGTGCCCGAAGGGCGTCGATGGGTTCACGATCGCCACGAAGGGTGCCCTTGTTCACGCACGCGCTGGTGACTGACGTGGCCCACTCTCTTCGCTTGTAGGCCTTATTACCTACTGCCTAACCAAGGGTTTTTTTCTCGGGTACCGCACCTCACGGTTATCAACCGAAAAAGTGAACAACATAACCTGGTGGACAGTGTTTGCGGCGCTGCTGCCCGTAGTTCTTCACATTTCGCGACCCCGCCATGACTACGCACGCCTGGCGCTTACCCGGCGCCGCCCCCGCCGCTTGAGCTCTCGCGCGGTTCGCCTCTATCTTCGCGTCCCGCCGCATCGCTGATGGTTCATTATTACTAAAGTAATAATAATTTTGCAACTCCTCCTGGCGAAAAGAGCCAGAATGAACGGTCGCAGAGAAAGAAAAAGAATATCTGCCAGGCCCAAAGAGCCAGTAGGAGGAAACGCGGAAGGGAAGAAGACAAGGGAGCGAGAGGGGCGTCGGGGTTATACACAGAGCGGGGCTTGTGGCATTGAGCTTGGTGGTGTAGAGTTTTTGCCGATCCTACTAGCTTCTTCTCGTATCGTTGTTTCAGTCGGAGGCGTCGTCGTGGTCCGCAGGGGCGGCAGGGATGGCGGCGGGGTCTTCGACGATCTCAACGTCGCTGTCTTCTTCTTCTTCTTCTTCTTCTTCTTCAGCGGTGGCGCGGTCGTCCTCGCCAGCAACGCGCACTGGGAGAAAGTCGCCGATCTCGGCGGTGCACTTATTGATGAGGCAGAGGTTGATGTAGGTGAAGAGGAGCATGTGGACGGTATGGGTATGGAGGCAGGAGCGGGCCTTGGTGTGGATGACCTTGTGGGCCTTGCGGGCGCGCTCGACATCAGCAGACTGGACGGCGAGCTCGTCAAGGCGCTCGGCGACGGGGGGGATCTAGGGAAACAGGTTGCGGCCGGTTCAGACGCGCCATTCGGCGAGGGAGGAGGTCATCTTTTTCAGCTTCCAGATCTCCAGGTCGACAATTGTGATGGACCGGGTTTGCCCACTTTCGCGTGTTTTGCTCTCTAGCTCTCGTCCTTGTTCGCGACGTCCCTGGGTGCTCCAAATCCGAGCACGTCGATCGACACGGCGTTGTCGCGCAGCACTGCGGCCCCCAACAGCCCGAGATGGCTGCACGACTCGAATTTGAACGACGTATGGCGATTTTTTGTGGGAGCAAACAGGCATCGTAGAGTTTTTTTCGCTGGTTGGTTGATCCCCGGTTAATCCCGGTTATTAATTAATTATTGCGGGTTGATTATTATCCGGTGAAAAAGTTTGTCACCGGTGACGAATACACCTTTGTCACCGGTGATTGAGGTTCGGTACCTTCCCGGAAAAAAACGGGTAAAGCCAATCCTGCCCCGGCATGATCGCACGTTTTCTTGCCTTTGACGTTTGAACCTTGGATCATTCTTTCTTTCTTTATTCCTTTCATTCATTCTTTCATTCTTTCTGTCTTTCTTTAATCTATCGGCCCGAGACAGCCGCTCGCTCACCGACTACTCTATCGGCCCGAGACAGCCGTTCGCTCACCGTCTACCCCACAAGATCACGAAACGCGACTGAATTCGGAGGTGAAAACCGGGAAAATGAATTGAATCGAATTTTATGAACAAAGCCACGACCATCATCATTGTCTGGCTGCTGCTGGCTGGGGTCCGTCTGGTAGCTTTTGGCGCCGTCTGTCTGTCTGTCTGGAGTGGGTCGATGACAGAATTATTTATATGAGGGCGGAACAAAAGGAGGTCATTTCAGTCGGCGGCTCAGAGGACAATTTTCTCCCCCAGCTTCTTCGCGACGGTGCGAAGGTGCCGCTTAGCTTGTTGGCTAAGTTTGTTCCGCCTGCCCGCGGTCGTTATAAAATGCGCCATAAAAAAAACGTACGAGAGAGTGAGACACTTGAGAGACGTGTTGTTCTCGAGTGCTGCGGCAAGCCGCAAGGCGCCCTTATCGCCAATCCGGTTGGACCTGCATGAAAAAAAGCGTCGGGGAAGAGGCGCAACGGTCTTACACTAGGTAGAGCTGCTCAAGGGTTGTGTTTTTCTCGAGCACGTCGGCGAGGCGACCCGCCCCCGCGTCACCGATTTGGGTTCCCCTGCGAACCGCTCGAGACGTGTCGGGGGCACGAAGACGCACCACACGTAGAGGACCTTGAGCGACGTGTTGAACTCGAGCGTCACCGCGAGGCGACACGTATCTTCGGGACCGAGTTTGCAGAATCTAAAGGTAAAGATGATATACTGGCGAGCTCTCGTCTCTCACTTGAGTTCGAGCTTGGTCAAGTCGCGGTCGTTTCGTTCGAGGCGCTCGAGGATCCGACGCCAGGTCATCTTGCAGCTTTTGATGAATTTGTCGCTCGCGCCGACGCTCGGCATCGGTTTCCCGCAGCTCGCTGGTCTCGGGTTTTCGTCTCGCGTCGTAACCCGCGTCGACGTCACCTCGACTACGCGCCGGTCGAGCGCCGCCTCGAGCTCGGTGCACCGCGCCGAGAAGGCGGTTCGGTTTATGTACTTCTTGAGTGGTGAGCTTCGAGACCATTCGCCACACGCATCGTTCACGTCGTCTAGTGTCCGCTTCGTTACCTCGAGGGCCTCGGCGCTCACCGCCTGATGTTTCAAAGCAGCCTGGAGCTTCGCAACTCGTTCGTGCAAGCCCCGTGTCGCATCGCTCGGCGTCGACTCCAATAATATCGCGGCCTTCATGCTGACGTCGATCATGGTTCGGCGGAGACCGAACGTAATAACGTGACACAAGACGATATGACTAATCGCTAACAGGTGCACCTTTAATGCTTACGTTATGTCAACACTTCCTTCCTCCACATCTGATGCTTTTGGGACAAGAAACTTGTTGCCACAAAACACTTAACACTCGGCCTCGACTGGCTGAACAACGGACGCATTTCGTTAACTCCCAACATATTATTATTACTTGTATTAAACAATGATCTCGGTTTTCCTGGCAAGAGCTAGGAGGTCTCTTTTTGGACATATTATTACTTGTATTAAACTATGATCTTGTCCCCGGTTTTCCGGGCAAGAGCCAGGAGGTCTCTCTTCGCCTTTCGGCTGAGTTTGTTCCGCCTACATAGCGAGATTCGAGAACGAAAAATAAATGTATGTAACGCACGACAGTGTGAGACATTTGAGCGACTTGTTCTTCTCGAGCGACTTGGCCAGGCGCGACGCGCCCTCGTCGCCAATCCTGTTCGACCTGCGCGACGACGACGACGACGTCAAAACGACAAGACATCTTTCTCGATCGATAAATATATCACCAGAGATAGAGGGTCTCGAGGGAGGCGTTCTTCTCGAGCGCCGCCGCTAGCGACGCTGCGCCCTCGTCCCCCATCTTGTTTCCCCTGCGCGTCCAATAATAAAATTTGGTGGTACCAAATCGCCGCACCAGACGTAGAGGGTCTTGAGGGCCGTGTTGGTCTCGAGGGCCGTCGCTAGACGACGCGCGTCCTCGGCGTCGAGCTTGCAGAAGCTGGGAGGAGCGCGTCAAAATAAGCGGTCCAGACAGACAACTCGCTTGAGATCGAGCTTGGTCAACTCGCGGTCGTTCGTTTCGAGACGCTCGAGGACCCGGCGCCAGGTCATGTTGCAACTCTTGAGGAACCGGAGGCTCGAGCCGAGGCTCGGACGCGATTCCGAGCAGCGACGGCGTCCGGCCACCTCGCGAATGCGGTCGTCGATGGCGATCGAGAGCGCCTCGAACCGCGCCTCGTACTTGCGACGGATCAGATACTTCCGCACGGCCGACTCGCTGGTCCACGCCTCGCACGCCGCGATCACCTCCTCGAGCGTCGCCTTGGCCGACTCTTCCACCTGCGAACTTACATCCTCCGCCTCGAGAGCCATCCCAAGCTCCTCAACACGTCCGGCCAAGTTTCCCATACCCTCCGCCGCCTCGAGCGCCTTCCTCGCCTCGGCGATGACGGTCCCGCGCGACACCTCGACCGGCGCGTAGTCCAGATGGACGCGCCCCGGCGCCCCGCCACGAAGGAACATCTAACTCCCGGTGGCGCTTCCTTCAACTAGAGTCGATGAAATTACGTCCCTTGCTTCAACAACCAAGGGGATATTATTCATAACCCCTTTACTTATTCAACCTTCGCTCAACGTATTAAAAGCCATTCACTGCGGCAACTTGAGGTTTCCAGGAAGCTTCGGAATGGTTCTTTATTTTGAGGCAACACCACAGAGAGACGACGAACGTAACGACCTCGCGGTATCGTAAAACACGATTGATTATCACACACACACATACACACTAATTTTCGCACACACCGTTAAATTTTTAAATTTTAAGTAATTTAACGGTAAGCTGCCGCGAGTGGAAAGTCAACAGATGATGATGCATCGTCCGTCGTCGATCCCCCCCACCATCACCATCCGGGGGGGGGGGAGGGGTGGCGCGCGAGAACACGAAAAGAACGCCCCCCCTAAAGGAAGCAACGAACCACGACCTGGTTCGCGTTCGACGCGCGAACTCGGTCCGCGTTCGCTGTGGTTCGCATCCCAACAGCGAGCGAACGCGAACTCGCCGCGAACGCGAACCAGTAGCGAACCCGAACTCGCCGCGAACGCGAACCAGAAGCGAACCCGAACTCGCCCCGAACGCGAACCCGTCGCGAACGCGAACTCGCCGCGCAGCCAGCAGGCACTCGAAGCGCACGTATCAACGGGGTATACTAATTTTCGTGCACATAATCTTGTGACGTGTCCGATGATGACGACGAGGAAAAGCCATTTAAGCCATCTTCATTCAGCTCGAATCCGCCATCACAGCCATCACGAGTCCCTGCGATGTCGTCAAGAGACTGGCGATGTAGTGCTCAACTGGAAGGCTTCATGAAGCCTCTGCATGTGCTGACACTCCAAACCGAAGGCGACGTCCCGGTCGTCGTCGATACGTGGCTCGCGCCTTCACCGCCCGCGCACTCAACGAGCTGAAACGAGACACACTTCAGGTACCGATGCGCAAGACGGGCCTCGTGAACAAGCGCAAGTTCCATGAGGTGGAAAAGGGGGAATGCGATGATTGGTCTCAACTGCTCGGGACAATAGTCTAAGAGAACCGGAGAGGCGCTGCACGCGGTTCGCCCCGCCGAGAAGGCTGTCGGCAACCTGATGATGCTGAACCCTTCGATCAATATTGAAAAAGTGTTCCTTGTTGCGCAGGCTACTTTTTAGTCAAGAGACTCGGTTCGACAGTAAATGGAGAGATGCAGCGCGCGCGTTGGACTTGATGCAAGCAGCGGAGCCAACGCTGCCTTTCCCAATGAAGCAACGCAAAACGAGCCATAGTGATGACAACGACGACGATCTGCTAGATTTAGGTGACGACAGCGACAACTCGAAGAAGACCGCAACTGCTCCGCAAGCCCACATCGCAGAAGTAGAAAAGGCGAAGTTCCTCTCTATACCCTGGACAGAATGGTCGCGTTTCGTCAAAGAAGATGGCATTCGAGGCAAGCGAGTGGACCTGCTTCAAATGTACGCTGATCCCAAGATCCGGGCAGATTACCCGACTGCGACGCTCGTGTTCGAAAGTAAAGGCAGCGCGACTTAAACTGAGGTGCACGAGGAACGTGTGTTTCGATTTATGAAAAGCGTGCTCCGTTCAAGTCTATCGCCGATACTTCTTGGTTCGTTTGTCGTCATCAAACACAACTACCCCTTCTGGAAGTACGTGCATGGCGACATTGATTATGACCGCATGTGGGAAATCTACAAGAAGACGCCAAACACACTAGCCGATCATGATTTTCCAGGCGAAGAAACTGACGTCGATGATGATGATGACGGCGAAGATGCGGAGGAAGAGAACGACAACGACTTCTGACGACTGAGAGGCATAAAAACAACACGATGTATATGACCGCCATGTTCTTTTCACATGCACCTGGTGCCGTGTCTCGGAACGTCGAAGACTCTAGGACATATGCCGCAGCTTCTTCCACCACCACCACCCTGCCTACTATCCCCCCCCCTTTACTCCCACCCCCCCCTACCCTCGCTCTGCTCTCGCCGCACTCAAGGTTCCGGCTTTGATCCCCCCCCCCCCCCTTCTTTGCCAGCCCCGTCTTATCCTTAGAGTTAACTCTGTAACCACCCCCCCCCTCTTAGCAGTCGACCTTTAAAAACCCCTCCCCTCCCCTCCCCTCCGTCCGTAGTTGTATAGGTCTGCTGACCACCTGGGCGCTCGGCAAGCATTCGAGGCCTCTTCTTCTAGAGTGCGCGCGCAGTCGTCAGGTCAGATACCCCCCCAGCACGAAACTTTCGTGCTGGGAGGTCGCAGACTCCCCCCCGGACACAAAACTCTAGCGCTGGGGGGTGGTGCCCCCCCCCCTCCCAGCAAAAAGCTGTTCTCGCGCGCCCCCCCACCCTTCGGATGCGGCTGTCGCCAAGCCCTAAGGGTAGGACAAATCATTCTGCAAAAAGCCTCGGCACGCGAAGTGTTGCGCGACACACCGTGTCTTGCACATTGTGCGAACCTCCTTGCCATGCCTCGCTGAAAAAAAAAAAACCGTCGCGCCCCCAGTCGCTCAGCGGCGGTACACGAATCGTCGTCGGTACCCTCGCACTTGGATATGCAACGCTCACCGCCGACCGCGTCGAAGAGTAATAACTGGCAGTTTCTGCCTGCCGTTGGTGAAAGTAGACGCCATGCTCAGCCCCAAGCGCCATCACTCTCAACTGCCGTGGCTCGCGCGGCTTCAGCCACCCCGTATGGAGTAAACAAGTCCAACGAGGACGCACGCGGAAAGCGAGAGTCGAATGGTGCTACATCTCACCATCGAGACGAAAGAAAATCGTGGCGCACACCCGTGTGTTGTGTTGTGTTGTGTTGTGTTGTGTTGCGGGCTGAAGTAGAGGCTCTGGAAAAAAATATCTTCCCGACTATGCATTTTCTTGAAACGGTTCAAGAGGGTAAGCAAGCTAGTGGAAGAGCGGTCGAGCGCCGTCGAGGACATACAATGTCTCGTTTCTGGAAATCAATCACCGCTTTTCTTCTCGTGATCGCCGTGATCCATGTGTACGAAAAGATCTTCGGGCCGACCTTGACGCGAAAGCCCGAAGGATCCCCGCGGCAGTGCGTCCATTCGTGTACGTTTTGGTAACCGCCTGCCAGGCCGTCTGTGCCGTGTTCGTCGAACGAGTCAAATCGAAACGAACTTCGCGCGACTTCGCGCGTTCTCGTCACCGGCGGTGCCGGGTTCATCGGGATGTCCCTGATGGCACGCCTCGCACGCGCCAGCGTCATTTCTTTTACGCGACGACGATTTAAACGTCCTCGCAGCACTCTACGATACGGCCGGAAGTTCTGCTGGGGCTCGACAACTTCAACAACTACTATTCTCCCGCCTACAAGAGGGCTCGCGCCGACCACTTGAAAGAAGAGCACAATCTCCAAGTCCTCGAAGGCGACGTGTGCAACGCGTCGCTGTTGGAGGACGTCTTCTCTAAATTCAAATTCACGCACGTCGTCCACCTCGCCGCGCAGGCGGGGGTCCGGTACTCGCTCGACCACCCGCTCTCCTACGTCCGGAACAACCTCGAGTGCTTCGTGACGTTGGTCGAGCAAATCCGGAAGATCGACGAGAAAAACCGTCCGAGTTTTGTTTACGCGTCGAGCTCGTCGGTTTATGGTTTGAACCGGAAGACGCCGTTCTCCGAGGCCCACCCCGTCACCAAGCCGGCCAACCTCTACGGCGCCACGAAATTCATGAACGAGCAGATCGCGAGCGCCTTCCACCACATCTACAACCTCAACTCTGTCGGGTTGAGATTTTTTACGGTCTACGGACCTTGGGGAAGGCCCGACATGGCGGCTTTTTTGTTTACGAGAGCGATCGAAAAGGGCGAGCCCGTCGTCCTCTACAACAAGGGCGAGATGCAGCGCGACTTCACCTACATCGACGACATCGTCGCGGGTATCATTGCCTCGATGCAGTTTTGTACCCACTCCTCGACCGTCTTCAACCTGGGAAACGAGCATCCCGTCGAGCTCATGAAGTTCATCGCAATCATCGAGAAGGAGATGGGCTACAACGCCAAGTTCAAATTCAAGGAGTCTCCCGGGGAAATCAAGACCACGTTTGCCGACATCGCGAAAGCCAAGGACCTCCTCGGCTACTCCCCCAGAACCAGCATCGAAACCGGCCTCAAGAACTTCATCGACTGGTACAAAAACGAGCCCAGACGCCACGTCTTCGCCCTCGGCGACTTCAACCCCAAGCTCAAACGCTAGTAGGCTTAAATACTAAAGCTGCGCCGTCGATGCAATACCGCCGCCCGGTCTCCGCCGCCCGCGTGCCCGGAAAAAACGCGCCGTCCAAAAACCGGTCTCCGAGATGACCCCCGCACTCTCCGCACCGCAGCTCGGCCCCCGTAAGGCCCTCCAACGCGACCTTCTCGACCTCGACGTTGGCCGATGCGGACGCAAAACTGGGCCACCCGGTCCCCGATTCGAACTTATCGGAAGACGAGAACAGCGCCGCCCCGCACCCCGCGCACGCGAACACCCCTTCCCGTTTTTCCCCCACGAGCGGCGAGCTGAAGGGTCGCTCGGTCCCGCCGCCGCGGAGAACGTAGTACTGGAGAGGAGTCAGGCTCTCGCGCCATTCCTTGTCGCTCTTCCGCACCTCGTACGCGACGTCGTCGCGGCTCTTCGCGCCCGCAGGCCTCGCTACCGTCGTCGTCGTCGTCGCCAGCAACACCTCTTTCCGCGTCACAATGCGCTGCGGGGACACACCGGCGGCGACGCCCAACAACAACACGATCAGCATCAGACTCTCGCTCGCTTGCGTGGTGGTTGCTGCTGGCGTGATTCCTTTCCTTCTGTTTGGGGGTGAGAAATAAGGGTAAGCATCACCTTTATCGCCTCCTTACAACGGATCTCCCCCCGTATCGTATCGTATCGTATCGTATCGTATTGGGGGAAAAAAAAACGGTTGAGATAGGATGATGACGTCGTCGTTAAGTTGGACCCGACCCTTGCTTGGGCGGAACGTTCGCGCGCATGTAAACCAAGTTCACCCTCTCGACCAACCAGACAGACCAACAAAGGCGCTGGGAAGATCTCAAGCAGCAGCAGCATCGAAGGCGGGGTGGTGCGCGGGAGACCCTCGTCCTCCGTCCGTCCGTCCGTCCGTCCGTCCGTCCGTCCGTGTATCCGGAAGAGTCGTCGAAGTAAGAGGGGGGGGGGTTAGAGGTCCTTGTCATGTTGGAGCTTGATGCGCTTGGCAGCAGCGGCAGTGGGATCGTCGTCGGTGGCAAATTGCTTGCGCTTCTCGGCAACGCGCTTGTCGAACTGGCAGCCAGACTTGAAGTAGTCGAGGCGACTCGGAGCAGAGATGTGGAGGAGTTCTTCTTCGATGGCGACGACGGTGGTGAGCAAGTCCTCGTAGGTAGTGCAGGCGTTCTTGTAGGCCGTCCTGATTTTCATGCGCATACCCTGGCGCTCTTCGACGGTAAGAAACCGTCGCCATTCGTGGCTCGACGATTTTCTGCTCACCGACGAGGAACGAACCAGGGGGGGGTGCTTTTCGCCTTCTTCGCTGTTGGGTCTCGAGACCACGTTCGTGCTCAGGGCCGTCTTGGCGAGCCCAAGCAGCGCTGAGGACGATGCCTTCTCGGTCTCGATCATGCACCACTCAGGGAATCGTCGCTCGAAAGTTCGCTGAGACGTTGGCCGGAACTCCAACGGATCACGGAACATTTATGCCGAGTTTGGCTACGACGTTATGGCAGCGACCTTTCCCGCAATAATGCATACTCCGTGACGCGCCTCAGATAAGGCGCGCTCAACATTCATTACGGCGGCGGCGGCCGGGCACTCCTTATGGTCGGTCGGTCCCATTGCTGCGCGACTGACACGAGTTAGATATCTGTCTGTCCACCACGATTTGTGCTGCGGCGAGAACCGGTTCTTCGACTTGGAAGGAGACCTGAGGTCATCATCGCTCTGGTGATGGCCGCAATGTCGCTCACCTTCGTCGTCCACTCTCGAATCGCGCTCAAGCATTGGCGCTCGCCTTTTTCCGCTCTGAAATCGCGACCGGCTTAGGTCTTCTCACCCTTGGTCGCGTCACAAGCATATATCCCTCACAAATAAATTTTCACCGGACGACCTCCGGGAGCCGCGGCGCCCTTGGCATCTTTTCGTGTCTTCTTCTTCTTCTTTCTTCTTCTTCGGCACCTTTGCTGCTGCTGCTGACGCCCCCGCTCGCGCTTCGAACCGCGCCCGTGATATCCTCGTCGCTTGACTCTACGACGTCGAGACGTTCGCCCGAGGGAGGGAGGGAGGGAGGGGGCGCCTCCTTTTGAGCAACACCCCCTTCCCGCGTTGATCGACACGCAACGCCTACATTTATATTATAACACACGCTCGGCGCCTCCGCCGTCGTCGTCGCCGCTAAAAAAGGCCTTTGTCTCTCGCGCCCCTTGAAATAATATTAGTGAGGCCGTACCACGAACTCGCCAAATCCGAGCGCATCGCCGTGGATGTACAGGGGGGAAATAGTGGCCGTGACAAGGTGAGAGGGCGGTCCTCCTAGCATATCCGTAGATCGCCCGCCGCCTCCGGCGGTAATATAGGCCCAACCTTATTATTATTAGGCTTATTATTCGAATTGTTGCAATAATAGGCGAATGTAGGAAGAAGAAGAAGAGGCAAAGATACAATGTTTTCGAAGCGCGCTGCCGCCATGCGGCGGCGGCAGCGCAGGGTCGCCGCCGGCGGCGGCGGAGGCGGTAAAGCGAAAGGTAGCGGTCGCAGCTTGGAGATCTTTGTGAATGGTGTCGCGTTGGCGCATCTGTGCGAGTTCTGCGAAGCCCGGGAGGCCGTGGTCCATTGCCCCGAATGCGACCACAATGCTGACGCCTGCGGGGAGTTTTTGTGCGGGGCGTGCGACCGCGAGATCCACCGCCACGCGAAGCGCGCGAAACACGTGAGAACGATACTTCCATCCCTCACGCCGGAGTCGGCCGTCCACCGGATACTGGGACTGTTCCGGCGAGCGGCCGCTCGGAGGATGTTGGTGGATCGATGCCGGCGCGTCGTGAAGCGGTACTACGACCCCAAGGCCCGCGCGTACTACTACCACCCTCCTCCATCGTGGGAGCCGCCGGCCTGCTTGCGGGGCCGACCTCTCGTTCCGTTTCCGAATTTCGACGCCTGCGCTTTCCGGATACAGTCGGCCGCGAGATATCGAGCCGGCCGCGATTTGCTGATCCAGCTCGTCCGGTTTTATTACGAAAAAATTTGGTCGCGCGAGCACCGGCGGTTTTATTACCATTTTCACGGGAAAAGTCGGTTGTTGGTCCCGAGGTCGACGTGGTCCAAGCCGAGATTTCTCTTCTGGCGCGACCTCAAACCCTACAAGACCGTGGACGTCGCGGCCCTCATCATCCAATCCCAGTGGTTCGCGTACCGAGCACGAGGGTTTATGCTGAGTGTGGTACGGTCCAAGTATTCGGCGCGAAAAGATCCGGTCACCGGTCGATTCGCGTATACGAAAATTTCGACGGGCGAACGATCGACGTCGAAACCGCCACTTTTAGGTTTGAAGGACGAATGGGACCCGGATGATATTTCGCTCTGGGATACTCTCAAAACAGCCATCTGGTTCCGGCGCCTCGGCTTCAAGACGGTGGTGCCGGAGTTGTTCAAGTTCGAGATCGACGGCGCGCTTGTTTTGGCGTTCGAATGGAGAGACTTCTGGGACTTGGGGATCACGAAATCGCATCAAATCAAGAGGATATTGCTCGACATCGAGAGACGCCCTTTCTTTCGGACGCACAAGGACGCGCCAATCACGCTCGCGAGGCTCGACAGACTGAGGTATCACTACGAAGTCCAGAACGCGTGCGTCGCCGTTCAGCGGAGGTATCGCGACCGCCACAGGCGAATTTTGAGGGCGCGCCTGGTCGAAACCGCCCGCCTCGTCCAGGAACGAGAACGCCGCCGCCAGCGACGTCTCGCGGGTGGGATATGGTGGTCCAAGATCTTTTTTTTTCCGCCTTCTCGCCGACGACAACAAGATCAAGGTTTTTGGGAACGACAAAGTCGTCCAAGGGACCCTGGGCCGCGGCTCTTACCCCCAGGGCGGCCCGAGGTGGGTGCCCGCGCCCCCGGTCCCCGCGCTCGAGCCCGACACTAATCCCGCCCTCAAACCTAACGCCGCCGTCCTCGGGACGAGAGGGCTCCATTTCCGCCGCGATCCCCTTGCCACCAAAAACAAAAACCTCATGTTCGACGCCCTCCTCCACGACTCCCTTACCGCCGCTGCAGTGGTAGTTAGCGAACCAACACGCCCCATCCAATCGAGATGAGGACGGCGATGATAGCGGACACTTTGGCCGCGTCCTTGTAGAGCTTGGCCTCCAAGGCGGCGATGGTGTTTTCGTGCTGCTGCTTGAGGCTGTCCAGGAGCTTGGAGACTTGGTCGGGGACCGCGGCGGACACGGCCGCGGCGGCCGCGGCAGCGACCAGCGTCTCGGGGTACGCTCCGTTATTATTTTTTTGATCCACGTTCGGCGGCGGCTTGGTTTTGGCGACGACTTGAGGTGGGGCGTCCTTCTCTTCTTCTTTCGCGTGGTGGTGCTGCTTGAGGTGGAAGATCTCCTTCTGCGCCTGCGCCAGCAGCTCCCGGGCGTGCTCGAGCTCGGGCTCGAGCATCTCGAGCTTCTGGACTTGGGCGTACGCCCCGAGACGGCGCTCGTGGAGGTGATCGTCGGCGCGCGCGTGCTGTTCGAGCGTAAAGATCTTGGATCGGAGGTCCTTGTTCTCCGCGAGCAACGCCTCGTTCTCGGCCCGGTACACCTCGACCTCCCCCTCGAGGTGCTCGTAGTGCTGCAGCTTGGAAAAGTGAGCGTGGCGCTTGCCGTGGAAGTCGTCGCAAGAGTGCTCGTGCTGCTTTAACTTGAAAACCTCGTCGCGCAGCTCGTGCGCCTCCTGTTCGGCGAGGTGCCGCGCGGCGATCGCTTCGTCGAGCTCCAGGAGCTCGCGCTGTCGCCGCGAAAACCGCTCGGTGTTTTCTCCGTGGAGGTCGTCGTCGACGTGGAACCGCTGCTTGATCGCGAACAGCTCCGCTTTCGCGTCGCGGGCCTCGGACTCGGACGCGTCGAGCATCGCCTTCAAACCTTCCACTTCCTCCCTCAAATCGTCGATGACGGCGTGCGGCTCCGAGTGCTCGGCCTGGAGCAGCGCGTACTTGGCGCGACGCGACGAGTGCAGCTCGTCGTCCGCGTGCTCGCGCTGCTTGCGGACGAAGTGCTCCTGCCGCTCGGCCGCGAGCAACTCGAGGGCTTCGTCGCGCGCGGCCCGCGCGGCCGCGAGCTCGTGGGCTGGAGTGTGATGCATCGGATTTCCCATCACCGATGCCCTGCGAGGCGGGTGGTACGCGTCCACTTTCACCACTGCTCTCGCCACCTCCACCTCCTTCTCCTCGGCCAGCTTGAGGAACAACGGCGCTTCTTCTTTCTTCTTCGGCGAGCTCGACGCCATCACCGCGATCTCCTTGTGCCCGACGAGGGGATTCGCCGTCATGCCCCCCTTCAACAACGGCGGCGGCGCGTCCTCCTGAGTCATGCTCCGCACCAGCGACAACATCCGATCGTCTATGCTGCCGCGCGGACGCGGCCGCGGCGGCCCGGCGAGCGGGTTCTCCCGCAAGCTCGCCTCGCGCTTGGGCGCGTGCTTGTGCTCGCGCACCGGCGCCTTCTTGGAAGTTCCCCTGGGAGACGACAGCACGGCCTCCTCAGACCTCGTTTCCTCCGCGAGCAGCGCCGCGACCATCTCGCTCTGCTGCCGACCGCCGTCCTTCGTCGTCTTCCGCGGTCCTTCGACGACGACGACGACGCTCCGCGGACCTTCGTCGACGCTCCGAGCGAGCGGATTCGCCTGCAGGCTCGCCTGGCGCTTCGGCGCGTGCTTGTGCTCCTTCACCGGACCCGGACTCCGCGACGACGGCGGCCCCGATTTCGCGACCTCGACGTACTTGCTTCCTTCGTCTCGCTTCAAGGACGACGCCGCCACCGCAGGTTTCGGCTCGCGAATCATCATCATCATCATCATCTTCGGACCCTTTTCTTCCTCTTCAGCGATGACATCAACTGCCTCATCTTCCTCCTCGATGATCACGACCTCCACGTCCTTCTCCTCGGGTGAGTCGGCGACGATCACGACCTCCACGTCCCGACCGCCCGAAATCTTCTCGGCCGGCGGCGGCTCGGCATCCTCCTCTCGGCGGCCATCTTCTTTTTTGAGCGGCTCCGCTTGCGCGATCATCATCACCTCGACCTCACCACCAGCTCGTGGTGCTGCAGTCTCTGGCGGCGGCGGCGGCGTCTTCATAACGCCGGGCTCGGCCTCCCCAGTCATCAAAGGGGCGCTCTCCGGCTTCCGAGAGTCGTCGTCGCGCTTGGCGGCTGCTGGCTGCTGATCGTCCTTTTTGCTGAACATCGCTTGCGCCCGAGCGACACTCCCCGCCCTCGGACTGGGACGACGATTCGGACCTTCCTCCTTCTTGGCAAACATCGCGTGCGCCCGCGCGACATTTCCCGTCCTCGGACTGGGACGACGATTCGGACTTTCCTCCTTCTTGGCAAACATAGCGTGCGCCCGCGCGACATTTCCTGTCCTCGGAGCTTGCCGCTTTGGGACCTCGCGCTTCGCGACTTCTTCCTTCTTCGCGAACATCGCGTGCGCGCGCGCGACATTCCCAGCCCGAGGGATTTGCCGCATCGAGCTGTCCTCTTTTTTGGGTGCGGCGACCTGCCGACCATTCGGGCCCGCTGACTCCTCCGAGCTGTCGCGCTCCTTCTTCGGCGCTACTTTCGGGGCTCGGGAAACTTGCGTTGGCGCGGCTGCTGCCTCGGCGGAGGCGTTCTGGACTTCGTCGTAGTCCGCGAGGCCCTCCTTGGGGGAGGTCTTCTCCTGCCACCACCACGTTTCGGCGCCTTTGCCAGGAGCCGTCTCTGCTGCTGCCGCCGCCTCGGGTGATATCCCCCCGGGCGGCGGCGGCGGCGGCGGCGGCGGCGGCGGCGGCGTCGTCGCGCGCTCTTTGACAACCGTCGGCGGCGTAGCGGGCTGCTTGACGACCGTCGACGGTGGCGTCGTCGGCTGCTTGACAACCGTCGGCGGCGTAGCGGGCTCCTTGACGGCCGTCGACGGTGGTGGCGTCATGGGCTGCTTGACAACCGTCGAAGGCGGCGTCGTGGGCACCTTCTTGACAACTGTTGGCGGCGTCGCGGGCACCTTCTTGACGACCGTCGACGGCGGCGTCGTGGGCTGCTTGACAACTGTCGGCGGCGTCGCGGGCACCTTCTTGACCGTCGTGGCGGCTTCGGTCGACGGCGTCGCGGCCTCTGTCGACGGCGTCGCTTGCGGAGACTTGTCGACCGTCGATGGCGTCGCAGCTGCCGGTGTCGTTGGGAATACCTTCGCACCGGCGACTGTGGCCGGCGTCGCAGCCAGTGGAGACGTTGGGAAAACTTTGGACGGTGTGGCCGGCGACTCGGCGAAGGTCGTCGAGTTTGTCGTCGACGCGGGCGTCGGCGGGGGCTTCGCGGCGGGTGACTCCCTGAGTTGCCCGCCCTTGACGCGCATCATGGCCGCCTTGGCCAGTAGCCGCGACCGCATGTCAGCAGGAGAACTCATCGCTGTGCCTCTAACTTTGTGGCGAATAAACTGTCAACGGATACGTCAATCAGTCCCGACCCGGGGCTGCTTCGGTTCAAGCGTGGTGGTCCAACCTCTATTATCCTGTTGCGCGCCCGAATATGTTGTGTCTAGCCCAGAATTCGAGAAGAGGGAGATGTCGGAATCTTTCAATTTCAAGAAGCGTGTATCTATCTATCAGCCACGACACAACACACACTGCGCAGGCAAGCACACCTTTCTTTCGAAGCCTGTTTTAGAGAACTAGAGATAGGCAACATGATTCGGCTCCACTTGGAAGGAGGAGGATAAGTCAGAGCACCGAAGAGGCTGCGTGGAACTTAAATTGAGAGTCGACAGCAGCAGCACTACAACTGCGAGTTAGAACGTTCCCGCCCTGAGTTAAGTCGTTCAATTCAGCATAATAAATAATACCGAAAAAAATGAATAGAGCATAACTCTCTACTTTGAGCGGAACCGACAGGATATCACAAACTCGTCGACCTTGCCGCAACTGCCGTCCTGCCTTATGGACATCTCCAGTGTCATCCATTGCGCTCTGGAATATTCAAATCGCTTGCGTTTGTTGCTCGTAAACCAAACCGAATCCTCCGAAGGTAGGCCGGGATGTTCACCGCCGGGGCCATCCTCGACTGCTCGGCGTTGGTACTCTTTGACAACATTCATCGACCCGTTGTTCTCGTCGTTTTCCTTTCAGTAGATATCGTCCGTCATCCCAATGCGTTTTTTTCCGAGCTGCACGAATGGCAAAGATAACACCAATTTCGCTTGGCACGACAGGCGAACGAGGGCTGGACGCCTTCACCAACTCTGCCAGCCATGTGGGCGTGCTCGTCACTCATTTGTTGACGAACAAAAAATGAACTGGCTTTACAGTGTTACGCGGGCGAGTCAATCACATCGCGTCGTCGGACTGGAACTTACGCGGCCATCCCAAGAGTCTTCTTCGAGTGTCGTTGCGCGATATGGGTTGTTTGAATTTCTTTGCGACGCCCTTTGTAGATGTGAGCAAATGCTCGTTCTTGTGCCTCAACTGCCAACAACTGGGGTTGGAAATGCGAGCTGGCTCCTGCAACGCGAGAATTGATGGGCGCGAAGCGCGGCGGCGGCGCAGACCCGAGAACATGCGAAACAACGTCACGTTTCTTGAGCAGCCTGTTGTTCGCCTCTCTCGACCACCGCTCTGACTTCCTCGGCACCGAACAGCCGCTTTCTCTTGGGAAACCAAGCTAAGTCGATATCAGCACCTCTTGCTCCAAATTTCACGCCGCCGATGCCAACGTGCCCCACATGATGATAAGTCGTCGCTCCTTGTCTCGAGCCAGGCGGCGCGCCTGTTGGTTGTGTGAACATCGTGGTGCCGATGTCCATCAAGGCTCAAACCTCAGCTCTTCGTTCAACCGCGAGCCACAATTGCCACTTGGACATCGAGTTTTGATTGAGCACGGCGTTCATGCCTGTCATGCCACCGATACACGGATTCTAGCCACCACCATCAGGCCACGAAGTTACGACGGCGCATTACTAATTCTTGTCGCGGACACAAACGGCGACATCCAAAAGTTTGAATCTTGGTGTCCACCAAGTAATGAGCGACGCCGCTTCATTACACGGCCGCCTCGATTTCACGCATCGACCATGAATGAGGCCAATCCCCGCCGGGCCGCAGGCGACGGTACGCGGCGTCTTGACACGCACGAGTCATGCCGCCGTCGCACTGCCTACTCGATCATCACCAAGTAGCGACGCTGCGTCCCACGTCTTCAGCGTCCCTGCGGCACGTGGCATCATCACCGCTTCGGAGAACCTTGGCGTGCCCGAGCTGGAGACACCGCCGCTCGTGGACGGGTTCCCTAGTTCGATAAGGAATAGCGTTGAACAATCCTGAGTACTCGTTTGAGCACGCGTTCACGACGGCGCTCGCCGATGCCGTTGTGCTGAAATACTCGCGCGAATACAGCGTCGGACGCTACGTCAAATCAGCGAGTTCCGCTGTAGCTGATTGGCCGGGAGCGCGCCGTTCATGGATTGGATGCATGCATTCCATTTGGCGACATCGATCAAGTTCATCTTGCTCAAAATTGCGCTTCGTGTCTGCGGGATGGACTACGAGATGCCGAGTTTTGTCGTACTCATCCTCGCGCTTTGGTCACGCTTGCTGAGTTATCGACGATGTTCGCCCGCCGCTGCTGGCCTTTCCCGCAGCAATGCGCCTCTTCAAGGCGCAAGGGATAGAAAAGGCGCACGCGCTGCATCTCGCGTCGCTCGCTGGGCCTGCCTTTTGAAATCATGTACTGGAAGTCGGGAGACTCAACAATCGGCGTTGCCCTCGCAGCCGCGCGCAATGCCCTGACGGTCGCGTTCAAGCTCTACAGCGCCGAGGTCATGTAGCCGCGACCCTCGAGGCGGGCGTTTGGCTTCCTGCAGTGGCCTTTCGTATCTTTCGCGCCATCGGCGAACTCGACTTGCTCGCGATCGCCGTCTGTGACGTCGTTGCCGCTCTCGAATTTCCGTCCTTCGAGGATTACTCCGCGCTCGAACCGCGCACTGGTGGCGCAGCGAAGCGAGACTTTTCACGAGTTGCTCCACCAGGAGGGGCAACGCGGTGAGCACTGAGTCGATGTGCGCGATGCAAGCAGGGATTGTCTCGGGCTTTGTGACTGAGAGCCTGCGTCACAGACACCATTCGAGTTTGAGACGCTTGGAACATCGGCGGTACGCAACTGGGACGTCCAGCGCAGACATCGTGTGTTGTGCAGTCGATTTCTTAGCGTGCGCACGACGAACGTCCACGCAGCAGCGGACGTCCGTCCGTCCGTCCGTCAGAGCCCGACGGTGTCTGGGTGATCGTCTCCTGCATGCTCTCGACGCCCTCGTCAGAGCCCGACGGTGTCTGGGTGATCGTCTCCTGCTTGCTCTCGACATTCCCAACAGAGCCCGACGGTGTCTGGGTGATCTTCTCCTGCTTGCTCTCGACATTCCCAACAGAGCCCGACGGTGTTTGGGTGATCGTCTCCTGGTTGCTCTCGACATTCCCAACAGAGCCAGGACGACCGCCAGAAAAGTTTTGTCGTCGTCGTCGTCTGCCGCGATCGAATTTTTGCACCCCTTCACGATCCTGGTGCGTCGTCCACCGCGGTCTTCATTGTCGCAGGCGGGGTGGAGGTCTCGACCACCAGACGCAAAGCTTGGCTGCACACAAGGTCTCTGAATGTGGTGGCTGACAAATCGTGACGCCATCAGGAATCTTTTTAGCGTCAGAATAAATCGAGCGACGACGATGGAGTGAGTCATAGTTATGCCGTCGAGTGTTCGGTGGCGGCGCGACGACGAGAAGGACGAGGTGGATCTGCTTGGCAACTCGGCGATTCTGACGCCGGATCTGCTGAGTGCGCTCGAGGGGACGCTCCCGCGCGCGTTGCGCGGGTACAATTGGAAGCTCGCCTACAGCCTCCAGGACCACGGCGCGAACATTGGAACCTTTTTCGCGCGGACCCAACACGAGTCGCCGACGATGCTGGTCGTCGAAACGGGGACGGGGGAAGTGTTGGGGGGCTTCGCGTCGACACGGTGGAAGCCGAGCAACTACGAATACTACGGCACCGGCGAATGTTTTCTTTTCTCGGTTGCGTCGAGGTGCGACGACCTCACCGAGCGGTTTGGCGGTCCCTCGCGCGTCCCCGTCGTGCGTCCGCTTGGCGGCCAAGCCGAGATTGATCTGCCGACCACCCGTGGCTCCGTCGTCGACGTCGTCAAGACCGAGAAGTCGGATATCGCCGTCAACAAATACCCGTGGTCGGGGGCCAACGGCTATTTCATGTGGTGCACCGAGGCCTCGATCGCAATGGGCGGGGGCGGCGGGGCCTGGGGCTTGTATTTGGACGACGACTTCTCCCGCGGCACCACGGGCCGTTCCGACACGTACGACAATCCCCCCTTATGTTCCACGCCCGACTTCGACATCGTCAACCTCGAGTGCTGGGCCTTCTGCCCCCTCGGCGGCAAGGACGACCTCAAATCCCGCCTCCGTCGCTTCGCCTAACTCCGTAGATTTTAGTACAAGTTCGCTGACGCCGTATGTTTGTGCTTTGGAAAGAAGTCTATCGGCCCCCTCGAGTCGGGCAGCCCCCTTTTTTCCCCAAGCGGAGCGGGACGACACAATTTATACTTTACTCCGGCGTGCGCGCAGCAGTGTGGCGGACCCCTCCCCTCTTCGCCTGCCCCTTACCCTCCTCAAGCTCTGAGCATCCCCGTCTTATTCCGATATGTATTTCCCACCAGTACCAACATACGGCAGTACATCAGCCGCCTCTCAAACCCTTGCCGACAATTGAAATGACGCCCGCCCCCCACCACCGGAAGGGGGGCGAAGCTCCCCGAGACCCTTGCGCGTTTGAATTTGGAGCACACACCTATAGCAAGGGCGCCGTCATGCAGACTATTCGGGCCTGTCTTTACAGTCACCAGACTCCCAGGTTCTTCCAATGCCCACCGCCCTCCTTGGCAGAATAATAAAAGGCGACGCCGTTGAGTGACTCTGACTGCAGGGAAAGTGATCAAACCGGAAATTGTCTTCGAAACAAATTCGCGGGCCAAAATATGTGACATGTTCGATGAGAAGTTCCCCCAAGATGTCGTCTCGTTACTTGCGAGGTGAATTCCCGCCTCGTGAGGCGAATTTTTCTCATGTATAAGACACCACGGCCGGCCGCTTAAATGGCAGCCTCGCGTTCGACTGCGCTGATGGCGCAAGCATCGCCAGCATTCGCGTCACAACGTCGACGCGTGCGAGCATTTCGTCTCGCTTCGACGTTGCGTTGATGTCCCGCAGCATCGTCGCGACGAAAAAGTTGGAGCCGTCGACGCTTTGCAACGTTTTCTGGTCCCGTCGCGCCGCAGCGTGGTTGTCATCCTCACATTCATCAACCGCATCATTTTCGCCGGTGGTGTCGACCGCATTGTCGTCTTTGGCTTCAGTGCGTCGCCAATAATTGCGGCGTTGCATTCCGCGTCCTCGCGCCTCGTGTGCGACCGACCGTCGGGACCTCAGCCTAGTGGCCCTCATTCGTCCGCAAGACTTGGCTTTCGCTCCCAATTCTTCCATGTGCGGTTCGAGCCACAGCTTCGTTCGTCACCGTCGCAACGGCAGCCTTTCTCTTTCGCAGACGCAACAGCAAGGATCACACAAAACATACCACAGCGACCAACGACGCCCCCAACGAGAGTCTCTCTCGAGATCTTGCCACTCTTTTCGGAGGAGACGGCGTCGTCGGTGGTGAAGGCTCGGAGGCGTCGTCGGCATCACCTCTTGAAGGCTTTCCATCGTTCTTGGAATAAACGAGTTGAAAGGCGCAGACTTTTTTTTCTTCCAGTACTTTTTCATGATGATATTATAGGGCAGCGTTGCGCATTTATTAGACCCGTGGTTCTCTACAAAATGAAATTGGCCAAATAATCATCAATCAGGGTTAATTTGGCCTGACTATTTGGCCAGTTTTAAGTGCCGGTTCTCTACTGCTCATGTAAACTGAAATGGATTTGATTTGTGTTTTTGCGGCTTAAAATGTCCGGTGGCCGGGGGGCGAATCTCGCGGCGAAAGGTCCAGTCCCACCTCGTCTGACAAGTCCCACCCCGCGCACTATGCTTGAGGCGCTCTCTCCTCCGCGAGGAGGGGCTTCTTTTTTTTTTGCGCCCTCGGCAGCGCCAAGTATAACGATAGCACTCTTCTTCATATCGGAGGAGGCGGGGCGCCGGTGGCAGGGGCGGGCCGGCCGCCAGGGGGCGGAGGAGGTTTTTTAGGTGACGAGGCGCGGAGGTGGAGTCAAGAAGGTAAGGAGGGAGTTGTAGGTTCCTGACGAGCTCGGGAACATCAGGATCGGCGGCATACAGGATATCGTCCACTGCTGGATCGTTCGATTTGCAGACCTTGGCCAGCTCCTCCCAGTGCAAGCTGCAAGCTCCTCAAGGTTTTGCCAAGATGGCGTTATGACCCGCAAAAAAAAGGTGGGCGTCTCGCGTCTGGACGATGGACATGACCATCCGCGATCGGCAGGGATCCTTCGACTAGTGATTCTTCGACGGCGACGGCGGCGAGCGAGCTTCACAAAGCGGGTTGCGCCAGCTCGGGGACACAGCCTCAGTTGCGGCCGCATACGCTGCGTCGACAGATGCAGCCTCTGACTCTGCGCCCTCCGGCTCCGACTCGGCCGAGTCACTCAGTGTGAAGAGCGTGGCACTCGTTTCCACCTTCTCGAGCCAAGCCACGAGCGCAGACCAGTTCCAGGCCTTGCACCTGGGCTCCGGCACGCTTTGCTCTGCCGCCCGGCTCTTGATCCATCTCCGCCACGAGGTGTTTGTTTTCCGGCCGCGAAACAAACCTTCGGGGTCAAGCTCTGCATCGTCATCGCAGCCCAGCCGGGTTTGATCTTCAGCGTCGCTGCCCGCCGCTGCGCTTTTTCCTTCGTGGTCCTCGCCATGGTCGGTGTATTTGCTTAAATTTTTTCACTTTAGCGCCCTCAAAAAAACACCCGACCCAAGTCAGGTCCGATTAATTGAAAACACGTGCAGGCCAGTAAGTTCACCTAGTCCCAATCTCTAACCCCAGTAAGTTCGGCGTAAACCCACTCGTGCTCACACCCACTCACCCCACTCTCCTTCGAGCTCGTCGCTCTCACCTCTGCCAATCTAAGCTGCTTTCATCCGTACACGCCGCTAGCCTTTGCGTTCACTCTAAAACCCCAGTAAGTTCACTTGGTTCCAGTAAGTTCACCTGGTCACTAAGTTCACCTAGTCCCAACGCCGGGAGGGGGCTTATCGTTGCAGTGGCCGTGCGACGGGTTGAGGTTGCGAAGACCTTAAGCTCGCGCTCAAAGTCAGCATGCCGTTGGTTGTCAGGGAGTTCAAAACTCTACTGTAAAGAGCGAGGCGTCGTCTTCCGACCCAGCCTAGTCAGCCGAAAAGAACTCCGACGCCTCGTCTCCGGGAAAAAAAGGCCGCGGTCATGCGCGCGTTGTCAGCATCGACAACATCGTTTCGACGGGGCGTGAGAATGGCGCGCTGAAAGAGCCGCCGCGGCTCGTGGAAATAGTCTGCGAGGTCGCCGTAGACGGCTTGGAGGATCACTGTCTGGCTCTCGCGCCTACCTGATCCTTACTATCGCGCCTACCTGATCCTTACCCTAAATCGAGGGACAAACAGACAAACAGACAAACATCTGTCGATTAGTAGTTAGGATCGTAATCTTCAACAGCTGTTGAAGAAAAAAATATTCAAAAATGTCAACGGCTCGGTAATTCTCGTTCACGTATCGTTGCAGTGATTGCAAGTCGAAGCTGACTTCCTGATTATTTCTGTGCATATATTATGCATTGATATTGAGTATTGGGTATTTTAGAAGAACGATCCATCTGCGTTCCGTGCGGTTCGAGTTATTGATCTTTCGGACCGAGGGTGTGTGCACGCCCACACTAAAGCGAGATGGCCGACGACCGTTCATTTTGTGCTTTGGTTCTTTGGGTCTTTAGTATTGCGTTGCCCAATGCCATCCTGTCGTTCAAATTTCTGGTTGAAGGTACGATGCCACGCCATTCGTATGCCTGGGAGGCGATTCTCCCCCTTGGCATCCTCCTCGCGATTGTCGGGTACTTCTGGTTCTTTTCCTTGTACACCGGTCCCCTTTCTCAAGAGTACTCTCCGCTTACGAGCCTTGCAGCTCGAGGTCCTGATGAACGAGCACCAGAAACTGGTGAAGCGAGGCGAGTTACGGAACGAGGGAGAGCGCTTGCTGTCCGCCGCGGCGGCGGCGGGCGATGCGACGAAAGAGGGCGATGAGAGATTGCGCGACGAAGGAGAGCGCGTGCCGTCCGCCGCCATTCTAGAGACTCGGGACGATTCGATGATTGGAAGAAAGGCGCTGAGGGACGGAAGAAGAAGATCGATGACGAGAGAAGTAGTGAGGCGGCTGAAAAACGATCCCCGGCAGTTGGATCCCGAGAAGATCGTCAAAATTCCGGAAAAGAGCGTTGTGGACAATCATCGAGATCGGCTGAACCGGTTTTTGGAAGAATTGAAGGTGGACGAGTGCGAGGTTAGGGTCGACGGGGCGTGTCAGTTTCGAGCTCTTGCTCACCAGCTCCTCGGAGACGAATCGAAGCACAACGAGATCAGGGCGGAAGTCGTTGAGAAACTAGCATCCGAGAAAGAAAAATACTTCGGGTTCGTCGTAGGCAACTTTGACAACTTCCTCGGGCGGATGATGGTTTCGACTGAGTGGGGTGACCATCTCACTTTGAAGGCAGCGGCCGACGTGTATCAGTGTCGCATCTGCATCGTCACCTCGTATTCAACCAAGCCCTTCGTCCACGTCCTGCCGAGTGGTTGGGCCGACAAGCAGGAGGACAAGGAGGCGGACGACACCACCCAAAGGGAGCGCGACGACCTCCTCCTGGACTGTCCCACGTGCCATTCGTTGTGCGCCCACGTCCTGCCGAGTGACTGGGCCGACAAGCAGGAGGACCCCCCCCCCCTCCGCGCCGTCGGACAACAAGGAGGCCGAAGACACCAGAAGGGAGCGCGACGACGACCTCCTCCAGGACCGTCCCGCGATCTGGCTTTCATTCTGGGCCGAAGTCCACTACAACTCGCTCGCCTCGTATGAAGTCAACGGGGAGCGCCTCATCATCATCGAGCCCCTGTTCCAACCGCAGGCGACGAAAGAGGACGACGAGAGGGCTCACCAGAAACATGTGAGGCATCGCGAGGCACCAAACGAGATAGAGCGCGCGGCGTTCGCCGCGGATGATTCCAGCTTTTGGCCGGGAATCGACACGGACGCCATCGACGCTGATCTATTCGCGCTGTTCGATCGACACGCATTGGAAAAACCGAAAGCCTGGAAGACTGACTACTCCGAATCGCTCTTCAAGGACGAGACCTTTCCAAATTATCAGCGCGCCTTCTATCTTCGCGATGACGTCATGCATGTTGTTGTCGCCCATGGTATTGGTCCTCGAGCTGATAGTCATCGGCCACGTACAAGGCTCCTATGGAGGGCGAGACATCACCGCTTGGTTGATCGTTCTGCTCTCGATACAGTTGGCGCTTTGCTTACACCGCTCCTGGTTCGCAGAGCGCAACGATGACCTTCCGGTCGTTGGAATATACCGGAGTGTATTCGTGATGGCTTTGGGCAGCCTGATACAGCCGAAACGACTAAAGCAACAACGCTCATTCATGAGACACTTCAAGATTTTCATGAAGGAATTGTTGGATAATCTCGAAGAGGAATTCTTGGATATTCTGGACAGTGAGATATTGAAATTTTATTCTATTTTTTGCCGTCTTCTTCATGACGATTCTGTTTGATGCGGCTCTCCTTTTAGCGGCGTTAATGCCCCTACGGACTGCGTACGACTTGTTTCGAAAGAACAAGAAAGACCGAAGAGTCCGCTATGCGATCTGGATCTTCATCGTCGGTCTCGTTGCCCTTGACACCGAGCTGTTGCGGTGGCAAATCGCCAAGGCACGCGAAAAAGCCAAAAAGAAGAGCCCCGCCTTGTCGAGCACAAGCGACGTCGAGCAAGCCTCGAAAAAAAAGGACGATACTTCTTCTAAGATATAGACGGCAGCGGATGTTCCAGATGCTGGCGCGTACCGAAGACGCCCACAACCGCTACGACGAGTCGAAGGTTGACAAGAAACGAGCATTGGCTGAAAGACTCTGCCTTCCGCAGCCCGGAGGAGCGACGATCGGCATCAGTGGACCAGGAGACTCTTCGGATTTGTCGGCCACCGCGTTACCGTGTTCCTCGTTGGTTTTCTGCGGTCTTGTGATGTCGATGTACTGGATTGCGTTCGGGGCTACCGTAGGTTCCGGTATGGCCGGGTGCTACTTCAGAGTGCTCTCGGGTCTGTCCTGCTCGCGCAGCCGGTCGTCGCGCATAATGTTTGCGGCAAATTTTGGCGCGGCCTTTACTTTTTTGCTTTCGTCGTCTTCAACAACAGCAATCAACACACGACGAAAGTTACGACGAATCTCGCTGAGCCAGCAGACAACGCGGCTCCTACTGTTCACGACAAACACGGGGCTCGTCAGCAGCATCAAGACAACGCGAATGGTTCGATCACGCAGTCATACCGCAGGCTGTCCCGCCAGGATATGGTGTCCTCTGATAATTTGATTCACGAACGGATTCAAGGTTTCAAACAAATTTGTCGCGACCTGATCCAATCTATTACTATTGATGAATTCGATACGAATGAACTGATTCACGGTTGCCTACAATTCTTTCGCGGGCTTATCGAAGAGGCAACAGGGGGGGGGTCGGGTGGAAGATCTCTGGTATGTCCATACCTCTCGAATCATAATCCACAAGCACGCTCACGATTGCTTGTCCGCCTTCAGAACGACCATCGCCACGATCCTCCTCACCTACTTCCTCGCCATCTCGACGCTCATCATCTTCCAAGCGATTCTCACGACGTCTCCTACGGCCTTTTGGTTATGGCTTTACCTGATGAGCTGCAACCTCGCGATCCTACTCTACATCACATTCACCAGCTTCGTTGATCAAGGCGACAAGATCGTGGCCATCATAACAAGCCGCTTGACCTGCGAGTAATAGTGTCGCAAAAATTCGCACCCGCGTTCGGCACGAACTCCGGCGGCGAAGCACGGGCATTCCAGTCGGCAGAGTGGATCGTCACATACTGGCAGTCGCAACTTTTTTCACCTTACAGAATCACTCCTTGGGTCACAATCAACAAAGCCGCCATCTCCTTCTTCTTGAAGGCCTCGGTAGTCGTTGCCATCTATCTCTTCACTGCAGGCGTCCTCATCTCCACCACCGGAGACTTCGGCGAGGCGCGCACGGCATCCTCGCTGCGGTCCGAAATGTCCCTTACCTCAGCGCCTTTTCGTGGTCGTCTTCTATGGCGCCTAACATGCAGGCACCAACACTCCGGCTTTCAAGCAGCACTCGCGAGCGTACGACGCGTGCCTCTAAAAATCATCCTGGGTGTTCCTCGGCGCGCTATTTTACCAATTTCAGGTCGCTGACCCGACTTTCATTACGTGCTGTCCCCGCTCTCTCTTACGGCCATTCTATGATCATGACTTCTTCCTTCCATTGCAACCTCTCCAGCTTGCCCTCTTCTCTTTCCCCTTGGTCGCTCTAGTCCTTCTCTCCTTCTCGGGAGAACGTGCGGCGGGGCATCTCGGCATAAGTACCCACAGAAATATGTGCCAGACTTCGCGAGGCGGGCGGGACCCGGCCAAGACCCGGTGGACTTTCCTAGGACCGGCGACGCCGGAACTACTCGGAACCGGGCTCAAGAACCGATCGAGAACCAACCAACCGTGGGTGCCGATGTCTCTCATCCTCGCGCGCTTGGAACGGCCCTTGAAGGGCCAGCTACTCCTTCCTTCTTCTGCGAACGACCTGCGAACGACCTGCGTCCCCGTCATCATGTCCTCCCTCCTCGCTCACCCCGCTCTCGCTTCGCTCACCTCGATCACACTGCTCTGATCAGCCCCCCTTGTAAACGCGACAACATACCTTCTTGTGTTTCTGCCGCGTAGCGACTGGCTGTTGATTCGTCACTTTCTGTAAGCGCTGTCGCACATGTCCCCTCCTGGTCGCGGATGCTCGCAGTCCTAATCCGCGGGTCGTATGCGGACACGATCCGCGTTCGTAAGCTTTCCTACTACTTTCATCGCTCTTTGATTCCTTCACGAGCTCGCAGCGTGGCAAATTCCTTCATAGTTAACAATAGCACGAAGCAAAACTGAGGCAACCACTCGGCGAACGCCCTCCGTGCTCACCTTCGCACCCCCCCCCCCCGCGCTCTTCGCAGTCGACCTTTAACAGCAACCACACGGCGAGGGGAGCGGTTGCGCTGATGGTGGAAGTAGGTCGCGGTCTAGGAGATAGCCAGGGGTGCATATCGCAGGCAGGCACGCGAAACGCCAAGCTGCGCGATTTGGGGCGACCGGCATCTCGAAGAGCTGCCTCGAGGGTCACAGTGAATACATGCCGCCGGGCGATGGTGGAGATCGTGTCGCAGGCGCCGTAGGCGGGGGGCGCGTACCATGTGTTGTTCGAGGTGCCTTGACATCTTCACGCGAGGAAGAACATGCTCGGGCGCAAAATATAGTATACCTCAGGTAGCTAGCAAGGCGTTGCTGCTTTTAAGTTGTAGTTTTCCCGCCTCGGGCATTGCCCTGCTTTCTGGAAAGAGCGCGGGATTTTCGAATGCTGGAGCTTGGCCCTTTTCTGACCATTTCTGTGAATACCTCGCGAAGGTCTTGCAGAACGTACAAGTAGTACAAACTTGTAACAAATTTCTGTTTTACCGCAAGCGGTTTCCTCGGCTTTCCGGGAACGATACGAGCTTGACCTCGTAAGGAACTCGTAAGGAAGAAAGGAAAACGCAATCTTGAGATCTTGCCATAACAAAAGATGATGATGATATTTGCGTTGTTGAGCGCGGCGTCTGCGCTGCGGCGCGAGGAGATCGAGACCGCAACCATCTTGAAGGGGCTCGCGCTCATCCAGGACGACGACCAGGAACATCGCGAGCTGTTGTACACGCGCGAGAACGTCTCGAGCGAGCTGATGACCTCGGGGTCCTCTTTCGTGCAGGCCGACGACGACCCGTTGTGCTTTGGGTCGAACTATTCGGGGACGATCATTCCAACGACCTACACGTTCAGTGGCGATTGCACGGGGTGGCGGCTGAGGAGCGCGATGTTCTGGAAGTGCCGTTACCTCTTTCCCGACGTCTCGTACCTCGACGAGCTATGTGCGGCCGCCAAGCTCGCGACCGACTACGCGAACGGCCGCGACCTCGAGTACCTCCTTGGGATGAGCTCGCAAGATCTCATGCTCCACTTCGACGGCCTCGGGAACTACAACGTGCGGACGGAGGAGACGTTGACGGGCGAACACGATCTAACTGCCGAGACCGACTTTATGGAGGACGTGATGACTCATTTCGCCGAACCGGGTGGGCACGTCTTTTGGCCAACGCAGCACCAGATGAATTCCGGCACCGCGGGGGTGACATACCCTCAGTTCGAGTGCGACGCGACAAAGTGCGAAAACGGATGTTGCAGCAGCTGCGAAGACGGGTACTCGCCGATCGCGATAAACGGCACTTCGTGCGGCTCGGGCCCAAAGTACGAGTGCTGCAAGCCACCGGCGATCGAGGATCTCTCGTATCCGTCTTGCGAATTGAACGCGGTGATGTGCTGCTTTTCGCGCGACCGCTCGGCGAACAACAATCAGGGCTCGTGCAGGGAACCCTACGATACTAAGTGCTTTGACAAAGACCCCGCCGACAACACTGACCTCTGCCACGTCAACTTCACGCGCGGTGCGGCCTCCTCGCATCTCCGGGGGGGTATGGCCTATTTCGACGGCGACGTCGAGGGACCTACCCACTGCCACGGCACGGCGTGGTCCGATGATGTTCTACACTCCAGCCACCGCTACTTGGGGACAAATCTTTTCTACATCGCCTTCTACGACCATCTCCGCGACCGCGGCTACGTCCAGAACATCCCGGGCGCGCCCATGTGCGGCTGCATCGAGGAAATGCCCACCGTCTCGCGTTCCGACTGCACCGAGGTCGTCACCACGGAGACCTGGGAGTTCGTCATTCGCAACGACGCCTTCCACCGCCTCCGCCGCACCGACGCCGAGGTCAGGTTCATCTCCTGCCGCGGCGTCAACGGCACCCGGAATGATCTCGAGTCCTACTTCCTCACCGACACCATCGCCGGTCTCGAGGGTGAAGACGCCATCCGCCCCTACCTCGCCGGCACCTGCCCCAACCTCTAGTCGTTTTATTTTAAGGATTTATCAAGGGGGTTTATCAAATATATTATGACCAAGAGAAGAAGCTGCAAGTTCGCTTTTTTTGTTGGGCAGCACAGTTGGTTTTTGGTTGTTTCGTGGTAAGAGCCCCATCGATTTGAAGTTGCCTGCTAATATATATCCCTCGCGAGCAAGCGTGGACACCCCGCGGAGCAGCCGCAGGGTGTCCTCCTTCTTGGACGCGGACAGACGTAGACACAGCAAATTAGTAACATCCCGGAGTGCGGTTAGACAGCGGATGCGGGTTGCAGACGCGGCTCCGTGGCGGATGCGGATAGCGAGCGGATGCAGATAGCCCCGCCACAAGCAGTCGCAGATAACACGAGGACGCGAATTTCTAGCGGATGCGGACATGTTGCGGATACAGGTAAACAAATGTTCCCGAGCTTCCTCAGAGACTGGTCCAATCAAGCCGTTCATGAGCAGAGTGAGTGTGGGCAATTTCGACTGGAAGCCGATTGTCGAGCCCGAAGTCGGCGGTGTCGCCGTTGGCGTCCATCGCTGTCTCCCCGTCGGAGAGGTCGTATTCTGCCGTGGCGTGGGTTGCCTCTCTCTGACAATGGCCGTATGCTCTATTTTTCGCAGCAGAAGACGTCTTTCATACGCAGCAGGTTGTGCTTACGCGCGAGATGTGGCGGGTTGAAGACTCGCCGCGTACGACAGTCACAGAGTTTCGTGATGTTCTGCGCTTTCGTAGTAGTACTTGATGCTTCGATATTCGAATTCGTCGCAGTTGAAGAAGACACTATGTGGTACTTTGCCTGGATAGTTCCCCTTAATTCGCGAATCTCGTCCAGCCGCGCGGTCAACGCGGCTTAGACGAGCGTCCTTATGATGCATATCGTTGTTGGCGCCGACGAGGTCGCGCAAGAGTCCGCCGTCCTCTCGTGCTTTCGGCGGTGAAAATATTAGACTCTACGATGCAAAGTAGGTCGCGGTGCTAACGTCCTTGGCGCTAGTTTCGTGACGACGACGACGACGAAATCGTCCCGACGCTGGAATAGTTCGACGTCTTCGAAGGTGTTTGGTGTGATCTAGTGGCGATGTGATGTTGCCGTAAGGACCGCAGTCGGTAAGCAAGCGCTAGTTTTGTCGCGCGCAAGGTTCTGTCGAGTACCGCGAGCGCGGGCGCGGCTTCGTCCCTTCGCATTAACGTGCCCGCGCGTTGTTCGTGCTCGAGGCTGTCGAGCACAGACTGTCCGATTTCGCAGACTTTGTTGTTGGAACGCCGCACGTCCTCGATGGTGTGCAAATATGGAAAAAACTTGAAGGCGTCAGAATGCTCCGTTTGGCACAAGTGCACTCGAGCGCCGGACGGAATTTCCTTTTTCCCAAGTTGCAGCGATACGCGTGATGGTATAGTACGCCAGTTGGCATATGCCCGTGGTAGCGCTTGTCCAGAAGCGTAATTGAGAAGCGGCGGCAGAAGCTGATAATCTGAGAGCAGAGCGCGCCTGGCAACGGGGAGTGCGGCGCACTTCCCTATTACGGCGCGGGCTGAGGCACGTATTATCTCGCGGCCGCTATAAGTTGGACGGGTGCCCCATTTATATGTCTCTTCCTTGTGACCACAGGCTGCTTGGTGTTGGAGAATCTTGCGGCGTTCAATTTCAAGTTAGTAGTCCTCAGAAACTTCCCGGCGATGAGACGCGCGCGGGCGAGGTCGCAGGCGAATCTTTTTGGCGAGAGAGCGTCGAAACACTGACTGTTATACGAAAAAAGCGTTTGAATACGTCGACGGATCGCAGTGCGCAACATGCTGTTGATGTTTTTTTTTGCTTGGACGTCGTCGGCGCTGCCATAGTCGTTGCCCAGAACTGCAGAATGATGTTGACGAGTCGTCGCGGGCGGAGAAAGTGTTGCGCGTTCTAGTCGTGTGAAGCTCACTCCGAGAAGAAGAAGGAAGCGCGCGGAGTTAGTTAGTTAGTTGCTTGACGACGACGTAACGCGCCCGGCAAATTCGCGGCGACACAGCCAGCTATGGACGCTAGGATTAATTTCGGGCCCAGTCATTGATGCTAGAATTGAGTTCGAACGAGGCGCACGTCGCCGTCTGCGTCTGAGCTTGACGCCGTTGCCCGTCTCCTCTTTGCAGGCCTACCGTATGTCCAAGGGGGGACCACTCGAGCCACCGTTAGTTGTGTGAACCCGCCCAACCATTACCACCAAACCAAAAGATATGATAAGCGCTGCGTCGCGCCGGGTGTTGTTGCCCAATCTTTTGGTGTCTCTCCTGGAAAAACGGACGCTCCTGAGGCCCGAATTCGGCGTCGTGGCCCCCGACATCTTCTATCCGGCGTACTTCGAGGGCGAATGGCGCGCGACGTCGACTACTGTGGCTGTGGAGGCGCCGTTGGGGCCGGATTTTTTTCGCGGTTTCGAAGACGCGAAGCGCGAGATCGACTCGAGCGTTACGTACGATGTTCGGTTCGTGCGAAGCGACGGCATCGTCGCCGACCGCCCGCGCAACACGCGGTCCCTCGTGTCAGCGATTTACGGCGACGTCATGACTTTCGCCGGAGGCGATGCGAACGACCTCAGGGTCGCGATGAACCTCAACGGCGCCACATTTAGCGCCTCTATTAGGACGCTCGCGAGATACTATAGAGAGACGTCCGAGGGCTTTGAGTCGAGCGAGCTGGTGCGACAGAGTATTGTCGACAAGTCCAAACCGCTCGCGCCGCCCTCGATCAAGGACGTCGAGACCTTGTGCTTCTACACGCCCCAGGGCCCAGACACCATCACGTGCGACCAACGCACGGCCACCTGGCTCTTTCCCTCGGACCAGCGATCGGCGCTCCTCGAGGCCCAAACTCGCGGCCAGGCGATCGACGTGCGCAGGTATGTCGTACGATACCGCCGCTTATGAACGGCGTCTATTTTATTACGTGGTCCAAGCGATAGCGGGGGCGAGCGATCATTCATCCCCCCCCCCCCCCCCGAGTAGTGGTGTTTGTTGTCTTTGAAGGTCGACTGCTAAGAGGGGGGTGTGTCTGAAGGTGTTTATTGTTTTTACCAACAACACCCAGGTGAACTTACCACCGGGGTTTGAGATTGGGACTAGGTGAACTTACTGGGACCAGGTGAACTTACTTACTGGGGTTTTAAGAGTAAACGCGAAGGTTAGCGGCGTGTGCGGATCAAAGCAGGGCGTGTACAGACCATTCCGCTTGTCACGTGCTACTACACAAGGCAGGGATTTAGGCCCTACCTCCTTAAGGACATTAGGTCACATAGAAGCGTTTACACTGACAACGGGGAACGAAGTCTCTGTTAGTTAAACAGAAAACCCCGTACCCGACGGTACGCACCTGGAGGCCTACTCCATGTTGGAAAAGAGCTTCAGACTGGGTTCTTATCCATAGTCATGAAATAAAAGGACGGAAGGGGGAAGGAAGGAAGGAAAGAGGGAAAGCCGTATTACGGAGAGAAAACCCTCGTGTAGAGATAGGTGTGAAAATGTTCCAGTGTCGCACACATAATAGTGTAGCTCTCTGGGCCCCCTCCCTCAACGTGTGGAAGCGGTTTATGCATTTCAGACGTTCTTGAGGCGGAACTTGTGCAATATACATGAAAACAGTGGACAATGGAACAAACAACAACAGAACAGGACAAATTAATTATGACGTCGAGCGTGCTGTGATGTTGCGCAAAGAAACAGTATCGGTATCCACAACATCAGATGTATGGTCCAATTCATCTTCGCTATTATCGTCCAGTTCCTTTAACTCTGGAGAAGACGAATCATGAACATCAGAGGGTAGGTCGTTAGTAGTGTTAGTATTGTGCGTAGTCATTGCATCACTCAAGGTGACCAAGGGTGATATGACAGACGAAAGGCAAGACATAGCAGCATCGGGTGTAAGAGCGTGTAGATCCAATGCAGGAATAACACGATCATTTGCATCAGACATAGCTGTGTGGAGGTGGTGAGCTGCTGCGTCGATTTGAACTTGCTGTGCCTCATTATACGTATCTGGAGGAGGGAGCTGTCCAATAGATGAGATAAGCGACCGAGAAATGATATGGACAAATACAGCAGAGGACGGGATTATGGTGTCCTGATGCATTTGAAGACTTGACCAGATGTTGTCTAATAGAGACACATGCTTGAGTGTTTAAATTTTCGTAAGTCTCTTGTATCTGTGTGAGAGATGTTAATGCAAGCGATAGTTGTTGATCTCGCGCCATCAATTGCTGTTCGGTATTAGTGAGACGTAAAGATAAAGACCGAACCTCTTCTTTTAATTGATGTAAAGATTCATCCATATTGTCGTTAGCTTTATCTAGCGTGGGTTCAGCGGGTGGATTGTCGATCGGCGCTGCTGGTGAAACATCTTCAGAAGAAGTATCATCTGAAAAGACATCAATTATGTCCGAAGGGTAGCCAACCTGGATTAGCACATTTTTAAAGGCAGTTTGCTGTACAGGTGATAGTTGACGAAAATAATAAAGCATTGGCGGTAACGTCTCGGAGGAGATTGCGTTAAATTGGTGGGAAACGTCATTAACGAAGCGTTCGACAAGCACGTTGAGCAGCTCATCCGGGTTGGTTACTACACATACTTTATCTTCAACAGAATGTAACAAAGACCAAGCTGCTACAAGAATCTCAAGATTTACACTCGAGATAAAGGGCAGCTGAAGTAAAAGCATGGTGCTGTCGTCAAGGTTAACAATGATTTTAGAGGCATCAACTTTAAGGGATGTCGCAGTCTGCATGATTGCCTCTTTGAGCTGCTTATTAATAGCAATTGACTTTCCAGGGCGGAGGATTATAGCTCTAGTGTGAGCAGCCGGATCATTAAAACAAGATAGTTGGGATGGCTGCTGACTGTTGCGAATTAAGGCTATCCCATGGTGTGACCGATCGCACAGCGCACAAATCAACAAAAAGAAAGGGCGCGGTACGTCAAAGCAGTGGGATGCGTGTTGCTCAGACGCGAGATGATCCTCAATAATTTGGCGAGTCCTGTCAGTTTTAAGTTCATCTTCATTACAGATGATGAGCACGACTGGTGTGCCTGGCACATCAGTTTTGTTGTAGCGCTTTGTACGCGTCACATGTACTTTGACAACCCCTTTAATGGATGGGAAGCGATGAAAACGGATCCCCTCATTAGGAGATATAGCGGGGGCGTTTCGAATACGCTTAGTTTTGACGCACAACAATGAACTGAGATATTGTACATTGTCTACAAACTCTGTCTGTTGTGCTTCCGTAAGCAGCTGCTGCAAAGACTTAAGCCAGCACTGGGGGTCCTTGTGTTGCGGAATAAGAAAGTTGGGTGGTGATGAACCAAGAGCAGTAACGTTCCCGGACATCATCGCTAATACGTCAAATTTACAGTGTTTGAGCAGGAAATACTCAGACTTTGCTGCTTGCGATTTAGACTGTTGTTGGGCAGTTGTCTTGGGCGCCTTGGGCGTCACGGGCGTAGCTTGATGTCCTGCGCCAACTTCACAGAGGCAAAAGCGGCCCAAAAAAAAACTCGCCGCATCTACCGTGAGTGGGGGATCGCCAACGCATTAGGCCGGGCTCGCTGTGCCCTCACCGCCCTCACGCATGTCGCCGCCTCGGGGAACCCCACTCAGGCTGCCCGATCCCAGCAGGACGTCGCCCTTCGTCGCACATACGTCCGACGGCAGCATGCGTACGACCTACGGGCGGGGTCCGCCCTCTCTTCGCCTGCCCCACGACTCGGCGATGACCCCGACTAGGTCCCGCGTACTTATCTCCGCCCGTCAGGCACATCCCTCCTACCCCACAAACCCACCCACATCCTTCATGCTCCCCACACACACACCCCTCTTAACAGTCGACATTTAAAGACAAACACTCGAAAAAACCGTTGGGTGCACGCGGTCATGCATGTTTAATGACCGTTGGCAAAGCAAAAAATGTGGTCGTGCAAGCGATGCACGCTCGAGAACGGTGGGTCGTCGTGCGCGGCGTGCGGTGCGCGGCCGACGAAGAAGTTGCGCGGTGACTGGTCGTTTCTCCGGCCTCCCCCTGCCGCGCGCAGGGTGAGCTTGACGCTCGAACGGTTGTTGAATGGCGTGCGCGCGGCGTGGGGCGCGCCTCGCGACGGGGCGTGGGAAACGCGGGAGGTCGAGATTCGCACCAGGCCGGGCGGCGCGAAGGCCAAGTATACGGTAGAGCTACACGTCGAGCACTGTACGGCGTGGCAGCCACCGCGACCGTCGTATAGCCCCGCGGCCCTCGGCATGCTCCAATCGCACCTCCAGAAATGCGCGAGGCGAGGGCTCGCGGACCTCGCCGTCCGCACGGCGCTCGAGATGCTCGCGATCCCGCACGGAGACCGAATGCTCCGGCGGAGGCTTCCGATAATTCTTGTGGAGGATCTCACGCCGCGAACCGAGTGGCTGTCGCCGTTAGTCTTCTATTTGCTCGCGGGCGACGCTTTCCGCCTCGCCCCCCCCGACGTCGCCGCGATCCTCGGAATCGTCGCGACCGCAGCCAAGGAGCCGACCCCGGCGTCGACGGGCGACTACCTCGACACCCCCCCCGATAACCTCTCGTTGCTCGCCCGGGCCGCGTACGGCGGAACGAAGGGCGACGTCGACGCGTGCTTTCGCGCCGCCAAGATCCACGCTACGCAATCCGACCGACCAGTCCCTGCCCTCGATCCCAATACGGTCCGCCGCCTCCGCCCCGCGGACTGGTGTCGCGCCGGAGTCGACTTCCACTCCCGCGACGCGGAAATCCTTAAGTTGATGCGCCGCCGCGACCCCGACCTCCTCGGGCCCCTCGCCGACCACCGCCTGACAACCTGGATGTGGCACGCCCGCTCCAAAGTTAATTTCCGGGGAGACAAGTCCGCAGCACAAGATGATGATGATGAACAAGAAGAAGAAGCAGAATGGGCATCCCGAGCCCACGCCCTCGCCGACGCCGCGGCCGGCGACATGATACGCGCCGTCTCTTTATCATCCTAAAACAAACCCAGCGGGAGCGTCCGGAATGTTTGCCCGTGTGCTCTCGCTGTGACAGCAGCAGCCTTTGGCGACCCTGTCGATGTCACATACCATATGAGTAGAATCTGATGCGCGCCAGCGGATATATATCTATCGTTGGAGCGATGCGCCAAAGCAGCTGTGTGATCGGCCATCTTCCCTAAGTGGGGAACTGAGCGAACGGGGGTGGGGGCTTGCTTGCTTGCGCCTAGGTGACACATTATTGAAAAGACTTGCACGGCGCCAAATGTTTATTGCCAGGGTCAATCACTTTTCTGAAAAAATAGTTTTGTAACCATATAGACAGACGCCGGGGCACTTGCTCTCTAGTCGTGCATCGATTCTTGTGATTGCACGCCATTACCTAACTGAGCCCCAAGTAGCTGAAGGGGTTTTGCAGCCAGATACCAGATGGTTTCGATGGCCGAGAAGAAAGATGTTTATCCAGGTGACGCTTGCTTATGTCGATCTGGGTCAGGTCGGCTTTGTCGAACGAACGATTCAGCAGCGCTCAGAGACGCGACGACGTTTTTTTCTCGAGGATATGTATGACCTTGTGTTCGTAGACAGACAACACGGACGAGAGGTTGTCCAGCCTCGCTGACTCGTTGTTAAACGAGTCGAAGGGCGCTGCTGGATTGAACGACTTGGTTCCCGTCCTGGAACCATCGAGCTCGAAACGTGCCCGTTTAAGACTCTGGATTGGCAGCGAGCTCGCGGGACGCACTTGTACAACCCAAGAACGAAGATGGCGCGCGGTGACTCCTGACTAGAACCCAGCATCGCCCAAGCTTGTGACATGGTTCTTCTTTCAAGAGGCGCACACAATCCCCGAGTGGCAGCCTCGACCTTCACACGGTCTCAGAGGGCCGGGGCTACGGCCCACCGTGCCGTCCGCAACAGGTTGTGCCCAGCCGACGACGTTCGCAAGACGAACGCATCGCTTCGATCATCCAACCGGCGGAAATAATGCGGGCTGGAGTTATTTCGAAGTGCGCATTGTCAGGACCGTCACGAGAACAGCATGCACGTCCCAAACGCAGAGCTCCGAAATGCGCAATCCCACAACGAAGTTCGATGTTATCCACCCTACGCAGCAGAAGGCATGTCGTGGATAATATTGAGGTGGGATGGGAAAATGAGTCCCCCCCTTGAATCGCCACATTCCAAAAAATTTTTAACACGCGAGGAAATGAGCTCCACCAGGGAGTACGGACGCAGCCCGTCGAAGCGTGGTTGCACAAGTCGGAGAGAGAGACTTGGTGCTTATCGCGAGTCTTCCTGAAGCACGCTGCGAGTAATCGCCAGCTGGTGTTGTAAACTAGGAGGCAAGTTCAGAGTCAACCATGCACCTGAAGCTGCGACTCCCAGGTGTCGCTTATCTGAGTATATCCGAAATGAGAGAAGGCTATGGTGCGCACGCCGGTCGGGCGCCACTGAAGAGTCGTAACCCGGCGGCTCCGCTGCTCCACGATTCTCACAGGTTCTCAGTTGGGGCCAGGGGTAGCTCCGCTCCGCTGGGGCGCACTTCATGGTCCACACAGCAGCCTGGGTGGAAGTAGTATAGGAGCAAAACAAGCACCAGCATTGTCCACATCTCTTCTTTCGGTACCTACCGCGTCTCTTTCCGGGCAGAGGATAGATGGTGGTCTGCTGTAGAGCGCCTCCGCGGAGTGAGCTGACCGGCGGTCAACCGGGCCCGCCTCGTGAAACCGTCATGGTGTTTACGAAACAGATAGCCGATCGCGCTGGCGCGCCAGCGCTTGGCACTCCACTCGAGAGGTGCCAGGATGTCGGTGAAATACGTCGCGCGTTGGCTGCGCGCGCGGCAGCCAACGCGCGCGCGCGGATGCCTCGCCATTCATCAAGGATATGGCCTCCGTCCGCGAGCGTTGGTTCCCACCACCACCACCACCACCGCGGCGCACGGTGTGCTTTCTTGTTTGTTTGTTTGCTTGTTTAATGGACGGCGCGAAGCGAGGGGTCCCGCACGGACGACGGTGACATGTGCGGTAAGATCAACATCACCGGCCGGCGGGGCGGGTGGGAGGAGCGAGAAGATGTGCGTGAGTGCTCCTTGGAAAGAAAGAAAGAAAGAAAGAAAGAAAGAAAGAAAGAAAGAAAGAAAGAAAGAAAGAAAGAAAGAAAGAAAGAAAGAAAGAATGAATGAATGAATGAATAAATGATAGTGTCCTTGGCGGCCCTTCCTTTTTCGGATCGCTTTGGCGCCGGCGGCGGGAGCGTCGCGTAGCGAAAGTGACGGCATCAATTGCCTTGCACTTGTAATGGTGGCGTTCCCAACAAGCTCGGAGGTCGTCGCGAAGCCAACGGCCTTAAAAAGCGATCGAGGAGGTATGTATCTTCGCGGCAGATTCTTGGAGGAGATCCTTTCTCAGAACATATCATTTTTTCGGGGGCAACGAGTTGGGCAGGTGACCTGTCGCCTCGTGGAGATGACTTATTTCATCAACTCCCAGACTTATAATAATTTCGTTGAGTAGTTGTAGAAGAGAGAATGCTGGGTTGCGCGCAAGAACAATGCAGGTCGTCGTCGGCGGCGAGGAAAGTTAGGGGCGCCGCGTTGGCGGCGGCGGCGGCGCTGGTGGTGAGTCTCGTGTCCCGTCGTTGCTAGCTAGGGTGCGGCGGCGTGGAGTAGGCCAGTGAGGCCGAACTTGCGTCGCCAGGCGGTGATGAGCTCGAGCTTGATGGCGCGCTGCGTGGCGTTGCTCGAGAGGGCGCCGTCGAAGGCGAGGGGGACGTGGTCGGAATCGCCGACAGTGAGGATGAGGCCCGCGTAGTCGAGGCGGCGGAGTGTGGTCGCGACTTGTGTGCCGCGGGCGTCGGAGGAGTGGACTATACAAATACGGCTCGCGTGGCGGATAATCGAGTAGAGGAGTTCGTTGGGGTCGTGGAAGTTGAGGTGGCGGATGTTGGGGAAGGCGATCGACAGCAGGATCTGTACGCCGCCGCGGGTGACGACGCTCGATGCGGCGAGGTGGCAGATCGTCATGGCTGGAAAGGTGTAGTCGCGCGCGGCGTCAGATTGTCGTTGCGAAGGAAGGTAGGCGTGGGTTTGCGAGCGCGCGAGGGTTGGGAAGAGAGATGGGTCGTCGGAGGGGATCGTCGGGAGCGCGTTGCGGCGCGGGTGGATCCTCGAGGGTTCGTCCAACGTGAGTCTGAGAATTTCGTTCGACTCGGTCACGAGCTCGAGCCAGCGATTGGTGACGATCGCGTCGACTCGATCGCGACGCCGAGGGTCGAGACGAAGCGCGCCTTCGACGAGGCGGGCGAGGGACTCGTCGCCCCACGGGAGCGCGCTGACGTCGGCCACCGCCTGGCGGATCGCATCAAAAAAAACGGACGGCTTGGTGTAGAAACAGTAGGCTTGGAGCCAGAGACCGTCGAAGGTTCGCGTGCCCTTGGTAGTTTCGAGGAGTAAAGCGCCAAAGCTCCAGACGTCCGCCGCGTAGACGTCGTAGGAGCCCGCGGCCGCGATCTCGGGGGCGAAGAATCCCACGCTCCCCACAAAGTCCGTACAAAATTGCTGGTCCCGGACGCTGACCCCAAAGTCGCAGAGCTTGACTCTGCCGGCGGCAGGGTCGACGACGAGAACGTTCTCCGGCTTGAGGTCGCGGTGCGCAATGGAGCGCGCGTGCAAGTGCCGGAGCGCGAGCGCGATGATCCGGTTCAAGGACCTCGCGAGGCTCGCGGGAAACCCGGTCGGGAACTCCTTGAGGAGGTCGAAGAGGTCGCCGCGTCGCGAGTATTCCAGTACGAAAAAGACGTGAGTATCCGTCTGCGTCGCATCGAACAGCCGCACGATTCCTTCGTGCGCGACCGCGCGCATCACCTCCACTTCCGTGTTGAGCCGCCGGATGTTCCGGATCACCTTTCTGACGTCGGGGTTGTCGACGCGCTTCTTATCAACCACCTTGATCGCAACCTCCCTTCCCTCATGATTTTTCGCGTGCCACACGGTCGCAAAGGTCCCTTTCCCGATCTGACGCACGAACCTATACTCGGCAAGGCTGGCCCACCTCAGCTCGCGCTGCTGACGCCACGCGCTATCGTACGACACCTGGTCGGTGCAAGCCATTCCTGCGTGCAACACAGAAAGAAAACCGAGTCGCTCCTATATACTTTTACTTACCAAGCCAAGGATTTTTTTTAGCCACCTGGGCAGATCCTACTTTTGTTGGAATCCATGCGCGCGGGTATGAGATGTGTGTGTTGTTGCGGCGGCCACCCCCTAGGACTGACTGCGAGAGCATTGGAGGACGACGACAGGCGAGCATTGGAGGACGACGACAGGCGAGCATCGGACGGCCTCTTCTACTCTCTCACACGCCCGGACTACGTATGGCGACCCCTTCCCTTCGGGAGCTGCACCTGCTGCTTTGATAATAAATAATACGCGCGTTCGCCACGTGGATGTTGTTTTTTCCTCCTCGACGAACGAACATCGTGTCATGGGGGTCTGAACATGGAACTACCGCCCGCCCCGCGTGGTTCGTCTCGTGCGGTGCGTCAACACAACACAGATGAGGGGGAGCCTGCGTCGACCAGTAAAAAGTCAATAGGTAACGCAAGTTGATGTAGTTACAGGATATATTCCTACTAACTTGAGGCCACTAATGAATTCGGCGACTGCTTCAACTGCTTTTTTTTCAGCGACCGGAAGGGAAGGGAAGGGAAGACCGCCGCTCACCCGGGTGATCGCCACGTCGAGAGATTTTCGACAAGGAAGAAAACATCGTATATGTTGTTGTTGTTGTTGTTGTTGTTGTTGTTGTGAGCGCGGGCGTTCGACGAGCGATTCGTGAGATGTGCACGATGGCGGCGGGCGGGCGAACACTCTCTCTCTCTCTCTCTCGTCGCTAAAGGCCTTCACTTTCTCAAAAGAGAAAGCGCCATCAAATGAGCGCAGAACCTCGCGGCGGAGGAGTAGGCGCGCGTGTAAAGGAAGAAAAAGAGTGTGTCGGCCGGAAAGTACCGGTGCGACACGCGGTCTAGCCCAAGCAGGAAGATGATGTGCGAAACGTAGGCGAAGGGTCTAGTTGTTAGAAGAAGAAAGTTCTAGCTGGTGGCGGTGCTCGTAGAGGCGGGCGCGGGCGCATTGGTGGTGCCACTGGCGTCTAGGGGTGGATGGTCGCGGCCGTCCAAAATGGCCGCGAGGCTGTGCGCGAGGGGATGGTCGATGGAGGCGAGGTATATCCGGCAGATTGCGGTAATGGGAACGGCGAGGACGAGGCCCGGGACACCCCAGAGGTAGGACCAGATCATGAGGGAGAGGAGAACGACGACCGGGTGGAGTTTCATGGAGTTTCCGAAGAGTATGGGCTCGATGACGTTGCCGACGAGGGCGTGGAGGAGGACGAGAGATGCGAGGGCGACGAAAGCGGAGAGTTTGGAGGAGTTTGGGTCGAGGAGAATGACGGGCATCGGCAGGGCGCAAGAAACGACACCTCCTAAGTTTGGGACGAAATTCGCAAAAAAGGCGACGACCGCGAAGGCGAGCCAGAGATCGACGCGCAGAAGGACGAGGAGCGCCGCCGTCAAGAGTCCCACCAGCAGAGAGAGGGCGAGCTTGCCCTTGATGTAGGAGTTGATCTGGCGGTCGACGCGTCTACTGAAAAGCGTGTTGAATCGCGCGTAGCTGTGACTGGGGCGCAGCGACAATGGCTCGTCATCGTCGTCCGACGCGTAGTCGATGGTCGGGGTGAGGAGGAGGTACATCGTAAACAACAATACGAGCATCGTCGTCGAAAGCAACGACAGCAAGCCTTCGCCCAAACTAAAGACGGTCGCGGTGATCCACGAGCTCAGCTCGCCGTCGGCGAATTTCTGGAGGCTGACCTTTCGCCAGCGCTCGTCGAGACCCGTGTTGTCGAGCCACTCCAAGCACGAGACGACCAGAAGTTGGACCTGGGAGGCGTAGGCGTCGGCTCTCGAGGTGAAGTCCCTGACGGATTCGGCGACGATCGCGGCGAGGGTGGCGAGGGTGGCGAGCGCGACGCAGAGCGTCACGAGGACAGCGAGGGAGTGGGGGAGCCGGAACCGCCGCCACCGCCGGGGTCTCTTGTCCGGACTCTCGAATGGCAGATTCTTGCGCGTGAGGGCGTCGATCAGAGGTTGCAGGAGGTATTTTAGGGATAAGGAAAGGACAAGCGGAACCAGGGCGAACTTGAGGCGCGCGAGCCCATACGCGACGACCCCCGCCGCGCAAATGCACAGACATACCGTCCTCAACCGCTCCTCGAGCTCGGACTGGGACGGTGACAACGAGGCGAAACGCATCCTTACCCTTTTCTTAATAACGCCGCCGTCTCTCGCAAATAAATAAACAACAAAAACAAAAATGCAGCAGTCGCGGCCGCTGGACGCCTGCTACGACCCGGTCTACACGACCAAGGCGACGCCTTTTGCCCAATCGGGCCGCCGGGTGGTGAAGGTGTCGGGGGCCAACTTCTTCCAAAGGCCTATGGTGCCCCACCTCGACGTCGTTTCCCCCACCATTCTCCTCGCGCCGCCGGCGGCGCAAAAGAGTTATTCACGTCTGGAGATCAAAGAAGAAGAACAAACTGCAGCAGCAGCCAGGGATGTGGGGATTCAGACGGTGTTCAGGGAATCCGAGGCCCAGACAGACCCCTACTCGCCCGAGTACCTGCAGCAGCAGCAGCAGCAGCAGAAGGACGAGAGTCTGGTATTGCTGCTCGAGGGGTTGACGTATCGCGACGGACGCTTGCCGGTGGGCACGAAAGAAATCGAGATGATAGGGCACGCCAAAGCAAAGCATCGGCTCGTGTCGTCGCTCCCGCCGGCAACGGACGAAGCTTCTTTGTCGTTGCGGAAGCGTTTGCTCGAGTTGCAAGAGGTTCGCGAATTCGAACTTCGCCGGAAAGAACTCGACGACGCGAACGAGGCGCGAGTAGAGGCCCTAAGGCAAGCATTGGAAGCGCGGGACCAGGAAGCAGACTTTCTGGTCGATCAGAGGGTCGAGGCGATGCGTCAAAGAAAAATCGAGATCCGCGACGCGAGCATCGACGATATCCAAGCTCGGCGAATAAAAGTGCTTCGCAAGCTCGCCGCGGCGCGCGGACGCATCCCGCGTCCCCGACACGAAAAAGAGGGACGTCATAGGGGACTACGGAGGCTATGCCTCGAGGGTCTACGCGCCGATCGCGAGGGAGGGGCGACGGCCCGACAAGAAGTCGGCGGACTACGACGTAAAACGGCTCGTCGACGCGCTGCCAATCGACCGAGTCTCGCTCCCGAAACCGCCGCGGCCCAAACCGCCCCCCAAGCCGCCACGCGAGAAGAGCCAACTGGCAGCCGATCTTCTCAAAATGGCGACCCTCATCGAAAATGATGTGGAAACGACGACGACGACGACGAGGAAAAAGAAGATCCTACTAGTACAAAAGAATGAGAAGCCTCCGACGCCGCGCGTTCCCAAAAGAGAAAACGAAGACCGGGACCTCGCCCTCAAGCTGCTCCAAAAGCTCCTCAGGGGGCGCGCCGTGCAGAACCAAGTCTTCCAAGGTAAGCAACGCCGCTCGGAGCTCATTCGAGAGCTCCGAGCGGCAGACGCCGTCAAAGAAGAAGAAGAAGAAGAAGAAGAAGAACTCAACCAAGATAATAAACCCTCGGAGGATGAGACGAGGACCCTCGAGACTATCGCGGGAGAGACGGCCTCCGCGGTCCTCGACTTGTGCGCGAAGGAACTCGAACGACGGGAACTCAAGGACCGCGTCGCAACCCTCGCGAAGCGCGCCGACGCCGAACGTCGACGGCTCGAAGCCCAGGAAGCCGGCACCCGTCAGGCCGAGGAAATCGTTAGGGACCGCAACGACCACGTCTACCGCCAGGTCATGAAGGCGCACCTCGAGACGGCTCGCTCCTACGTCGACGAGATCGTCGACCTCGCCCTCGACGAGTGTGCGCGCCGCCAAGCTCTTCGCGACCTTCGAAACAATCCTAAACTCCGGGCCGAGCTCGACGCGGCGCGCGATGCCTACGTCGACGACCTCGTCGCCTCCTTCCTGGCCCCTGCGCTCCAACACCTCCAGCACAAAAAAGCGACCGAATCCGCCGAGGCTCACGTTACGTACGCCGCGCAAGACGCCATCATCAACGCCGTCTTGGAGGAGGAGGAGGAGGAGGAGGCCCCCTAATCATACTTGTAGGACAATTAATCACCCCGACCTTTCCGGTCTTCGAGGCTTTTTTGCTCGACATACTGACGGACGGCGTAAAGCGCGAGAAGAAGAAGACCCGTAGTAGTTCTATAAACTATAAAGCTTGCTTCGTGATGGATGGCACGAAAAAAGAACTCGCATCTCGGTGGTTTCGTGCGTAGTGGATCGATCACACGGCGGCAGTGCGGAGTAGAATTTATTTGCCGCTAGGCTCACGACGTTGCCGCCGCAACAAAGAGTTGGACGACTCTTCTTCGCACGCTTTAGTACTAATAATAATACGACGAAAGAAATAAGCTTATTTATTATTTAACAACGCACCAGCAGCAGCTGGCTTTGGTCCGTGAAAGAATCCGTTGTTGCGTTGCCGTTGAAGAGTCCCATTTGAGGTTCAACGGCCCCACAATCAAAAGGAGAAGTCACGAACAACGAATCCCGAAGTGTGTTGACATTGTTGATGGGCAAGGAGAACGTGAAGCGGTCTGGGAACGTGAAGAAGAAGGCGGTCGTCGAAAAGGATGAGGAGGAAGGTCCCGACGTCCGCGAGCAGCTGGTGGCGTTGAGCGTGCCGGAGAAGCTCGCGGTCGCGCTCGCAGAGGTGCGCGAGCCGAGCGAGAAAGTTAGGATTCAGGACGACGTCAAGGAGCTGGCGTGGCAGCTCAAGACGAGTTTCGAGGGGTACAAGTACGAGCCGCGGGGACCGTTGTTTTCGGATCAGCTCACGCATGTGTCGAGCCTCGAGTGCGTCCTCGCGAAGGACTCTAAGGGACCCCTCGAGCCGGAAGACTGCCAACTGTTGTGGGACGCCGCCCGCGCCGAGCTCGAGCACGTGAGCGGGATCTGCGTGCAGTGGATGGCCAATGGCAAGCCCAAGGAGGGCTGGGGCGCGGCCAACCTCAAGCAGAAGGACATAACCTCCGTGACCATTACCGGCATGCGGAAAGTTCCGGGAGGCTGGATGCTGCCCGCGTCCTTGGCTCTCACGGGCCAGTCCAAGTATGCCGTCAAGGTCCCGGACATCGTCGACAACATCGACAAGGGTGACTTCGCGGCGGCCCTGCTCCAGTTGCAGGAGTTGTTTAAGCAGAAGAAGCGCGTAAGGGACGCGCTCGTAACCCTCGATAACGACCACCTCGGTCGCCTCCGCTTCTTAGTGACGCAGCTCCAGATGCTCGACGACTACGGCCCAAAGCAAAAGGACAAGCAGTTGGACTATATCAAAAATCCCATTGGCGGCTTGAGCCTCTCATGGTACGAGAAAGAGCCCACCTCCAAGACCGCAAACGACCTCCTCCAGAAGCGCGCCGCCTTGATCCTCTCGCACCTCTACCCCACCCTCGCGCCAAATATCAAGCCCTCTTCGCAGCGCGACATCTTCGTCCAGGCCTACGAACGCGCGCTCGGCGCCCCAAAACAGCCTGCCAAGTGAGGGAGGGAGGGAGGGATGGAGGGAAGGAGAAGCCTCCTCCTCCTCCTCCTCCTCCTCCTCCTTCTTCTTCTTCTTCGAGCATGCATTGGGAGTACGTACGACTCATGCTCTCTCCTGCTGATGCCCCCTGATGCTGCTTTTTTTGCCATGCTCTTCTTGTTGCTTCCTCTTTTTTCTTCTCCTCTTCTCGGGGTGAACGGAGCTCGCCTGCCCAGTCTCGAGGGTGGTTGGCGGTGTGGACACTATAATAATATCACCTCGGCGTTGACCTCGCAGAGGTGGGTGCTCCCATGGATGCCTCATCGGTCGCTCTCAACGACGACACGGATGCCGTCGCCCGTCAACGACGTGCGGACGTTCGTGTTCGGCTTGATCAGCACCGCGCACATTGGCAGCTGCAGCTCAATCACGTGGACTCCGAGTACCGCTCACGGCCCCACGCTGCCGAGCAGGAGCTTTTACTCGAGCGCGCCGAAAAGCGCGACGATGCCGATCGCGCTCGTGTTCGTAACCTGGTTCGTACCGTCTTGGCGCGAAGCCGAAAGGGCGACAAGTACGCTTCGATTGTCACTCGTGACGACGACGAATTGCAGATACACAGCGAACCAGCGGGTGTCGCCCGCGTTTTGGTCCGCCGTTTCCACAGCTGGAGGTTCCCGCCGTTTCTGTTACCAGACCACAGCTCTCGATGACCCGGGCCCTCGTGGACGATACCTACGCCGACAAACTGCGGTGTTTGCTTCCAACATCGACCTTGCAGCTGCGGATATCCCCGCGAAGTTCGCCCCTGTACTCTCGACCATTAACGCCGTAAGCCAAATGCGGATGAATCGCACTACGCAAATGTCCTAGCTCCTCTTACACGAGAGGAGTGGGACCGTTACTGGTCTACGCGGCGTTCCGGCAAAACACCAGGCCTCTCTGGTGTCGCGGTTGACATGGCTAAAGGCCTTCATCCAGAGCAATACGACGACCATGCTCCCATGCCTCGGGAGAGGTCTGAAGTTAGTTAGTTAGTTAGTTAGTTATTTAGTTAGTTAGTTAGTTAGTTAGCTACGTACGACGACCTTTAGCGTCTACTCAATGCCGCTTGCGCGACCCGTCATATATATTCCCGGAGTGGACGGAACGGGCTATTGCTCCAATCCCGAAGATCCCCGGCAATCCGAGCGTAGAGATCTCGCGTCCTATCACGCTGTTGGACACCATCATGAAGGCCTACTGGTCGGTGATCTTCGGCCGCATTGAACCTATCTGGGAACATTGCAAATCGCCCTCGCCTTTGGACACGGATCCGTCGCTGGCCACGCAGAGATGATCGATGGGCGGTCTAGGACCACAGCCATCAAGCGCAGTAAAGAGGCGTGGCCCACGTGGGAAACCGGGCGGCGACAGTCGTAGCGTAGGTGCCCGAACCAAAGGTCGGGGGGAGAGTGGAGGACGTGGGAGGCAAGATTGGATGCGCGGCGGCGGGTATGGAAACGAGTAATTTCGTTGCGTTGCAGCGGGACTTAACGGCAAAGGTTCCCAATCAAACTCGGCGTCGGCGTTTTGAACACGGGAAGGCGTGACCCATACCGACGCAAGAGACCGTAACGACCGTGGCTTTCGGGGGGACAAACCATGCTGCAGGATCCCAGTCAAGTGACAAATCATAGGAAAGCACACGAAACTGTCGCACAGCCTTCGGGATCTTACTGGTCACCGCCAGCGCAAAAAAGGGTGCGTGTGTGTCTGCCGCGGCCCGTGACACCGTGGATACGACCCTCGTACCAAACTCCGTAGTTTGCCGTCAGCTGTACCTGGCTGCAGCTCGCGTTGATATGTCTGGGATTCCAATTCAAAGACGAGCGCGATTTATCACCGTCCGTGTCTTGCACTTCAACTATGCGCAGGTGGCCGTCAAACATGCACAAGGCAACGTCACCACGGATGATACCGGCCATGGCGCGATCGGCCCGAAAAAATTCGGGCCCAACAAGGCCGGCAGCATCCACATGGAGTAATGTCTTCAAACGCGTTACGAACCAAGCACGGTCCACCGCTGAAGGAGGAATATATCCGTCATGGAAGGTATATCCGTCCGCCGCAAGGAAGGAGGTGGACCACCAGACCTCGTTCTCGTGGCACAGCCGCTGCAGCTTGATAATACCAGGGACCGGCCAACCAACAGCGAGCGCAAGATCGACAACAGTGCGATCAGATGGAGCAGCGGAGCCAGGGAGTGGACCACCCGCAGTAAGTTGCACGTTATTTGCACTGGCCCATGCGACATGGTGCCCTCGACCCACCCGAAACACACGTGTGCGGTCCGTGGCAATAGAGGTGTGTTCCATTTGGCATTTGCAGCATATGGCTGGATTCGAAGACGGGGGAACGAACTGGCGCCAAAACCCATTTGAGCCTGACGAATGAGCGCCTCAATCAACCGTGTCGCGAGGCCACCCCGATGCAACAAACGCGCCATCCACTCCTGACGATCTCTATGAATTTTGTCAACCCAGGATGGTAAGCCGACACCTCCGAGGTTTGCGGGGGTTTCGTCGTAAGAAGACTAACCTTCGATTAGTTCGTTCGCCCAAACGTGCTCGCTTCAACAACAGAGACTCCACTTCACGTTGACGTGAATCCACAAAGCGCTGTTCGAAACGTTCAAAACGAAAACGATAGCCAAGCTTGCTCCAGAGCAGCACTTGGTCACGAAGGTCGCGTGTGCTATCCGGGGATACCGGAACGGCGCGGAGCATAGCCACAAAATCGTCAACAATATGACGAATTGAATCTGCAACGTCAAGATACTCGCTTGCGGGAGACCACTGGATCCCCAAGTACCGCACACCGTGGTCAAAAGGAATAACAGAAATTTCACCACGTTTGGCTGATAAATTCCCAATGTGACCCGGGTCATCAACACCGAGCCTTGAGCGTCCATGGCAAAATAACACGGCGGTATCGTACACCCAAGGCCGCCGCCAGGTCTGTGCCGCGAGATCGAGGGGGCCCTTGAACCACTCGAGTCCCAGCGCTTTGGTTTTCGTGATGTTGAATTGGATTGCGAAGAACTCAATTAAGAGGTTGCAAACGGTTGTTGCAAACGGTTGCAAACATTGACCCGTAGCTCCAAGCCGCGGCGCGTAATCGAATACCACAAAAAAGCATCATCAACAAAGCATAAGCCGGTCGTGGTGCGAGTGAGGTTATGGGTGGCAAGAGTGGGAACACAAGGAGAACCAAACTCGGGAGGGCGCCGCAATCCCAACCCCTGCCTGCAGTTGATAGTCCAAAAGTCAAGAAGGAAGGCAATCAACTCGCGATCGTTGAATTCGTAGTTGAAGTGACGCACGTAGTTCTCATTATTCCCGCAAAACCGACGCTCACATTCGAGTATAGCCCGCTCAAGAAAAAGGTTTTGCTGGTCTCGCTGAGGTCGTCAACATCGACAATGCTACATGGCATGGATTTCCCAGTTATGTTCGGAGTGACTTCTAGCGTCCCAACTCGCAGAGACTCGATCATGTTGTGCTTTAGTTTTCATGCAAGTAGCCTGCCGACCGGATTTCTCGCAAGCTCTAGGGCGATGTTCTAGTGGTATGCACTCTCCTACGTACGTGCATGTTCAGATGCTCCAACACCTCCTACGGAATCTCAGGAAACCGGAGAACAGAGCTCTTCGCCTTTGGTTCCACCCTAAAGGCAAATGCTAACGAGAATCACGTGCGCGTCATTTCCGCAGCAGAGTTGACTTGTCTACCATCGTTGACTACCAGGATAAAGATGCTGCTACTGGCAAATTTGACCCTCTGGTTGCTATGGTCGATGCTGACAATGCTCCATCAATGTCCACTACAGGTTTTGTCTTCTATCTCTTTAACTGCCTCATTTCATGGAAAGGTAAACTTCAACCGATTGTTTCGTGCTCTACCCCCGAAGCTGAGCTCATCGCTCTAAGCATCTGTGCTGATGAAGCAGTCTGGCTCCGCAAATTACTACTTGAGCTTTCTTTCGTGGTTAATCACACATTCTTTATTTCCGTCTTTATTCGCACGCGTGCAGATAAGGATCCTCCATCCGACGTCGACGCAGACAACAACCCTATTGCTCTGAGGATATGCGCCTTATTCGGAGCTTACCTCTCTTGTCGGATAATGCTACAGCTGCACATACTTCTAGCAATCCTGATATCTCTTCTCGTATTAAAGCCCTGTCTACGCGCTGGTTTAAAATTCGCGAGTATGTCGCATTGGAAAAGATTCGAGTTCACCATGTCCCTGGCAAAAAAATTAAATGTGGCTGATGGTTTCGCCTAACCTCTTGCAGCCGACTTTGCTACGTTCCGTTTTCTCCTAGGTATGCATCATGTGAACTCCGATTCAAACCAAGGTGAACCCTATGGTGACCGCAATGTCGTTAACTAGCCTGTTCTTTTTACCACTACTTCTACTTGGATGTCGCCAATGCCTTACTCAGCAGTGCGTCCCTCTCTCCCTAGGGGAGTATCACCTGCACGACGCGAGCCCCTCGTTCTCTTATCCCAGTTGAATCTCAGACGACTACCCCAGATTCAGGTCGCAGGAAACCCAGCCGAGATGATATTACGCAGTTCCTATCTCGCTCTGCTACGTCGATGCGAGCGGAAATTTCAACCCTTTTTTTATCACCTTATGACCTTTTTTTTTTCCCGCTTGATAAAATCACTGATGCTTCTCCAACCAGCACTACTCATGAAGAAGACATTTCGTGTATTCTGCAGCCTACTGGATCTGCTATCTACCCTCCCGATCTCATGCTCGCAGTCTAGCACTTGGACTTCACTAACTCAGTTGCAGCTACACGCCTCATTATTAACCGAGGCATACCACCTTCCAAACTCACTTGGAATATGGCGATGTAGACCTCCATGTCTCTGCACGCACAGCTTGGCATGTCGTCGTCATCATTGGAGGATTACAGTATCATGAAAGTGTCTCGTCTTCTCGCAAGCGCGTTGATCAACAGCGTACCATCGTGGCTACATGACCAACAGCCTGTCATCGTGGCAACATGCAAAATTAACCTCATACTTCGCACCATTACATGCAGACTCTTTTTTGTGGGACACTCTGCAATTTACGGACGGACATACTGAAACTAAACGTTGCTCTTCGAGCTGGCTAAATACGCGTGTGTCACACTTTGACTTGGCTGCCTTCACTCTTCCATGTCAATTTTTAGCATTATAAAAGAGTATGGCGGATGCCCTACTTCCATCTGAGCCGGCCTCTTGCAAAAGAAACAGTTTCGCTTTTGTTCAGTGCACAATAGTAACGTACATCATTATCGAAAATGTTCTACGTAACACGCGAGCACCCGAATACACACAGCTTCGCTCTGCACTATTAAATGCATTGGCTACTTCGGTCATTTGGTACCTATAACACCTCGACCTCTGGTTATGCTGTTCCTAAGCATTGCAACAACGCCACTTTGTTTGCTCGGCGCCCACTGGACACTAAAGATCTCGAAGGATCCACTCTTCGTTGGGTAACTTTACCGCCCAACATTGCATCCTCCTAGAGACGGACTACGTAGTGCTTATGGCTCACGGACACCACCTCCATGGTACCGTATCGTCCACGACCGTCGTCTACTATGGGCATAAGGCGCGAATTCCTTACTGTCACGCGATTCCTCCTCAACTCACTACATATATTTCCGACAATACCCGACTATGTCAGATGTTGTCACGATTCTTTGTTCCCTACATAATCTCAGATTGGATTCTAAGAGCACCCTTCTTGAGTCCATGGAGACTATCTCTAACATACTGGTCTTCATCATTCTCTTTTGTATCACTAGAGATAGATAATTCCATTTAGGGTTAGGACCCCCCCCCCCTTGACCTCATTCACACCTACAACCACTACATCGCTGTGTCGTACACCACCGTGCTGCTCTTTGTGTTGTCGTTAGAGGACAGGACGAAAGGCAGCACTACCACTGCCACCATTCTTCTCTACCAGAGGCACAGTGATGATTTTTACTGTTCTCTAGGTTTTTTGGACCCAGTCCGGTACTGGTAGAGAAACAACGTCCTCCTCCTCCGAAAGACATCGATCTCGATCGACGTCTCGGACAAAGAAACAGGATTTCCAGAAAAGAGCAATCTCCTGAAGTTCCTGAAAGTTTAAGACCGTAGTCAAGTCTCATCGCTTGCTACTGGTGAAAAAGTGTGAAAGGCAACCAACAACGCGCAAAACGCAACCCCGAAAACGATGGCGACTCACGACCCACAAGTCCCGAGACTGGAAGTAGCGACGCAATTCGCTACACAACAAGCTCTCATACAACAGTTCAAAGCCGATTTCTTTGATCAGCTCGCCGCTGAAATCGCCGCTGATCACGCTGCCTTACAAGCCAAATTCGCCGCTGAAATCGCTGATGAGTACGCTGTTCTAAGAGCCAAAATCACTACCGCAATCCAAGCTCAAGACGAGCAACTCGATCAAGATGCCACCCACCCCACCCAAGATGCTGCATCGCATCTTTCACCTCCTTTCCCCATCCACAACCAACCTTCATCCCCTTCCGAACCGGCTGCTCCAATGCCTCTCCCCCGATTCTCCCCGAGTATCATCACCACCTCCACGGATGCCCCGGACCTGGTTCTCCTGGTTCACCACCCACTCCGTCTCTCTGTTCTCAACCCCCCGCTATCTCTGGCCCCTCCTCCTCTACCCACTCACTCTTCGCCTCTTTGGCACCCCCTGATCGCCTTATCAGCTATCTGGTTCATTCCAACTCGACCACCTCCCCGCGTCCGAGTTGCGAGGGCGTACATTCAACACCGGCGACCGTACCCCTACCACCAGCGACGATCTCCACGTGCAAAGTCCCACCAAGAATCAAGACCACCCACATCAAGAGTCGACAAGTTCCGAACTATCAAAAGACAGCTCTTCGCCAGATGGTCATGCTCACCATCATGCTGCCAAGACATGCATAAGGGCTTCTTCTCTCTTCGGGCACAACGGCCCAGGAAGCAATCTTGTCGAAGAAACACCAAGCCATCTCGTTCCCACTTTCGACAAGTCAAAGAACAAGACACCTCGAGATGTTCCCGAGTATTACGCCTACATCGACTATGGCAACCACACCCAAGAATCTAAGGCTCCGCCGTATTCCATGCACCGGGCACAAGAGCCGCAGGCCACTGACAACATCAACATCCCCCCTGATTCAGTCCCCTGGTATGATGCATACAGCGAAGTACCTAGACCCACTTCACAAGTCTCGAAGATGGTCTCCTCGAGCATTCCAGATCAGCCGCCTGATCCAAGCACCACCAATGACCCCGCAAATGCCGAATCCACAAGGACAAGACACACGCTGTCAACGGTCCCACGGTCAACATACTCGCAGGCACTCACCGCACCTGCAGGTATCAGCTCAGATTCACCAGGCACTCCCGCCTTGTTCGATATCTCTCGATTAGCAGCTCCCGATCACTTCGAAGCTGGTTCCGCCTCGCCGCCTCCCCTCCTCGAAGACAGGCGCGCACTGCCGCTCACCGGCGCTTGCTGCTGCACCCACCATCCACCTTCTCGGTTGGATGCACTGGATGACACTGCTCACCAGGTTGCATGGGCCCATCTGCGACCACCGTGTAACGATTTGATGGATGTCTTCGCACGAGCACCAGTCGCAACACCTGATCACCCGCTCCCCAACTCTCAGTCAGAGGACGCACTCCTTTTGACTGCCGATCCTTATGTCTCACCGCGACCAAGCCTCAGGCAAGTTTTCCCCATGGCTGCAGTAACAGACACAAATTTCGAGAGATCTGAACGACCCGTTCAGCCGCAAACTATGCACGATTTCATTGCGACCACTTCGTTCCTGTATGTCCCCTTGCATAGCTCTCTTCTGGACGCCACACGCTTGCGCTGCCTCCGGAAAATCGACGTTGCGCTCTCAGGAAACATTCCCCGCGCACTATGCACAGATTCGCTCCAACTGACCCGCTTCTGTAAGCATTTTTGTATCACTGGAATGCACGACAAACGCTCCACGCCAGCTGCCGGCTCCACCACAAACATGCACCCAAGTCACGCACGTTGCCTCCCTCAAAAGCGTCTTATCGCTCAGCACGTCACTCCTCGTTTGAGGACGCATGTCACATGCCCGCACCTTCGAATGCTCTACACGCCTAAGGGCAACCCTGGTCACTACGGCACTCACCGCTCTGGTCCCAGCATCTCCGCTATTGAGGATGCACCCAGCAGGACTGACCCTTACATCGCCTTTGGTTCAACTGCACTCTCCTTCGGGGACCCCTCTTTTCGAATCCCCGCACTGGACCCCAAGCATTTCAGGCCGGATACTCTCCACCACGGGATCTCAGCTCACGCGCCCATCTGCCCTACCTTGCAGACAGGTCAGCCGCGAGCCACACTCCTTTTGGCACTGACTTCGGACCACCCGCATCACGCGCTTTTGCTCTTGGAGCATGACACGCTTTTTGATGCTCTCCGCGTCACCGCCTCTAACACCACGACACTCGTCATTTCCACCGACACTCCGCGCCGCAACGTATCTCACGCCCTTCAGATCACCAACATAAGTCGCTCGCGCCCGCACCACGCCGCGCACGCCTTACGAGGGCGTATTTCAATTGGTGACCTCACAGGTCTTTCGATGCATTTTCCGACGTCCGACTTTGAACTTACGAGTTACTTTATGGCAACCCCCAATGCCAAGACGTCTGAAGCTGCGCAATCATGTCTCTGGAACTCCAAAGCAACAGAAACTGCCAGACAAGAGAGCACTAAACTCTCAACAGCTGCTCAACAGCTCCTAATAATCTCGCACATAGCAACCAGTACTATCTCGCAGTCTCTATTGGACGACAAGACGAAAGATAAGACCACAACGGCCAGCTACACCAGCCAGCTCATTGATGTAGCAGACGAGACAATGCAAACCAACTGCACAGCACGGTTCCAGACTATGCAGACGATGCTCAGGTCCAACGCTCAATTACTCGACCACGCAAACGTTCTGTCACCTGACTTTACACTGCTGCTGGCTCCTGTCTCATTCATACCTAATGTACCCCATCCGATGGACCAATCCCTAAGATATGTCCCGCTCGCAGAAGCACCACCACAGGACACAAAGGTACATCATGAAGACACAGGTAAGCGCACTACGATCATGCGCACACGCTCATTGCGCCTATCCGATCACGACGAGACGAAGCTACAGCTTTGCTTGACCCCTTCGCCTCTGGAAGACAAAGGCCGCCTCTCAGCCCCCCAGGCACCCGACCCTTCCCTGTCGCTGCAATCCGTATAAGCACAGACGATTTCGCCTCCCTACACGACTGCAGATCAGGCACAAGCCAATGTCAGCACTCTACAGAGTTATGCGCACCCGCTGGAATCTTACCAGCACGGCTACCTCAGCCAGTCAGGTCACTGCAACACCTCGGTCTCCCCTGACACCAGGTCGACGTATCGCTCATTCGCGACCACCTCAAGTCATCTAATGGACGACTATGATCTCGAGCATGAACTCATTGCAACGCCTGAGTCATACCCAAGAAGGAATCCTACTTTGGAGTCACCTCAACCACTCCCACATGAACTTTGGCCACCAGACGCCACCCATGTGCTCGTGGTTTCTCCATTGGTTTCCTCCAAAGCATTTGACTGCAGCAGAGACAAAATGCTACCTTCCCATGCGACTATAACCGCGTTCTCGTTTAGGACACAAGCATTTACCTCGTGTCGTTTGTTTACGCCCATAGTACCGCGACACACGGCAACCAAGATAGAAGTGGACTGCGTTCCACCCTCATCTCTGAGCGCCACCCCCGACATGCTGCTCCCGGCACTACTAGCCAGTCCCATCACGTCTGATTCAGCTCCCATCGCTTTGTATGACGTCATATGTCATATTCCGATTAAAGCCCACACACCGCACAGGCTACAATGCACTCGCGACGGCACGCTCACCGTCCCTCTCGGTTTAGACTACAAACATTGCGCCATACCCATGGTACACACACAGTCAACTGAGACGCACGCTCGCTTGTCGCACAGTACGATGCTCAAACACCTTTTGATTCATGATACGCAGAACACTGTCGTCTCAACCACCGCTGAAGCGCCTCCTCCGACCGCCGCCCGGCTCCGCGCTCGTTTCGCAATCATGGTCTCTCGGTCTCACCGGCAATTCGAAGATTTCACCCAGTTCGAATTACGAGGGCGCATTAGTTTTCCACCGACGACAAGATTCGTTTCGATTCGTATCAGTCATGCCTCCTATGGCTACTCTGGCTACATCGGAACTCAATTCAAGGCACGTACCGAAGTCCCTCTTTCTAAGGACCTCTGTCACACGCCAAGACCTGATGAGTATTCGTCGTTCCTCCCCGCTTCAACGCGACTCCCGACGATCAAATCCCCGACGATTTGTGATGACACCAAGTTCCGTCATCAATGCAATTCAGAGCCTCCCACGCTCCTCCGTCAGTCTCTCGCAGGTCACACCTCTCAAGTTTCAGCATTCCATCCTCGCTCGATTTTATCCAGCATGCTGCCATATGCAAACGAAGTTCTATCACGCCAAAGCCACATGTCGCAGTTATCGCTAGTCTCGCGCAATAAATGCCCGCCACCAAATGATAGCTGCACGCAGAGTCCTTTGATCACCTCTATTCACGTCCCTCCCAGCACTATGCTTGACGTTGAAGCTCTGCACCACTGTGGTTCGGTTACAACACAACTTCACGCGAAATCCTCGTCCAGTTCTGATCATATCTCGCATCTGTCGACATTGCTATCGAATCATGCTTCGGACACAGCTCAGACTGCACTAGCGTATTACGCTCCTATGACGCACTCGGTTCGCTCCTCTCCGTTCGCACTGCGGGTTCCATCTTGCAGAACTCCGAGCCCAACAGCCGCCATTGCGTTTCGCACCCAGTCGACGCTTTCCGTAGCACCCGCGAGGATAACTCCCAATCTCCACAGGCTGGACACGCGCTCTGCTCTCAGCATTCCACCGAATCTCACTGCCGCACACCGCTAGCCCCACCCAGTTGTGTTACGAATGAAGGGAAGTTAACCACCATGACTATTCACTTCTTCATTCCCACACTCTCGCCGCTAGCCACAGTCTCACATGACTCATTGCCGGACAGTTCTCGCATTATGGACAGGACCTCACATCATGTTCATTCTTCGGACATCCCCCGTCCACAGATCAATCCTCTCTTGAAACATACGCTCCCTACACGTTGTATACTGTACAGCTCTCGCATATCGACAACACCCTTCTGTCGAATGTCTCCCCTTTCAGTCACTGGACGATTCACCAGGGATGCACAACGCTCTCTCGCGCTTGTACATCAAGGGAAGTTTGATTCTGGCGAAAACGCTTTGTTTGATTCTGATAAAAACGACTCCGGACATGAAATACACACGGGATCAGTCGATACTGGATCAGTCGATCGTCACAGCTCAGGATTACTATATCGAACAGAATACAAAAGATGCGACTTTGACCATATCTTCGAAGTCAACTCTCCCCCTGGCACGGACACTATCTTCAAGCAGTCCATCGCCTTCAGGCATTTTTTCTGTTGCCCAACTCTTCTGCATTTTCTGCGCAGGGCACCGACTCGTCAGCACAGGACACACGCCTGTATCCACCATCATTCGCGATACACTCGCAAATCTCGGTCTCCGCCCAATCATCTTTCGACGATAGCCACTGGCGACTTACACGAGACTACGAACCCAAAGCTACAGCACATTTAGAGTTTTCATCTTTATGGCCATCCCCAGACAATTTTATCCCGATATCCTCATCGCGCTACGATTATCCGCATATTATTTTAGACGCTCATAGCCTAGATTCAGCTGTCCCACGCTACACTCAGGACGACAGCTTTGACACGTATGTGACAGGCAATTCTGGTTCCCTCATCTTCCAGAAACAGCTCCGCCTTACTCGCTCTCATTACGACGATTACCTTACCATGTCGCAACCGATTTGGTTAAATGGTCATATCTCTTCATGGGATCACGCTGGCGCTCCGTCACATCGTCAAATCTTTACTAGCCCAACATTAGCCACAATAGAATCTCATCCCTACGGCCACTCTCATTATTCGCCTTTCGATCAACCATTGGTCTGCTGCACAATTCCCGACTGCCTGACCCATGATCCCTCCTGTTATTATTCGTTAGATCACCTGCTCTACTCAGATGCTCCCCTAGCCACTTAGGATTTATCCACCGGCACGCACCGTCTCCTATCTCATTAGCCACTGAGCAAGATGATGATCTGATCTCTCACACAACATTCGCCATACTTCATCGTTAGCCTACCTAGCATCTTCCTCCACTTTTCTTCTTACTCACGATCGATGCTTTTTCCTTTCTTTAATCATCCACATCTTCTTGCAATACCCTCTTTCTTCTGCTTCCCATCTCAACCGATTCTACACTCGACTTCACGCTCTTTCCGCTCTTTCTCCTTTCTCACTTCACACACTACCCGCGTTTCGTTTTCCTCTATCTCTTTCATGCACTTCGCACACTTTCCTTCAACGCCTCCTCACGACTCGACATCCATTTGTCCCTGGCCAGACATTTGTTTTGTTTGTCCCAGATTTCGCTCATCACCGAGTTCAATCTGCGAGGGCGTAGAGATAGAAAATTCCATTTAGGGTTAGGACCCCCCCCCTTAACCTCATTCACACTTACAACCAGCGTTGGGAATTCACTGGGCTCACTTCACTAGATTCACTTCACTTCACTTCACCGAAAAATTTCGTCCGAAGTCCAATGTTCACTTCACGTTCATTCACTTCGGCTGACGGCCTGACCCTGACCCCGTCTGATGAGCGAAGTCGAGCCGCGCTACCTGGAGGTTGAGGATAATGTTGATGATGAGGAGGAATACGCGGAACAGATGGAGGAGCACAAGAACGAGCCGATTGCGACGTCGATGTTGTGACGTGGAACACACCCGGCAATAGTGGACGATCAACCAGGTTTTTCCAAGGTGTGGGACTGCGTGCGTCGACCGAAGGAAAATCATCCTGACCGCGTTGACCAGTGGGAAGGCGACGACGCATGTGTGTATCCGGTGCTGGGAGCGCCTGAAGGTGACGAGAGACTTCAAGAAAGGCACATGGCGGACGACCAAGCCCTCTTGGGGCCCACTTCAAGGCTGCGCATCCGGAGGACGAGCTTGGATGTCGACAGCTCACCAAGAAACAGAAGACAGACCAAGAAAAGGAGGGTGTTATGGCGGCCGTCGGCGTTGTGGCAGTCTCGAAGGGTAAATCGGATATTACGAGTTACTTCATGGCCATGCCCAGCCAGGCAAAGCACTCTTCCCTAATGGCTTTCTCGGCTCGGCACTGCGTGTACACGTCGCAGCGGATTTCCAAGCGCACCTTTGACGACGAAGATCATCGCTGCCTAATTGAGGCGTATTACCGCGGCGGTGGCGGGAAAGGCAAGTGCCCGTTCATGACTCGAAAGGCGCTGTTTGAATGGGTGGACGCTGAATATCGTTGCTTTGTTCGAATCTTGAAGCACGTCGTTACGGAGTGTTATGAAGCGGCTTTCGGCAATCCATTCGCCCAGGTGCTGCATGACGGCGGGAAACTCGAGGATAAGTTCAAGCGACAGGCCATTGGCCTATCCTTCATCTGGCCCGATTGGAGTGGCGTTGAGACGGTGTGCGTGGGCCTCGTTCCAGCTGACGACGGAACCGATTCCGGCACAGATTTTCTGCTCCGTTCTGTTGTCGCGGAGCGTGCGGGAATCGATATCGATTTGGCGGCCGCAACCATTGTTCAAGAGACCGGGCTGCAATTAGCGTCGCCGAAGAATTTTTTGTTGAGGTCGAAGCGTGTGACATGCAGGATATCTCAAAAATCTCGGCAGCGGCATGTGGCGACTTGACACGATCCAGAGGCAAGCAGGTGATCAATCCAGTCCCAGCTGGCCAGGAGCTGCTGAACATTGCCCACGATGGAGCCAAGTTCTTTTCTTACGGCACACGTTTGAAGGATCTGCATGCGCTTTTGCCATTACAGCCGGGGAAATAAATCGCCGAAGCTCAAGCTCGACCTCAATAAGACGAGGTTCCGGGCGCGATACCAACTTATTCGTTCCTTGCTACGTATGCACCACGTCGTGCTCAAACTGTACACGGCTACCAACATTGGACTACCCTGGACAATCAGTGACGAGCAATGGGTGGCGTTGGCTTAATTCGAGGCGATTTTTGCTATAACGGATGCGGCCGTTGTTTTCGTGCAACACGAACACTTATACCTGGGGGCGTGCGCCGCATTGACCGAGCACAGCATCATCGAGTCTCTGCGAGCTGGGACGCTAGAAGTCATTGATCTCCCGAACATAACTGCGAAATCCATGCCACGTAAGACTATCGATGTTGACGACCTCAGCGAGACCGGCAAAATCTGTCTAGAGCGGGCTATTCTCGAATGTGAGCGTCGGTTTTGCGGGAATAATGAAAACTACGTGCGTCACTTCGACTACGAATTCAACGATCGCGAGCTGATTGCCTTCCTTCTTAACTTTCGGACTATCAACTACCGGCGCCTGTCGTCCAATCAGAGAGCTCAGGCCAGGAAGTTGCTCAAGGGAGAATATGTGATTTACGCACGGACTGCATTCCACCACGAAAAGGCAAAGACTTCCTCCGAGTCTGCGCCGCCCTCCGAGCCTGCGCCTGCCCGCAGTCTCTTGGCGGCACTCGACGCACCCGACGCTTGGGACGACATTAGTGGCGACGTGCCTTCTTTTGCTATGCCTGAGAACCAGATGCCCGATTTCAACGTGGAGTTTGAACAGGTCTTCACTCAATGGATCAGGCTGTCGAGATCGCTCAACTGGAAAGAGCATTATCCTGAACTTGAGAAGAAGGATGAAGTCGGCTTCGTAGATCTGGCTGTGCTCTACGTTGGAAAGCTGTATCGACCGCTCACCAAGGGGCAGTATAGGTTCCTTCCGGACATGGCGAGAGCCTCTAAGGGTTCAATTGGTACACATGGCGCGCAGAGCTACTGTGAGCGCTGCCTGAGAATTGGAAATCTTGTCCTGACTGAAGGAAACAAGTTGCTCAGCGCGGACGAGACGGACAAAGCTGCCCTACTGCGCATGAACAAGAATTTCATTGCGGCGGCCCGGATTAAGTGAAGGGACCTCGGACACGAGACCGAGTTCAAAAACGCCGAGAGCACCATCCCCGAAGACTCTTCGGAGATGGAGGTTGATGAGGAAGAACCAGACGAAGATACAGAGGTCGTTCACATCGCCTAAAGTAAGAAACACTGAACCCCATCCACGGTAACTCCTCCTTCGCCCCGAAACGCGAAAGAATCTAAGAGCACCAGACCTAGGCAATAGCGCGCGGAGGGCACGGAACTGACGGGGCGCGGCAGGGACCGGCGCTGGCGTTAAAATAATAAAAATAAAAAGTGGCGTTCACTTCATGAAGGTTCACGATGGCCACGTAGGGTGACGTGTTCACTTCAAATCACTTCACCAATATTGAGTGGCTGGTGAAGTGGTTCACGTTCACTTGCTAAAGTGAATTCCCAACGCTGCCTACAACCACTAAATCGCTGTGTCGCACACCACCGCGCTGCTCTTTGTGTCGTCGTTAGAGGACAGGACGAAAGGCAGCACTACCACTGCCACCATTCTCTACCAGAGGCACAGTGATTTTTACTGTTCTCTAATCACCACGCACAGTATCATTCCGGACTTGCCTTCTACCCATATTAACAACCGTCTTCTGATTACAACCCTGGTGACACCTATCAATGAAGATAATTATTTTCAGGCTATCAATGCAGCTGATGATCCTCTGTTTGAACATGAGCAGAGAGAAAGTGTGTTTCCTCTGTAGTTTCACTCCTTTCTTGCTGTTCATCACCAGATCACAACTTTCATTGTTTGGCCGTTCTTACTAATAAGACTGCAACCCCGACCTAACTTACAGCAGCTTCATTTCTTCGACGTCGCATTCAAATGAAACAGCGACTCTTAGAGAAAACATGATGCTCAGGTTGAAGTCTTCCATCCTCGCCACATTTCGAGCAGACAGAAAGTGTGGCACTTCATGTGACCTCTGTAGTTCCAGTCCTTTCTTGATGTTCATCAACGGCTTCCTCAGACTGAGGCTCAGTCTCACCACATTTCTCAGGAGATATCAGATTGCCTTACATTCTAGACATCTCGTGCAGAGAAGTCTGCTGACTCCTACCTATATTCCATAAGTTGAGAACGCGATCTCTCCCTTACCCTTCTTCTTCCCTCTCTGACACAAACAATTAGTCCTCTGATTTGTGCGCAGGCTCATCAACATATGGTCTAGCGCGTCCCGTAGGTATGTAGGACATCACATGTTAACCTAGGCGTGTTTCTATGTACCGTCTGTCGTGTGCTGAGGCTAGGGGGACTTAACCTTGTTCCCTGAACTTAAGCTGCCAGACTCACACGACGGTGAGACAGAAGGGATGGTTCTTCAGTGACTTTATACCACTGCCTTGCGGAAGGAATACTCTGCAGAGTTGACCCAGGCGCTGGGATTAATGAGCCTACGCCCCATGCATTGCCATTGGGGGGCTGGCCTCTAGTAAGTAAGTAAGTAAGTAATACTAATAGTTAGGTTGTTGAAGCAGTAGAGGGCCAAAAAAGCATCCTACAAAAGCATCCTACGTAGGGTTTGCGGCGGACCAGTAGAAGTTGTCCGGGCGACTCGCCCGTTGTTTTTTTGCGTCGGCGAGCTTGTGCATGAGGTCGTCGAGGCGCTGGCGGTAGAGGTTGTCGATGACAGGCTCGGCGTACTTGGGGTCCCACATGTCGTCCACGTCGTCATCTCTGTCTGGCTTTTTCGTCTCGTCATCCTCGTCAACAAACCCAAAGTCTTTTACGGGCTGGATCCCGTAGGCGTGGGTGACCGCCTGCACGGCGACCCTGTAGGCCTGGTCGTGCGTCGTGCCGAAATGGGCGATGGGACCGGCTTCGGCGATGGCGGCGAAGGTGTCGGAGCCGACCGGGACGTAGACCGGAGCCTCGTGGTCTGTCGATGGGGGTGTCTTGGGGTCTGATTTGAGAAAGAGCGCGTACCCCAGCAAGGTCCGGAATTTTGTTTGCATGGGCTTGTCGCGCGCGCTCGCGTACGCGAGGGTCGCGCCGTGCGAATGAGCCAAGTATCGCAGCGCTTGTCCCACCACCTTCTTGCGCGCCGCGTCCTCGTTTTTGAAGAGGTCCCACTTGTTTGCGATGATGAGAAGCGGCGTCGCGAGGGGATCCACGCTCCGCGCGTCGGGGTGCGGCTTAGTCTTGCCGTAGCGTCGCTTGGCTGCTTCGATCATCGCGTTCGCCGTTTCCTCGTTTTCGCGCCGCAACTCGCCCAAGCACGTGCTGACGTGGCTCCTGTAGAATCGGAGCCACCGCGCGAGCCAGTTGACGGCGTCGACGGGACTCGAAAGGTCCACGACTACGCCGAGCAGCGCCTTTTGGAGCCTTCTCGCCGGAATCGCTACCCCCGCGAGCTCTTCGATTTCGCCTCCGAGCTCCCAGATGTTCGCGACGTCCTTCTGATTCGTCTTGTTGTTCGTGCGCCGCGCGAACGAAAAGTCCAGCGCGAGTGTCGGCTTCACCTCTCGCTCGCCCTTGTGCATGATCCCCAACAACGATGTCTTCCCCGAACGAGGCTGACCGACGAACAACGAAAACGTCTCAATCTTCTTCGCCTCCTTCTTCTCGGCCTCGTCGGCGAGCTCCCGCAGCTTCCCGAACAGCGCCGACTTCTCGATGTCCCGCTTCTCGGCAGCGGTCAGCGCCATTTGCGTGCGATGGGGACCACCGGAATTTTTTTTTTGACGAGCGCGTGTCAGGAGTAGGAGTCCGTTGCAGTCGCTTCAAGTTGAACGAACCCTCCTCCTCAAGCCGGGGGGGTGGACGTGCACCTACCTACCTCTTCGCCGCTCGCGACAACAACAACGTCCTTCCGCTCGCTTCTCTCCATCCATCCGAGTCGTCCTCCTCGTCCTCCTCGTCCTCCTCGTCCTCCTCGTCCTCCTCGTCCTCCTTGTCTCCTCATGGTCGTCGACTGTGGTGTGTGGATGTGCTTGTATCTAATTCGCCTCCGCTTGCTGCAAGAACAAAAAGATATTTTTTTGTCCAAGGGTAATAATAACTAACGCCTGTGAGTGGATCCGTTTGGAACGGAACATGATGTCTCGAGACGACGAGGAGATGCGTCCCCTCAAGCCGTGGTCGTGGCTTTTCGTGGGCTCGATCCCAGTGTTGCTGGTGCTGATGTGCTTCTGGTACTGGCAGTTCGCTTTGGTGTCGCTCGCGCTGTTTTTGCCGTCGATTCGATTATTCGTCTGGTGGCGGCAGAACAAGGACTACGCCGGTCCTTTGGATCATGTTATCTCGAGCTATGCCCAGGGGTTTTACGTGATCTTTGCCGTGTCGAACGTGTCGGCCCTCTTCGCCTTCGTGGTTACGAACACCCTGCTGTCCTGGACGGCTGTTTTGCTGTCGGGCGGCGCGTGGCACGGCGGCCCCCCCGTCGTGCACCTCGTCGAAGGGTGCTCGTGGGCCGCCTTCGTGCTGACCGAGGAGGCCTGGAAGGTGACGTTTGCCTACTGGGCCAAGCGGCGCCGGGCACACGTGATCACGCGGACGCGGGAGACGAAGGCTTGGGTGTCCGCGGCCACCGCCACGGCTTTCGGATACGCGACGGCGCAGTCCATACTATTCGTATGCCTCTTCACCTGGTTGTTTGCGAGGGACGGAAAGGTCACGCTCCAGGAGCTGGGATGGTTGATACTCTTGGGGTTTTTGTTCGGAGCCGTCTCCCAGCCGCTCTCGATTCTCGCGAGTTATCTGGTCGGCCTCGAGCTCACGCGAGACGCGCAACCGGCCATGGCTATTCTGTGGCCCGCTGCCCTCCGCTGCGCCTACGTCTTCCAGTTCTTTTTGTGGCTCGCCTGCTTCGACTCGTGGATTCCTATCCTCGTCCTCATCGCCTTTACCGTCGCCGCCATCTACGCGATCCTCATCAAGCGCATCCTCGTCGTCGAGGCCGTCCTCCCCTTCGACTTCATGCGCGAGGCCGCGCGCCTCCGCCGCCACTTTGGCTTCGCCCTCCTTCCGGGCGACACTCCGCCGGACCCCCCCGAGCGAGAGATGGTCAACGTCGTCCCAAACCCCCTCCCCACGCTTCAAGATCAAGACCCCCCCAAAGACAACATCGTTGAGCTCTAATAATAATAATATGTATTTCTTCATCTTCTTCTTGTGTGGCGGCGGCGGCGGCGGCAGCGCGTTGTTGCAGCACCACCACTCCCCGCGGATAACGGTGGCTGCGGCGGCGACGCGGAACCGGCCCAAGGGCGAGGGTCGCCTCGCGCAGAACGAGCGCCGGGGCCGGCTGATTCGCGGCATAATCGAAGACCCGCCGCCCGTAGTGTCAACCGCAGGACCGGAGAAACTTATTCCGATTGTCGAGTGCATCGCCCGCGCCGCCGACATGCGCAAGGCCACGGAGACGGTGGCCTATCACGTCGCCCCGCTCACGACAATCGCATCGGTCGTCGTCGTGGTCACCGGCCGATCCCGTCCGCAGAACGACGCCATCAGCGCCGCCGTCGTCGACGACGTCCAGGAGGCTTTCAGCCGCGCCCCGAACCATGTCGAGGGTGGCGCCGACGGCGGCTGGACCCTCATCGATTTTGGGGATATTATCGTTAACGTCATGACCCCCGCCTCGAGGGACTTCTATGCCCTCGACAACCTCTGGCGCAACGCTGCTCCCCTCAACCTCGACCACGTCCTCACCCCCGATCACCTCAAGGCCCCCGACCTCGATTTCATCCTCGACAACCGCCACGACGATCACGACGACGCCGACTGGGCCTACGACCTCGACGACCTCCTCCTGGACGAGGAGGAAGATTCCATAACTAACTAACTAACTAACTTCAGACCTCTCCCGAGCATGGGAGCCAGGCCGGACCGACAGGAGCCAGTCCGGAATCACGGGCCTGTAGACGAGGGGCGCCGAAAGGTGGGTCGGCGGAGAGTGATCATCAAGCTTGTCGCCATACCCCGAGGATTATTATTTACAGACGACAACTGTAGGTACGAAGGAAGAGAAAGAAACACTTATTATCTATCATTCATTACCCTCGTCATATCACCATCACATCATCATCGCCGAAAAGAAGGTGAAAGGAGAGATGCTTGTTGTTGTTGTTGTCGGAGGCTGCGCCGGGGCGTACTTGACTGCCATTACCTTGCGATGGGCGTACAAGCGCATCGTGACGGTGGTAGCGATGGACCCGACGCCCTACGTCGTGCGCGTGATGGCGCCGATTCTCCGTTCGTACTCGTTCACGGGCGAGCAGTACTACGCTGCGGACGGCGTCGACGCAAAGATCGCGGCGAAGCGCAAGCAGGGGGCCGAGAAGCTCGCGCAGAAGTACGACAAGCTGATGGGGACGTCCGCGCAGGCTTTGAACGAGACGCTCCGGACTTCGTTGTCGGACATCCGGTTCACCGACACGAACCGCGTGCCGTTCCAGTTCCAAAAAGTGACGCGACAGATGTTCCGGGTGGCAACGATCGCCCGGGCCTCGGAGGGCCCCAAGCTCATCGACGTGGACAACCAGGCCTCGATCGACGTGAGCGGGTCGTACGGGGTGAACGTGTGCGGATACGATCAGTACAAGAGGTTTGTGGATGCCGCGTGGAAGCGGTGCAGAGCGCTCGGGCCCAACGTCCTCGGCCCCGTGCACCCCGTGATCGCCGAGGTGCTGCCGAAGCTCAAGGCTATTTCCAGAAAAGAGGAGATATCGTTCCACATGTCGGGGACGGAGGCGATGATGTGCGCGATCAGGCTGGCCCGGTTCAACACGAGGAGGCCGCTGATCGTGCAGTTCGCGGGCGCGTATCACGGCTGGTGGGACGGCGTGCAGCCTGGTCCGGGCTCGGAACGCGCGAATTCGGACGTCCTGTACTTGAAGGATATGAAGGAGGCGTCGTTGCGGGTGATTCGGGCTCGCGCCTCTGAAATCGCGGCCGTTTTGGTTTCGCCTCTCCAGGGGTTGAACCCCGGGAAACCCCCGCCCTCGGACCTGGTGCTTCTAGACGCCAAGGCCCGCGACACCGCCAAGTCGAGGGACGAGTACCGCGATTGGCTTCACGTTCTGCGCGCCACGTGCGCGCGATGCGACGTTCCGTTGATTTTTGACGAGGTTTATACTGGATTTCGCATGGCCAAAGGCGGCGCTCAAGAATACTACGGCGTCACGTCGGATGTTGTGGTGTATGGCAAAACGTTGGGTGGAGGTCTGGCGGTGGGCGTTGTCTGCGGGCCGTCGCGCCTCATGCGCCGCTTTGATCCCGAACGTCCGCTGCGCGTGGCTTACGTCATCGGGACCTTCTCGGCGGCGCCTTTGACCGTGGCGGCGATGGCCGAGTTCTTGAAGTGGCTCGACGAGACTGCGGACTACTACAAGACGATGGAAAAAAAGACGGACGCCTGGATCCGCGACGTGAACCAAACCCTCGTCGACGGCGACTTCCCGATCCGCCTCGACAACCTCACTACGGTCTGGACCGTCCTCTTCAAGCAGCCCGGTCGCTACCACTGGATGTTCCAGTATTATCTCCGCGCCGAGAACATCGCTCTTTCCTGGGTCGGGACGGGGAGGTGCCTCTTCTCGCTCGACTTCAAGGACGCCGACTTCGAGGCCGTCAAGACTGCCATCGTGAACGCCGCGACCGCGATGCGCGACGACGGCTGGTGGGACGGCAACGTGACCTCCAAGTCCATCTCCACCAAGATCGCCAAGGAACTCGTCTACCACACCGTCGGCTCCTTCTTTGCCGACGATAATAATAATAATAATACGTAGATCGCTAACAGTCCCCGAATTCCAAGCAGATAGGAAGCTCGATGATCCGTTGGACGCCTCTCTTGGCAAAATCGAATCCCGCGTCGACCTGAGGTAGGACGACGTCGTTCACAAAGGGGATCTTGTCGGCGATCCCGCGAAGAATAGGAAACAGGGTTATCCCGACGGCAACGGGGAGCGCATACGACGTAAACAGATTCACCATCTCGACGGGAGTGAGCTTCGCCCGCTCCTTTGCGGCCTCCTGCAGCACGGGCTTCCACTTGGAGGCGAGGGGTTCGTCGGCCATGAACGCCTGCACGTCCCTCTGGGCCTCGGCGACCGATATCGGCTTGCCGCGCGACGCAGAGTACGCCACGTACATCTCGATCATCTCCTGCGCCGAGCTCGGGAAGTAATCGGCGTCGAACGGCGCCCCGACCAGCGGCATGCTCGACTCGTTCTCCGCGGTGGCCAACATCCGTAGTTGATGATGCTTCGGACGGACCGCCGCCGGCGCCCAGGCCGTCGCAACACAACAAACGAGAGCGATGATCATCATCATCTTCTTCAAACCAAGGGTTAGGGTCATAATAAGCCGAAGAAGAAAAAAATAATTAATTCTTCTTCTTCTCACTCGAGACTATTATTATTATGTTGTTCTTGTTTTTGTTCGTGGTCGTCGCGGAGGACTGGCACCGCACCGTCGTGAGCCGCGTCCACTGGGGTGGCGAGTCCTGCAAGAGTTGCTTCGACTGGCCGCCGTCGTGCTGCGACACGGAACCGTTTGTGGTGAGCGAACGCCTCTCGATGGGCTTCGCGGCCAAGTCAGCGGCCTGCGGCGAGTGCTACGAGCTAAAGCAAAAAAACTCTTCGCACGTCGTCCAGGTGACGAGCGACCTCGATCATCAATTCTCGCTCTCTGTACCCCCGGAAAAAATGCCGCCGCCCCTCGGGGGACTCTTCAACAAATCCATAAAACTACGAAGAGTTCGATGTCCCGAGAGTCTCGTCCGCATCTCCCGCAAGAGACCCCAAGACGACGATCTCTGGCCCCTCCACAAACAGCACCACCTTGGCGGTGGTGGTGGTGGGGGGAAATATCGTCTCTTCACCACCACCGCCGAACACTACGCCGATAGTCAGCTCTTTATTTAATCCCACTCGTTATCTTCGTCGTCGGCGACGCACTTCCGGATCTTCTGGCACGCGTGCTGGAAGTTGGCCACGATCTCGTCGGTCGACATGGTCTGCGACGCCGCGAGCGCGCTGAAGAGGTTGTCCGTCGGACGTGCGACGTCCTCTGCGTCCTCGCTCTTTCGCGGCGGCGGCGGCGGCGTCTGAGGCAAATTCTGCTTTTTGTTCCGCGCCAGCGCCTTCAAATTTTCGGCGCGCGCGCGGATGTAGGCGTCCGAGAAGTCGCGGAAGGTCACGAACAGCTTCCTGACGCGGCACCCGCCGTCCTCCGGCGACTCCTGGCGCGCTCCGAGCCGCTCGCACAGCGATTCCCCCGCGGCCTGGGTCGCGTCGAGCTGCGCTTTCGCGGCCTCGAGCCGCGAAAGCGCCGCGACGACGAACGGCCGGGCTATCGACGCAAAGGCGCCTTCTTCTTCTTCTTTGGTACTTTCGTGCTCTACGATCCGCGTCGACGCTTCGAGCCGGCGCAGGTCCGCCGCGAGCTCGGCGAGGTCGACGCGCGTGGCAGCGCGCACCGCGTTGAGATCCTCGAGAGCGACATCGACCGTCGAGGCGACGAAATGCATGAGCGTCGTGCCGTCGCTCGCCTTGATCGTCGCGAGCTTGGGCAAAGCCTCGGGGTCGAAGCCCAGCGCCTCTCCGCGCGCCGTGCCCTGGTTCATGCGGTTCCCTATCGCGAGGGTCGCGCAGAGAATAGGACGCAGCGGCGCGCACGTATCGAGCTGCGTCGTCGCGTCCGCGACCAGACTCGTCTTGAACTCCAAATCGGACGCGAGCTCGTCGAATTTACGGATCGAAGCGAGCGCCGACAGCTGGAAACGCACGCGCGGCACCTTGCGGCGCACCACGTCGAAAAACCGCTCCACCTTTCCGAGCTTGGAGGCGTCGTGCTTCGCGCAGTACGTCGCCACCGTCGATACCTCCTCCTCGGTTGGCACGAGCTGCAGCCACAGTTCGACGCCCGACGCGCTACCGAGCTCGGGCAGCGCGAGATCCCGCAGCGCGTCCCCGATCTCCTCGAGGCTCTGCTTGACGCGGCCCAGCCCGATCAGCACATTCTGCTTCCGCTTGCCGTCGATCAGGTTTACGCTCTCCTCCTTCTCCACCTTCTGCTGCGGCCGAAGGTTCTTCTTATTCGCCCCGCCGCCTTTTGACGAGGACGCGTACGTCGCCTCCAGCCGCTTGACGTCCACCCTCGGCGTCTCGCCGAGGTCGGCCCAGATCGTCCCCTCGACTCCCACCACTTTGGTCCAAAACAGGCCCTTCAGCTTTATCCCTTCGGGTTTCTTGCTCGCGGTGGCCGCCTCGCGGGGGTTGGAATCGCCGCCGTCCAGCACCGACGGATCGAGCCCGTCGGCGCGCATTTTTTGTTCGACGGCCCCGCGAGGCAAGTGCATCTCGAGCATCTTGAAGTACTTGGCATATTTTGGGTCGTTGAGCACTTTTGCAGCCCCCGCTGCCTCCGTCTGACCGCCGCCGTCCAGCACCGACGGATCGAGCCCGTCGGCGCGCATTTTTTGTTCGACGGCCCCGCGAGGCAAGTGCATCTCGAGCATCTTGAAGTACTTGGCATATTTTGGGTCGTTTAGCACTTTTGCCGTTGCCGGCTTGGTCGTCGAATCTTCTGGCGCAGGCTTGGTCGGGTCGGCGTCGAGAATCGATGGGTCGACGCCGTCCGCTCGCATCTTCTGTTCGACGGCTTCTCGCGGGAGGTGCATATTCAACATCTTGACGTACTTGGCACATTCCTTGGGATTATTGCCGTCCTTGGAAGAAGGCGGCGTACTCGGCGGCTCACCTTTCAGCCACCCGGGATCGATGCCGTCTGCGCGCATCTTTTGTTCCACCGCTCCGAGCGGAACGTGCACGTCCAACATCTTCATGTACTTGCCAACCTCCTTGGGCGGTGGACGTGTCATCGACGGTTTTTGTTGTTGTTGTTGTTGTTGTTCGAAGCGCGGGGCGTTGGTTTGCGCTTCGGCGACAAACTTGTCGAGTTCGAGGGCGTGGTCGGTCCAGGCGCTGGGCGGGAGCGCGGCGTCCTCGTCGCGAAGCTCCGGCACGATTGATGAGCGGTGACGCGTGTAGGCGAGCGCTCGCAGGGCGAGCCTCCAGGCGCCCGCAGCTCCGAGCGAAGGATCCACCGGCCAACAGAGAAGTTCGTGCAAGAGGCGAAGCGCGACGTCCTGCGCTCCAGCGCGCGAGGCGGCTCGGATGATCAGCGTCGCCACGGTCTCCGGGTCGGCTCCATCCACTTGCGAAAACACCGTCATCTCGCGATCGGCGTCGGCGACGGCACGAAACACGTCGAGCTGCTTGCGCAGGGCCGCCTCGTTCTCGGGCGATTCTTCGGAGGAATTTTTTTGTTTTTTCTTCTTCCGTTGTTTTCTGGCTTTGTTGAAGGCGGCGCACCACGCCTCGTGCTCGGCCTGCGTGTCGACTCCGAGGACCAGCGGTGGCCTCGGGGGCGCGAAGGCGAGCTCGATCGCGTACGACTTGCGCAACTCGGAATTGGTCGAGCACGGTCGCACCTCGACAACCTCGTCCATGCGAACGACGCCTTCGCCCGCGGAAGGCCACGTCAGCCTTCCGTCCCGCAGCACAAACTCGCGGTGTTTCGTCGCCTTGCTACCAAAGGCCTTGGCCATTCTATTCACCGTCGCGTCCCGCTGCTTGACTGCCATGAGCTCGCCGCGCATCTCGACGTCCTCTTCGCGGGCGAGATGAGCGTCTAGCGGAAAAACGTCGCCAGTAGCGGCGCGCGTGACACCGGCGGCCAGCATCGCGTTCCGGAGTGCCACGCGCTGTTCCAAGTCCGGGGTCTTCATGATGAGCTGGTTGCACAAGAGGAGCGTGTCGGCGCTGACGCAGCGCGCGGCCCAAGCGAAAGGCGGCTCGCGCCGCGATTCCGAGTAACGTCGCAACGCCGCCAGGACGGCGGGCGTCTCCGCGGCCCACACGGCGACCCCCAGGATCCGGACCGCGTCGGGCGCGAGCTCCACACTTCTCGCCACCGCGTCCAGCGCGGGGCTCGCGACAAGCGCGCGGAGGCCTTGGGCGTTGTTCGCGACGCGCGTCAAGCACCGGATCGCGCCCTCCGGCTCCGTCTCCGCCGCCCTCGCGAGGATTGAAAGTCCGTCGTGTCGCACGAAGGCTGCCTGGAAGTCGCGGTTCGCCGTCGCGAGCCGCGTGTGGAGCGCGTCGAGGTCCAGCCGGGACAGCAGTTTGTCGTCCGCCGCCGTCCAACGGCTCTTGCTCGCTGCGTTCGCATCGGAGAGCAGCGAAGCGTGCATCGCGATCATCTGCTCCTTCTTCTCCGTCGAGAGCGTCGCGATCAGCCGCGCCTGGGCATCGCCGGGGATGAGCTGCAGCTCGAGCAATTTGCGGAATGTAGTCTCCGTCGCAGGATTTTGCTCCATCACTGTGTGGTAAATGTACCGGATCACACTACCGGTCACTCACTCACTCATTCACTCACTGTATCTCCCTCCAAGCGCCAGCCGCGCGTCAAGACAGCGGCAGCGGGAACCTTCCTACCTTCCTTTCTTCCTGCAAAGCCGACGACGACGAGGACAGCGCCATTGATGAAGACAGTTCTAAATTTGTAGCCGGCCAGGTCACGCAAGCGCGCGCGCGATTTTCGTGGTGGAGGGCAATGCAGCAGCGATTCTCGGGGTGGGACGACATAGTGCGCCTTTCGCTCTTGGAGGCCGACCCGTTACAACAACGCCTCGAGTGATGGCCTCCATCGAAAGAAAGAAAGAAAGAAAGAAAGAAAGAAAGAAATCCTCTTCTTCTTCTTCTTCTTCTCCTTCTTCTTCTTCTTCGAGTAGTTCGGAGGTAGTCGCGAAGGTCTGTGACGCCACGAGGCCGACGCTGTTCTAAAGTCTCCAAGGGTCTCGCTTCCAATGATCTCTGGAGGCCCGCACGGCATCAAACAAGTCGAGGTGCGAAGGAAGAATTTCAAAAAAATCCTGTTCGTAATGTACCGGAAATTCAAAAAATCTGGGACCACTTCAGCCCAACAGATAACACGTGCGATCGCCATCGCCCCCTTCCATCGGGCAACCGCTCCCATCGGAGACAGACCGATCGCCCGCCCGGCGGACCACGTCCTCCCAGATCGCAGAGAGAACACACGGGGGAGGTATATATAGGGAGGGTGATTTTTTTTCATTTGTTCAGTTCAGAGGAGACGGTGGAAGCGGCCTTGGGAAACGATAAACCTGAGGGTGACGAGGAGCGCGCTCATCGCGACGAGCTCGCGTATCGGCGACATCGTGAGCCAAGCAATGGCGTCGTCGAAAATAACGGGTTCAAGAATTTCTTTTTGCGCTTGCGCCGCCGCCAGGAAGTCGCAGCGTTGCTGCTCCTTGACGGCGGCGGCATCGTCGTCGACGTAGTCCTCGGGAACCTCGAGGACGACGATGGAGGAGACGACGACGACGACGACGACGACGAGGAGTCGGCGGCGACGACCTCCACGGCGGGCAACTCCACGAACTCCCACTCGATCTCTGTCATCTCTTCCCCGCTTCCCCCTACGCTCAACTGTCAACGAGGGTTTACATTATTAATGATTTTTGTGCTCGGCCTCCTCGTGTCGCCCAAGCTGAAAGCTTTCAAGGCACCCGCCTCCCTGAGCGATGGGCTCGAGGCAGTGTGGGTCGGGTCTTTTCCCGCGGACGTCGAGACGATGGCCGTGCACCATCTTAGGGAGTGGGGTGTAGAGCTGCACTCCTTCCACGACATCCACTGCGACGAGAACGAAAGCGCCGCGACTGTTGCCGAGTGGCTCCACCGCCAGACAGGGTACCCGGCGCTGGCCGAACACACGACCCTCGAGATTGGCGACGATTACTTCGTGAGTCCCGTCGATGATCGCGCGGATGCGCTGCTGGCAAAGTTGGCGACGTCTTCTGGCGTAGCTACGTTTTCGTCCACCGTCGCGTTCCACGATGGTACGCGGTGCAAGACCGCAAACGCGAGTGTGACGGTGGTCCTGCAGCTCGCCAAAGTATCGACGGCTCTCTGCTCCAAGACAGAAGCGATTCATTCGCTGACTATGACCTTGGCCGAAGATTCCGAGTTCGTTTCTCAATATTCCCATTTCGTTTTCGAATGGTTCGAACATAGACGCCAGAGAGCCCTGACCCCGCGACGTCGTTACACGGGCGCCGCACTACTCCGCGAGCGCATACGAGACGCGGCGCGCGTCCTTCCGAACGGTGACGTCGACGTTTCGTCGTTTGTCGGAAGCTCCGTAGACGTCCAACTTTTGGACGCGTGTGCCGAAGAGACGATATCGCGGCTCGACGTTGGTGCCATCACAAAAATTCTTACCACAGGCGCCTCGGGCCAGCAGTTCGCCCTGCCAATCGCGCGACAGCTCTCGGTGCCTCTAGTTTGCGCTCGACGCGAGAATCAGATTCAAACCCAAAAGCTCTCGAGTCCGTTGGGGAGAGTTGCGTATGCCGATTCCGTCGACGTCACCTACCAATCCAAGCACTTTGGTCCCGGCCAGCAGCTCTTCGTGCCGCAGCACCTTTTCTCCGCAAACGACAACGTCCTCGTCGTCGACGACTTTCTCGCTTCGGGGTCGTGCCAGGAAGCGATGCTCCGCCTCGTCGCGCGCGCCGGCGCCACACCCTTTGCTCTCGCCGTCCTCATCGAAAAAAAGTTCGAGCGCGCCCGCGACTTCCTCGCTGGCTACGACATCCCCGTCATCTCGCTCGCGACCATCCTCTCCGTAGACAACAACTACATCGACCTCGAGGAGCCCCCCCCGGAAAAAATGCGCCGCAATCAACAACAACTCCAAACCAGGGGGACCAGCGTAGTCTGGGTCTCGACGACGACGACGACGACCTAATTGTCGCCGCTTTTTTATCTTAAAACCCAACCTCGTCCGGAATTTTTATTGATCATGTCCTCATTTTTGTCCCCCCCCCCCCAGGATTCTGACTGACTTGATGGTGCTGTCGGCGGCAATCAGTGCTCATCGGGCGTAGTACGACGACGACGCCGCGTGGAGATATATCTAGAGTGCGTGCTGAATAATGAGGCCGTGCATGACGCTGCTCTATATCTCTCGAGAGGTTTTTCTTCGCCAAGACACTCGACCACGAGAGTGAGTGTCTCGGCTTTTATAGAGGCAGGACCGTCGTCCGACTTGTGCTGACGCGACCTCTTCCGCAAGATCTTCAGCGTGCGTGAAGATGGCACGGAGTGAAGACGCGAGCATTCCAAGGAACAACAACAACAAAAAAATGAAAAGCATGGGTCCTGTTTTCTCTAAGTTTGGCGTGAAACTCGTACGCCTCATCCTCGCGGGGCTTGTCGAAAGAAAAAGGGTCGGTCGTTTGTTTTCCGCGTCGATCGATCGACCCAGTCATGAGCGTCAACTGTCTAGACTGACGTCCTTCTATTTCACAGGGGCGGCCTTGATATCATGGCAACACAACGTCGGGAGCAAAAACGTGCGTTATCTTTAAAACAAAGCGCAGGGTGGTTGGTGGTGCTCTCCTCGCTGGGCATTGTCGTCGTCGTTAGAAAATGCGAAAAAAGGTAGTTTTGTATGTCGCGCTCGAAGAAGAAGAGAGAAGTATGAGAGCGAGGAGACGTCTCGTCTCATCAGGCATGTTGCTAGATGCGGCAAGAAGCAGTCCGCCGTCCGGGATAAAGTAGTCCAGAATGCTCACGAGCTTTCTCCTCCAGGAGACTGATCTTCGTTTGTTGTTCATAAATAGTAGTAGTGCGTCCTCCGACCGACCCTCTCGTCCTCCACAATTAATGCGGAATCAATCATGGCGCGCGTCGGTACTTTTGATGTGCTGGCAGAAGAAAAGACATTGCGTATCTTGAAGGCAAGCAAGATACAAGGATATTAATATATATCATCTGAAGAAGAAGTAGAAGAAGAAGATCGTCGTTGAACGATATGGAGGAGGAGGGGGGTTCGGCCGTCGCTGCCGTGCGCAAGGTGGTGATCCCCACCAAGGAGGTGATGCGCGCTGAAGAAGCGACCAGGACCTGGGAACGGTTCCGCGATCCTGCGAGTGGAAACGAGTACGACTTTTGCGCTGCGACGGGAGAGAGCCGCTGGGTCGTCGAATTGGAGGAATCTTGCCTGGGCGTGGTCGCCGAAACGGTGTGTTGCCTGCAGCCGCTGGGCTTTGTCGAGGCGGTTTTGCGGGGGACCTGGAGCCTTGGCGCGGGCCTCGTTCTCGCGCCCTGCAGGCCGGCGCGCGCCCGCGGGTACGCGATGGACGCGGGGACCTTTTTTGCCGCAGGGTTGACGCTCGCCGTGCCGTGCGCATCGATCGTGCTGTTCTGCCGCGAGGACGACGAGGGCCTGCCGACGGTGTGCGGACCCGTCGATCCCCACCGCCTCTGGGCCTTTGGCCCGCGCCGCGAGGTTCACCCCAAGGACGACACCCCCCCCGATGATGGCATATTGCTGTAACTACTTAACCCTCCTGTGTTTTTTTTCGCGACCGTGATGATCAAGGCGGTTTATGTCGTTGATTGTGGGGGCCAGTACTGCCACCTGATCGCTTCTCGGATCCGACAGCACGAAGCGCTGTCGAAGGTGGTGCCCTGCGACGTGGCGGCCTCGTCGCTCCTCGGGGACGTCGGGGCCGTCATCGTGAGCGGCGGACCCGAGTCGGTGTTCGATCCATCCTCGAGACGCGTCGACCCCGCCCTCTGGGACCTCGAGGTCCCTATCCTTGGGATTTGCTACGGGTGCCAGATGCTGTGCCAGGACCTCGGGGGACGCGTCGAGGCCGCCCCAGTGGGCGAGTTCGGTCGAGCCCGGCTCTTCGTTTCTCGCGAAAATAATTCTCTTCTCCTAACGCCCGAGCACGACGGGTCCGTGGTGTGGATGTCGCACCGCGACCGCGTCACGGCACTCCCCCCGGACTTCGAGACCATCGCAACCACCGAGCACTCGCCGCACGCGGCGGTCGCACACAAGAAAAAACCGTTGTTTGGTCTTCAACTGCACCCCGAAGTCGCTCACACCGAGCGCGGCTTGGAAATTCTTCGGAATTTCGTGGATCTCGCGGGGCTCCGCGGGACCTGGCGGTGTGCCGATGTCGCCCAGCACCAGATCTCGCGAATCCAAGAGAAAACTGGCGAGAATTTGTCTGTTTTTGTTCTGGTTTCGGGCGGCGTCGACAGCGCGGTCGCGTTCGCTCTGATCGCCAAAGCCCTTCCCGCGCACCGGGTGGCTGGCCTCTACGTAGACACCGGGATGATGCGAAAGGACGAAACTGCGAAAGTCAAAGCCTCGCTGCGCGCGTTGGGCGGCAACTTGAAGTTCGTCGACGCGAGCGATTTGTTTTTGAAAAACCTCGAGGGAGTCACCAATCCCGAGGCCAAACGACGCGTCATCGGCGATACCTTTCTCCAAGTACAGAAAGAGGAGTGCGGCTTTTTGAGCGATGACACCCACTGGCTTCTGGGCCAGGGGACAATATACCCCGACACCATCGAATCGGGCAAGGGCGGCGCCGACGTCATCAAGACGCATCACAACAGGGTGCCCGAAATCGAGAGGCTCCTGCGCGCGGGCCAGGTTGTCGAACCTCTGGCCCAACTCTACAAGGACGAAGTGCGCGCGGTGGGGGAAAAGCTTGGCCTGCCAAAGCACCTCGTCTGGCGCCACCCCTTCCCGGGCCCCGGTCTCGGCGTGCGCCTCTTGTGCGTCGAAGACGAACGACCGCCTCCCTCTCGAGTTGTTGTCCTCAGAAATCATCGGGGCGTCGTCAAAGTCGACATACCGCCCCTCAGGTCCGTTGGCTGCCAGGGCGACTCGCGAACCTACAAGAATTTTGTCGTTTTTAAGACTGGCTATCCGCGCGACTGGGTAGAGCTCGATCGAATGGCGACCGACGTCATCAACGAGCACGACGCGATCAACCGTGCAACCATATCCCTCACCAACAACGCTACCCCCTTCGTAATAACGCCCGGCGCCCCCCACACGGTCACGCGCTCGCGCCTCGACCTCCTCCGCGAGGCCGACGCTCTGGTCCACCAAGCCTTTGTCGACGCTGATCTTATGACTTCGATATGGCAATGTCCCGTGGCGATGGCCCCCCTCACCTTTCACGACAATGCCGCTGCTGCTGCTTCTTCTTCTTCTTCTTCGAAAGAGACCATCATCCTGCGCCCGGTCGACTCTACCGAAGCTATGACCGCCTCCTTCTCCAAGCTCCCGTGGGACCTCCTCGACCACCTCACCAACGCCCTCTTCGACAAACTCGGCGACCGCATATCCGACGTCCTCTTCGACATCACCAACAAGCCCCCCGGCACCATCGAGTGGGAGTAGAGACTCCCTCAATGATGTGGACCCCCCTAATTACGTTTTCTTTTGTTGTTGCTCTGATCGATCTCTTGAGAGCAGCGATTTTTTTTCTCGTCGTGAAAGAAAGAAAGAAAGGAAAAAAAAAACAAACCCTCCTCGAGACTCTCGACTCATCCTCTCTATGTGTCTATTCATCCTAAAGAAAACGCCGCCGCCGCCGCCGCCCGAGACCTTCTTCTTCTTCTTCTTACTTCTTCGTGTTGATGAAAGTGTCGAGGGCCATCATGCTACTCTGCTCCAAAGCACAAACACGGTCGAGAACGCCATTCTTTGCTTTGGTAGGCGACGAACTCCTCGCACCTCTGGACTAATTTTTAAAGCTCGAGCTATTATTGTGGACTCCTTGTTGTCCCGACGCCGCGCTCGTAGTAAAGTCACAGCAACTAACAGGATTACTTCGTCGCTCGATGAACTTCAACGAAAGACGACATCGAAGAGCCAGGTGCCGAGACGTGCAGCGGGGAAGATGATGTACACGGTGATCGGGCGAACCATGACGAAGACGGCGACATCGAGATCCATCTTATTATTGCCAACGGTTTTTACCACCCACCACACAAACAGCAGTACTGTGGTCAATTTGAGCGCCGACCAATTGTCGTGGGCCATAAGAAGTTCGTTCTTCTTCTTTTCTGCAACATGCGGTACGTATACGCTAAGTAACAAAAAAAGAAAGGAGTGCAACGTGTTAGTTCTTTGTGAGAAGAAGCTTAAGTAAAAAAATTCCTCCTCTTCGAACCACCTATGATGTGATATCTTTTCAAGAAGAGCGAACATCCTACGAAACTCGGTTCCGAGCAGCGAACGCCTCCGGTCGCCCCCAAAATGCTCTTTTTGTCTGGTTGTGGTCCGAGCACCTCGAGGAGGAGGAGGGCATCGACAGAAAGAAAAGTGAGCTTCGAGGTGCTTTTTTTGCTGAGGTGGTGGTGGTGGTGGCCTTTCTCAACACCCTCGATCGTTGGGTTCGCGTCTTTCGCAAGTCTTCTGCTGATGCGCGCTATTTTTTGGCGTGACGCTCTGGCGTACTGATCCACGCGTGGATTGGCCATCGTCGTGTCTAGCTGTGTCCTTCATGCCTTCTTTTTTTGCGCAGGGCAGGCAGCACCGCGGTCGCGCAAACGTCGACAAAGACTCAACGTACCAAAACACAGCAGCAGCGGGCTTTGGTGGTGAACGTGATGGGATCATCACACGAAATAATAATTTAAAAAGCTGCTGTATCGATCTCCGCTGCTGCCATCATCATCGAAAAGAGGTTTTACCGCGCGCGCAGAGGCACGTATTATTCGACACCCAAAAATACATCATCATCATCATCATCATCATCGCAGTTGCATATGGTAAAGAACCACATAGACGACACACACACGAGGGTCGTCGTTCGTTCCCTACCAGCGCTAGAGGGTGCTGGACCCTCCACCACCACCACCACCACAAGAAGATACTTCTTCAACGTCGTAGTACAAACATATGATGATCAGGATCGGTCGTTTTGGGCGGCAGACGCGGAGGATATGCGCACGAGGAGCGTGATGACGAGGGCGGCAATGGCGAGGGACTCGAAGAAGCTCTGTATTTTCCTTGCGCGCGGGGGGGTTCGTTTCGGGGGTCGTCGGAGCGTGAAGTGAGTCGGCACGAAGAGTCTCGTGTTGACGTGCGAGACGTGCTCGTACTCGAGCCTGAAGAAACCCCAGACGCAGCGCCGCGCCAGCTCCGCCAACGCGAGCATCGGCACGAGGGGTTCGGGGATTATCTTTTTGAGTCGGTCGGCAAACTCCATCGGGGGGATGAGAGTCGCGAGCCATACAAACCTTCCGAAAACGTCGAAAACGACGGCCGTCGCGTACCACCACGACGGGTACATGCGCGACCTCTCCGTAGTGCCGAGACCCCAGTCGAGGAAGACGTCCCAGTACCAAGAGTAGGCCGAGGATAAGCAGAAGACGACGAGCCACGTGGTTCCCGTGAGCTGGAGGGCCGAGGATAAGGCGACGAAGAGAGAGAGCGCGTACTTGGCCGCGTTAAAGAGCTGCTTCTTCTCGTGATCGTCGTGGTACTTGCGCAGACATTGCGCGAACCGAAACCAGACGGGCAAGAGACAGACGACGGCCATCGTCTGGCGGGACTCTTTGACTCCTCCCAGCAAAAAGCAGAAAGACCACATTGCGTCCCCGAGGATTCGAACCATCGAACTCGCGACGTCGGCGACGTACGCGTCTACGAAGCGGGCCGCGCGGCACGGAGCCGCAACGACGCGGCCTAAGGACCCCCAGAGCGGCTTGCGGCGGTGCCAGGGGAGGACGAGGCGCATGACCGCCACACAAACTACGACTACTGGTGCGAGGGTGGCGATCGTGGCGGGCCGGACGTAAGCCGCGACGCAAGCGGGCAGGCCGTCGCGGTACGTCGCCTTGTAGTACACCAACAACAGCGCCAACAACAGGATCGTCTCCATCGCCGCTTCGTCGTAGACTTCGAAGGGGTTGCGCTGCGGGGCGCGGGGGTCGGTATCGAACAAAAAATCTACGTTCACTCTGTAGGTCGTCCAGACGTGAACGCACGCGCCCCACATCCAGTGCCACGCGACGAGCTCGCCCGCGACGCGGAACACGGGCCACGCCGGCTTGGATGCCACGGAGTCCCTGTTGTCGCCCACGACCTCGACGCAATCCCACAGCACCCACACCGACAGCATGGCCGCGACGCCTGCGCGGTACCCTAACCTCAACGAGTCCCGCGAATATCCCAGAGGCTGATCCCTCAGCCTCAGCTCGGCTTCGGACAGATCGTCGTCGCAGTACAATCGCGCGAATTCCAGCTGGATTCCAGCCAGGGTGGACCGAAGATCTTCGGCCCGCTGGAGCGCCTGGACCTGCGGGCTCCCGACAAACAGGTCGCGAATCGGCGGCTCGTCCGGCAGCATTTTGTCTCGTTTCTTCGTTATCTTCGCAAACGCCGTAAAGTTCCAGAGCACGAACTCCAATATTTCGTTCGCGTCCGAATGGAGCTGCGACAGAGCGCGCCGGAGGGACGTCTCCTCGGCACCAAACTCTTCGCCCTCCCGGAATGATTCCAGGTCTTCGGCCCGATGGTGCGCCCAACGATCCTTCAGAAAGCTCGACTCGCTCAGAGCGAGGGCCTCCACCTTCTCGAACTCGAGCACCAAACCCAAGTCAAACACCTGCACGAGCACCGCGTAGCTCCCGCGAACGCTCCACCACTCCTTCACCACCCTCTCGCCGCCGCACCCGCATTCCGTCAACGCCTTCTCGATCACCGCCCGAGACAATCCGTTCTCAAAGTTTCTCGCCCCCACTGCCTTCTCTTTCTTCTTCTTCGACACCACCACCCCCAGCAAACCCTTCAACCGATCGTAGTCCACGTACTTGGACGCCCACTTCTTCTGCTTGGCCTCGGTCAGGCGCGAACCGAACTGGACCATTGGTGCATGCACCACCACCAACTAAGTCCCTATTTGCCTAACCCACCTTCAATACGACGACGACGACTTATCATCAAAATAAACCCTCTCCTCTTCTTTTGCCCCTATAATACCTTAAATAATCATTGACATTGAGTGTGTGAGGAAGCTATGACACTTACCCCTGCACCACGTCCCCATTATAGTTCTCACATGCCACCAGGTGCTCGTTCACGATCGAGCCTCTGCTTGACTTCGTGGCGACACCTCCTCGGCTTCAGTTCATTGCTACGTGTTCGGTTCGTTTCGTCTACCATGTCCTCGATCGAAATTAAAGATTGCAAGCTTTCGCAAAACCTTGATGCCTTCAGCGGTGAGCGACATTTTTTTTTTTCCACCAATGGACACGTCGTCGCGAACATGATCATCACTACCGGCGATCACATTATCTCGACCAACAATCCTTGGACTAGCATCTCAGCATCTCGCTGCTCTGCAGAAGCATCTCGCTGCTCTGAAGAAGAATTTCGCGTCAAGCAACAACGTTGATATCCATGAAAACCGCGACATGAACTTCACGCGAACAACATGACAACCGCGACATGAACTTCACGCGACTTTACAAGCGCATTACTGATGTCTACATGGGCCGTGGGGATCGCGTAGCGAACTTCCTCAACAAGTTCATCATCGGAGTATACAAGTTGCTCGGCATTGTACCTATCACCGGAGTTCAAGTTGCTCGGCATTGTACCTGATCCGACGTACCCTCGAGTGTGTCCTCGCATTTGACTACGTGCATCGTGCTTCAAGCCTTACTGGCTTTGTTTTATCGTCTCGCGTTTCGTACCGACAACTTGTGGTTGTACCCTTGAGAAGTTCAACACCAATCAATTTACATGGCATGCACAACCACTTCCGCCGCGCTATCCGCCGCGTCGTCAGCCACGACTTCAGACTCTTCCAACTGACCTACCCTAGACGCTCCCCTTTCCCAACAACCTGGCTCTACTCGATTCCGACGCACTACCCGATGTCCTTTTGGCGGCTGCAAGGATCACTTTAAGGGGGACTGCCGCAAGTTTCAAAGTTCCTAGCTATTCCACGACAACGCCCTACCCACCATCGCCGTTCTTCTCAACAGCGCAACACTTCCAATGACTCCAAAAACACCCAACAACACCAACCCAAACCCACCACCACTAACACTGCCTTTTCTGCTCCTATGCCTACTCCCACCTTGACTGATTCTAGTTCCACTCCGCCGCTTTTCTTAATACCACCATCTATTCCACCCCCTTCACCGCCTTAAACGGCCACACCCACCGTCTCACATACCCCTCCCGATACTCTGCCTCATGCCAATCAAGTTAATTCCAAGTCGGCGTGTGTACCGCCGAATGTCTGATGCAAGCACATCAACAACCCCATCCCACGGAAGCCCCTCGTTTTTGTTTTTAGCTCCCATTGCACAGGCGCCTCGTTCTGTATTTTCCGCTATTCGTTGCTCAGCCCCTCGTTCTGTATTTCCCCCGCGTCGTTGCTCCTCTCCTCGTTCTGTCTTTTCACCTCGTCGTTGCTCCTCTCCTCGTTCTGTATTTCGCCTATTCGTTGCTCCACTCCCCGTTGTGCATTTTCAGCTATTCGTTGATCCACTCCTCGTTGTGCTTATCGGTTTTTGGTAAAACCAGCGAATCACGTTCCATCGCGCATTTCACCCGCCACAACTAAGCCGTGCCTCTCAATTTTTCGCGTGCGCAGTTTTCGTGCTTCCTATGTGGTTGGATCGCTCATCTTCGGGATCCTGGACAAACGCTTCTTTGCTGTGTGATTTGTGGTTCTCCTTCACGCACTTTTTCGCCGCTTTTCTGACCTTTAAAATTCGGTTTTGCTATCGACGTGAATTCCGTGCTCCGCACCCGCGACGCTATCTGCAACGTTCTTACGTGCCACGACTGTTTTGCCACTGTCGCCAACTTCTACCGGAGTCTATTCGAGTATGACGAACGAAGCTCACCGCTTGCTCCTCCAACGTTGGCCCATGAAGCTCACGTTTGTCGATGATCATACGCGCCGCCGCACGCGTTACTTTGCTCCACGACACGATGCCCTTACGAACGCTCGTCAACTCGAACTTTTTCTGTCTACCGTGGTTCGCCCATTCGGAGGTCCTGTCATCCACACCTCGATTGATGTTGTTTTTGACGAAAATTTCGCTCTGCGTAAGTCACTGTCCACCCAACCCCTTCCTCCGTCTCTCGTAGATTCTCGTTTTCCTGACTTGTTTTATTACGACCCTCGTCTATCTTCGGCCGTAGCTGTGAGAACTGAAATGGAGATGTGAGAACTATAATGGGGACGTGGTGCAGGGGTAAGTGTCATAGCTTCCTCACACAGGTGCTGGAAAAAGAAAGAAAATGAAAAAGGGGTAAGTGAGATCCTCACAGAGGAGAAGCTTGAAGGAAGACGTCACAGAGGCATTGTGGCAAGAAAACAGCAGAGATCAGGCGAAGATCACGAAGTGAGGTAAAGAGCGCGAAGCCGGAGGAAGGAAGGAGCTTCCGTACTGCGGGTGAAAATGTCGCTAAGATTGTGAAGGCGGGGTATGTGTTTGAGATCAATGATGTGGTTGCGATGATATTCGGCGGTACTGTAAAAGCGAATGTCAATATGGCGGGTGCGCCGTGTGAGACATTGGAGACGGACTTGGGTGACGGTGGTGCTATTATCATCATACATTGGGACGGTGTGACGAGGGAGATCAAAGTCATCACAAAAGTTTGAGAAACCAAGAGAGCTCAGCAGTAGCGGCGTAAAGAGCGAGCAATTCAGCTTCAAAAGAAGAGCGAGCAAGTAAGTACTGCGAGCGGGAGCAGTAGGCGATCATAGAGCCAGCAGAGAAAACAAAGAAACAGCTGTGGAGTGGCGGTCATCAGGGTCGTCGGCCCAGCTGGAGTCGGAATAACCACAGAGACGAAGGGTAGAATCGCGACCAAGAACAAGGGCAAGATCGTGAGAGCCATTGAGATAACGTAGAGTGGGAGATAAAGCGTGCCAAGCGTGCCAGTGGGGTTTACCAGGATTGTGTGAAAAACGCGCACACTGATTGACGGACCAAGTGATATCAGGACGAGTCATGATGGAGATGAAGAGGACACAGCCAACAATACGGCGAAAAGGGATGCGTGCCATGAAGATGTGATCTGGAGAACCAGGAGCCGGACAATCAGCCGCAGAAAGATGAAGACCTTTGGGAGCGGGAGTGAGTTCGGGTTTACTGTTGATGAAGCGATGTTCGGTAAGGATTTCACGGATAGCATGGGATTGGTCAAGAGTGAGGGTTCTCCGAGGGCGAGCACGCGTGATGCAAAGACCAACGTAAGAGGTGAGATCAAGATCATTGACGTCAGTGAAAGCGCGGAAACGGAGGAAAAAGGCTTGGTAATGGCCAATGCAATGACGAGGGTGCGCCACAAGAAGATCATCAACGACCAGAACGAGACGTAGAAGGACGGTAGAATTGAGCACGAGCTTGTAATGGCAAGTGTCACCAGATCCGCGGACGAAGCCACAGTCATTGACGAGAAAGCGTGCCAAAAAAGCCACCAATTACGACAAGCTTGTTTGCAACCATACCAAGAGCGACGGAGCTTGTAAACGATTTTGGAACCATCGGTGGGTTGTGGGAGCTTGAATAAAGGCGGAGCTGACATCCAACTTGTGCAAATCCCAGTCATGAACAGCGACAAAGGTTAGAAAGAAGCGGATCGTGACGATGTTGGCAACCGGTGACGATGTTGGCAACCGGTGAGTAGGTGTCATGATAATCAATGCCGTGAACCTGCGTGTAACCGCGGACAACGAGGCGAGCCTTGTACGATTTGAAGCGGCCAGAGTCATACTTCTTGCGGAGGATCCACTTGAGAGTACAAATGTTGCCAGAAAACGTCGAAGGAAGGCGCACAACATCCCAGCAACCAAGCTGACCAAGAGAGCTGTATTCGTTAGCGATGGCTTGCAACCAGCCAGGACGCTCAGGATTGGTCGGAGCTAAAGCTTCACGTAAATGGAAGTAATAGTAGTTTCGTCAAGGTAATACTGAGAGATTTCTTCAGAAGCAGAGTAATAAACGTGTGCATGGGGATCAACAAGGGTGTTAGCTAAACAAAGGGGAAGGAAGACACAATGAACTAACAAACGAAAGCTAACAGAAGAGACATACAAAGAGTTACAGGGGGAAACAGAATGGCCCATATCGACATCAGAATGGCCCGTATCAACATCAGAATGGCCCGTATCAACATCAGAATGGCCCGTATCAACATCAGAATGGCCCGTATCAACATCAGAATGGCCCGTATCAACATCAGAATGGCCCGTATCAACATTAGAATGGCCCGTATCAACATTGTGACAGGATGAAACAGAATGGCCCGTAAAAAGTTTGTTGGTTGTTGCAACGCGCGTTGGTCGACTTTGCGCGGTCGGCCCCGTTTGGCACGACTTTGTTTTGCACTTTCTGTTGTTTTCTCTCTTTTGCACTTTCAGTTGTTTTCTCTCGAGCTCGTAGAATGGTCGGTTCACGTGATGGGGTGATCAGTCCCAGTGAAACCGGCGCATTCTCATCAAACAAGGGGCAAGGGGGCAACAGCGAACAAGGGGGCAACAGCGGAAGAACAGGTGACAATGGGGCAACAGTAGACGAGAGCTTGGAAGCGTGATTCGAGAAAGTCAGAACAACGTTGAAGTTCCTTCGGTGGTTGACATTGCAGGAAATCGGGTAAGTGAAACTGTCAGCAAAATCGAGGTCTGAAGAACGATAGCGACAAAAGTGCCTGGGATGACGTGCGTTAGACGATTGTTGCCACTGAGGATCGCAGCGGGGCAAAGATAGCGGAAACACAAGCTGGTACATATGATGGCGGTGTACCAGACGTCTGATGAGAACATGGCCTTTGGGCAGATATGTTGCATGGTGACCAGGGTATGACGATGGTCGGAGTCGACAGAATCCAAAACAGGCGTAAACAGGTTTGATGCGAACGTGGGTGTTTGGTTTTTGTGGCGCGAGCAAGTTGCCATGGGCACGACCGCGTCCTGTACGCGAAGATGGAAGACTTCGGACGCGCCAGCGGTGTAAGGAACGAACACAGGTAGACCAGGCTGCTGTATGCCAGCCTGCTGTGACAGATAAGAAAGTGGCCCGTTTTCGCATTCGCAAGAACGAAATTGCCATATGGGCCAACGTTGGAGGAGCAAGCGGCGAGCTTCGCTCGTCATACTCGAATAGGCTGCGGTAGAAGTTGGCGACAGTGGCAAAACAGTTGTGGCACGTAAGAACGTTGCAGATAGCTTGCAGATAGCGTCGCGGGTGCTGAACACGGAATTCACGTCGATAGCAAAACCGAATTTTAAAGGTCAGAAAAACGGCGAAAAAGTGCGTGAAGGAGAACCACAAATCACACAGCAAAGAAGCGTCTGTCCAGGATCCCGAAGATGAGCGATCCAACCACATAGGAAGCACGAAAACTGCGCACGCGAAAAATTGACAGGCACAGCTTAGTTGTGGCAGGTGAAATGTGCGATGGAACGTGATTCGCTGGTTTTACCAAAACCGACAAGCACAACGAGGAGTGGATCAACGAATAGCTGAAAATGCACAACGGGGAGTGGAGCAACGAATAGGCGAAATACAGAACGAGGAGGGGAGCAACGACGAGGTGAAAAGACAGAACGAGGAGAGGAGCAACGACGAGGGGGAAATACAGAACGAGGGGCTGAGCAACGAATAGCGGAAAATACAGAACGAGGCGCCTGTGCAATGGGAGCTAAAAACAAAAACGAGGGGCTTCCGTGGGATGGGGTTGTTGATGTGCTTGCATCAGACATGCGGCGGTACACACGCTGACTTGGAATTAACTTGGTTGGCATGAGACAGAGTATCGGGAGGGGTATGTGAGACGGTGGGTGTGGCCGTTTAAGGCGGTGAAGGGGGTGGAATAGATGGTGGTATTAAGAAAAGCGGCGGAGTGGAACTAGAATCAGTCAAGGTGGGAGTAGGCATAGGAGCAGAAAAGGCAGTGTTAGTGGTGGTGGGTTTGTGTTGGTGTTGTTGGGTGTTTTTGGAGTCATTGGAAGTGCTGCGCTGTTGAGAAGAACGGCGATGGTGGGTAGGGCGTTGTCGTGGAATAGCTAGGAACTTTGAAACTCGCGGCAGTCCCCCTTAAAGTGATCCTTGCAGCCGCCAAAAGGACATCGGGTAGTGCGTCGGAATCGAGCAGAGCCAGGTTGTTGGGAAAGGGGAGCGTCTAGGGTAGGTCAGTTGGAAGAGTCTGAAGTCGTGGTTGACGACGCGGCGGATAGCGCGGCGGAAGTGGTTGTGCATGCCATCGAAATTGATTGTTGTTGAACTACTCAAGGGTAGAACCACATTCATCGTTGTTGTTGAACTTCTCAAGGGTAGAACCACATTCATCGGTACGAAACGCGAGACGATAAAACAAAGCCAGTAAGGCTTGAAGCACGATGCACGTAGTCAAATGCGAGGACACACTCGAGGGTACGTCGGATCAGGTACAATGCCGAGCAACTTGAACTCCTTTGATAGGTACAATGCCGAGCAACTTGTATACTCCGATGATGAACTTGTTGAGGAAGTTCGCTACGCGATCCCCACGGCCCATGTAGACATCGGTAATGCGTTTGTAAAGTCGCGTGAAGTTCATGTCGCGGTTGTCATGTTGTTCGCGTGAAGTTCATGTCGCGGTTTTCATGGATATCAACGTTGTTGCTTGACGCGAAATTCTTCTTCAGAGCAGCGAGATGCTTCTGCAGAGCGAGATGCTGAGATGCTAGTCCAAGGATCGTTGGTCGAGATAATGTGATCGCCGGTAGAGATGATCATGTTCGCGACGACGTGTCCATTGGTGGAAAAAAAAAATGTCGCTCACCGCTGAAGGCATCAAGGTTTTGCGAAAGCTTGCTATCTTTAATTTCGATCGAGGACATGGTAGACGAAACGAACCGAACACGTAGCAATGAACTGAAGCCGAGGAGGTGTCGCCACGAAGTCAAGCAGAGGCTCGATCGTGAACGAGCACCTGGTGCCATGTGAGAACTTGTGCCATGTGAGAATGTGACGAATGGTATGAGGCGTTAGACTAGCGATAAGAGAAAGACGTAAGGATACTGGATACGTGGTGCAGGGGTAAGTGTCATAGCTTCTTCACACAGGTGCTGGAAAAGAAGGAAAAGGAAAAAGGGGTAAGTGAGGTCCTCACACAGGTGCTGGAAAAGAAGGAAAAGGAAAAAAAAAAGGGGGTAAGTGAGACGCTCACAGAGGAGAAGCTTTGAGGAAGACGTCACATTTGAGGAAGACGTCACAGAGGCATTGTGGCAAGAAAAAGAGACAACAGAGATCAGGGCGAAGATCACGAAGTGAGGTAACGAGCACGAAGCCGGAGGAAGGAAGGAGTTCCGTACTGCGGGTGAAAATGTCGCTAAGATTGTTAAGGCGGGGTATGTGCTTGAGATCGATGATGTGGTTGCGATGGTACTCGGCGGTACTGTAAAAGCGAATGTCAATATGGCGGGTGCGCCGTGTGAGACATTGGAGACGAACTTGGGTGACGGTGGTGCTATTATCAACATACATTGGGACCGTGTGACGAGGGAGATCAAAGTCATCAAAAAGTTTGAGAAGCCAAGAGAGCTCAGCAGTAGCAGCGTAAAGAGCAAGCAATTCAGCTTCGAAAGAAGAACGAGCAAGTAAGTACTGCGAGCGGGAGCAGTAGGCGATCATAGAGCCAGCAGAGAAAAAGAAACAGTTGTGGAGTGGTGGTCATCAGGGTCGTCGGCCCAGCGGGAGTCGGAATAACCACAGAGACGAAGGGTAGAATCGCGACCAAGAACAAGGGCAAGATCGTGAGAGCCATTGAGATAACGCAGAGTGTGGGATAAAGTGTGCCAAGCGTGCCAGTGGGGTTTACCAGGATTGTGGGAAAAACGCGCACACTGATTGACGGACCAAGTGATATCAGGGCGAGTCATGATGGAGATGAAGAGGACACAGCCAACAATACGGCGAAAAGGGACACGCGTAATGCGAAGACCAACGTAAGAGGTGAGATCGAGTTCATTTACGTCAGTGAAAGCGCGGAAACGGAGGAAAAAGGCTTGGTAATGGCCAATGCAATGACGAGGGTGCGCCACAAGAAGATCATCAACGACTAAAACAAGACGTAGAACGACGGTAGAATTGAGCACGAGCTTGTAATGGCAAGTGTCACCAGATCCGCGGACGAAGCCACAGTCATTGACGAGAAAGCGTGCCAAATAAAGCCACCAATTGCGACAAGCTTGTTTGCAACCATACCAAGAGCGACGGAGCTTGTAAACGATTTTGGAACCATCGGTGGGTTGGCGAGGAGCATAGCCTTCGGGTGGCCAGACATAGATGTCTTCGTCATGGGAGCTTGAATAAAAGCGGAGCTGACATCCAACTTGTGCAAATCCCAGTCATGAACAGCGACAAAGGTCAGAAAGAAACGGATCGTGACGATGTTGGCAACCGGTGAGTAGGTGTCATGATAATCAATGCCGTGAACCTGGGTGTAACCGCGGACGACAAGGCGAGCCTTGTACGATTTGAAGCGGCCAGAGTCATACTTCTTGCGGAGGATCCACTTGAGGGTACAAATGTTGCCAGAAAACGTCGAAGGAAGGCGCATAACATCCCAGCAACCAAGCTGACCAAGAGAGCTGTATTCTTTAGCGATGGCTTGCAACCAGCCTCACGCTTAGGATTGGTCGGATAGTCGTTTCGTCAAGGTCTGATACTGAGACATTTCTTCGGAGCAGAGTAATAAACGTGTGCATGAGGATCAACAAGGGTGTTAGCTAAACAAAGGGGAAGGAAGACCTAATGAACTAACAAACAAAAGCTAACAGAAGAGACATACAAGGAGTTACAGGGGGAAACAGAAGCGACAGAGGAAACAGAATCAACATCGCGACAGGAGGAAACAGAATGGCCCGTATCGACATCAGAATGGCCCGTATCAACATCAGAATGGCCCGTATCAACATCAGAATGGCCCGTATCAACATCAGAATGGCCCGTATCAACATCAGAATGGCCCGTATCAACATTGTGACAGGATGAAACAGAATGGCCCGTAAAAGTTTGTTGGTTGGTCGACTTTGCGCGGTCGGCTCCGTTTGGCGCGACTTTGTTGTGCACTTTCTGTTGTTTTCTCTCTTTGGTGCTCTTTTGTACTTTTCTCTCGAGCTCGTAGAATGGTCGGTTCACGTGATGGGGTGATCAGTCCCAGTGAAACCGGCGCATTCTCATCAAACACAGGGGGCAAGGGGGCAACAGGGGGCAAGGGGGCAACAGCGGACAAGGGGGCAACAGCGGAAGAACAGCGGACAATGGGGGAACAATAGACGAGAGCTTGGAAGCGTGATTCGAGAAAGTCAGAACAACGTTGAAGTTCCTTCGGTGGTTGACATTGCAGGAAATCGGGTAAGTGAAACTGTCAGCAAAATCGAGGTCTGAAGAACAATAGCGACAAAAGTGCCTGGGATGACGTGCGTTAGACGATTGTTGCAGCGGGGCAAAGATAGCGGAAACACAGGCTGGTACATATGATGGCGGTGTACCAGACGTCTGATGAGAACGTTGCCTTTGGGCAGATAGGTTGCATGGTGCATGGTGACCAGGTTATGACGATGGTTGGAGTCGACAGAAGCAAAAACAGGCGTAAGCAGGTTTGATACGAACGTGGGTGTTTGGTTGTTGTGGTGCGAGCAAGTTGCCATGGGCACGACCGCGTCCTGTACGCGAAAATGGAAGACTTCGGACGCGCCAGCGGTGTAAGGAACGAACACAGGTAGACCAGGCTGCTGTATGCCAGCCTGCTGTGACAGATAAGAAAGTGGCCCGTTTTCGCATTCGGAAGAACGAAGTTGCCATATGGGCCAACGTTGGAGGAGCAAGCGGCGAGCTTCGCTCGTCATACTCGAATAGGCTGCGGTAGAAGTTGGCGACAGTGGCAAAACAGTTGTGGCACGTAAGAACGTTGCAGATAGCTTGCAGATAGCGTCGCAGTGGCACGTAAGAACATTGCAGATAGAGTCGCGGGTGCTGAGCACGGAATTCACGTCGATAGCAAAACCGAATTTTAAAGGTCAGAAAAGCGGCGAAAAAGCGATAGTGGGTGAAGGAGAACCACAAATCACACAGCAAAGAAGCGTTTGTCCAGGATCCCGAAGATGAGCGATCCAACCACATAGGAAGCACGAAAACTGCGCACGCGAAAATTGACAGGCCGCTTAGTTGTGGCAGGTGAAATGAGCGATGGAACGTGATTCGCTGGTTTTACCAAAACCGACAAGCACAACGAGGAGTGGATCAACGAATAGCTGAAAATGCACAACGGGGAGTGGATCAACGAATAGGCGAAATACAGAACGAGGAGGGGAGCAACGACGAGGTGAAAAGACAGAACGAGGAGAGGAGCAACGACGAGGGAAAATACAGAACGAGGAGTGGATCAACGAATAGCCGAAAATAGAGAACGAGGCGCCTGTGCAATGGGAGCTAAAAACGCCGGTTGTTGGGAAAGGGGGCGTCTAGGGTAGGTCAGCTGGAAGAGTCTGAAGTCGTGGCTGACGACGCGGCGGATAGCGCGGCGTCGGTCATGCAGCCATCGAAATTGGTTGTTGTTGAACTTCTCAAGGGTAGAACCACATTCATCGGTACGAAACGCGAGACGATAAAACAAAGCCAGTAAGGCTTGAAGCACGATGCACGTAGTCAAATGCGAGGACACACTCGAGGGTGCGTCGGATCAGGTACAATGCCGAGCAACTTGAACTCCGGTGATAGGTAAAATGCCGAGCAACTTGAACGGCGCACCCGCCATATTGACATTCGCTTTTACAGTACCGCCGAATATCATCGCAACCACATCATTGATCTCAAACACATACCCCCCCTCTTCCGTGCTCGTTTCCTCACCTCGCGACTTCGCCCGATATCTCCGTCTCTTTCTGCCACACTGCCTCTCCTGACGTCTTCCTTCAAGCTTCTCCTCTGTGAGGATCTCACTTACCCTTTTTTCCTTTTCTTTGCTTTCCGGCACCTTGTGAGGACCACACACCACCTTTACCTATTCTTTCTTTTCCAGCACCTTACGACGACGACGACTTATCATCAAAATAAACCCTCTCCTCTTCTTTTGCCCCTATAATACCTTAAATAATCATTGACATTGAGTGGTGTTTTTTTTTTTTTTTTTAAAGTGTGTTTTTTTTGTTGTTGTTCTAGGCGATTATGTATAGAGGAGTAAGCGCCTGTCCTGGGCACACCATTCATTTCATTCGCGCGGGTCGGGTCGGGTCGGGTCGACTCCACTTGCTCAACACGGCACTCCGCGACACACCAACGAAGGCATGGTACTCTCTCGCTCAAGACAGACCGCAATTTCCAGCTGAAGACAGACCAGCAACCTCAATCCTCCTACTAGCCTACAGCTGCTGGGCCAGACGACGACGACGACGCGACAGAACATCAGGACGCGACGACGACGATAGAGTGAAGTGAGCGAGTGAGTTCCCGGTCTCGACATTACGACCAAGGCGCAGTATGCGAACTCGACCGTCCGCGACCAAAACCCGGTCCTGATTTTTGAAAGCAAGGGATGCACACAGATCGATGAAGCCCCTCTTGGTCTTCCAGGAGGTGTTCACAGAAATGCGGATGCCGCTTCTCTCTCATAGCTTTTATCGTCAAATACTACATCCCCATCTTCCTTCAATCAAAAATTCGACTTCTTCAAAATTTTTTTTGGCGCTAAGTTGTCTTCGCCTTTGGAAGGAAGAACTCCTACGCGAGCGCGACGACAAGTAGGGGTCGATGAGTCAGTCTTCTTAACGTCCTCTCGCTCCGCCTAAAACCTGTCTGTCCTCCTAGGACATTTTTTCTTATGCCCTCTTGCTTCGTCACGTGTCGCAGTCGGGAGCGACGACGACGACGACGACGACGACGCGGGCTCTCGAGAGCGCTCTCTTCTGGCCAGCTCCCTCCGGCTCTCGGCGGGCTTTTTCAACATCCCTGCAGAATAAACAACAGACTCTTATTAATTGTGGTTTCATCAATTAGGACGTAATTTTTTTTTTTTCGACAGGGCATAAATTTTGTGGCAAGAATCGAATTCGAAGCGCGGGCGCAGATCTTCCTTACAATTGTGCGAGATCGCGCCCGCGACGTTCACGACGACGACGACGACGTGGCAGCAATGGAAGGAATACGGCGCAGGAATGAATCCGACGCCGTCGCGGCTTGATTTGATTCCCGCTCAACAACAATTCTGTTGTGGAGAAGAAGGCACATCCTACGTTTGTTTTTAAATCGTCTGGAGTCGCCGTGTATGCTTCTCATTTCTTGTTGGGGTGACGACGAAAATGTGCTTGGTGCGAGACGCGTCCAAAAATAGGTCACCTCGATGTCAGTTGGTGATCTCTCTCTCGGATGTCAGAACCCGCATCTTCGAGACGAGTCCTCGTAGTCATAACAATATGCTCGGCGTCGCATAATATGCCTGAATGCAAAGTAGTTGCCTCTTATTCTCAGGTGAGTCAAGGGGAAATGCGAGCGAGCGGGCGTACGAGCGATGTGCTCGGCCATTCGACCCGCAAACGGCTGGCTCAAAACGACGACTGATATGATGCTCCTGAGAAAGAAGAAGCTGGGGTCGAACGGCGGCGCCTCATCCGAGTAATCAATCGGGCACGAAAATGGCCACACCGACGGTGATTGATTTTCTGGGGGTTGAATTGCGCGGGTTTCTGGAGGAAAGTTGCGAGCGGCCTCCTCCTACGAGTCAGTGGACAACGCCCCGACGCCGGAACTTTGTGGCGAGCTCTGTTGTATGTTTCCGGCAGGCAGGGGGCGCCCACATAAGTTCGAAGCGAAGGTTAGCGGAGTGTACGAGAGTCCGAGGGCGAACTCAGACACTCGAGCTGGAAGCTCGAACGGGGGAAAAGCGAGCGGCACCCGATATTTGCTTTCGAGAGACGCGCTTGGACTTGGCTTCTATGCACTCCTCGGCCTTGGCTTCTTTGAGTTGGAAGGCGCCTATGTCGTCGTCGTCTGGCTTCTTTTTTTTCTTTCTTGGGCGGCGACAAAACGCCTCCCGTTCTTCTCGCTGCCGGGGTGGCAAACTTTGGCTCTCGGGAAGCCAGGAGAGGAGGAGTTTCATTCTGGGCTTCGAGGTGTTGAAGGAGGGCGATCTAGCCGGCGTTGGGAGCTTCGGATTCTGGGTCGGCATCCGGGGTGGCGTCGGCGGCGGGGGTGGCGCGTTTTTTTTTCCGAGAAGAAGAAGGGAACAGCGTCAGCGCGTTCAGAACTTACCGCGGAGAGTTCGCCCGCCGGAGCCGCGCGGGCGGCGTCCTGCTGCTGCTCCCGGTAGAGCTGGATCCCCAATAGGAGGCCTCGTTGGTTCAAGGGGGAGAGGCCGGACTTAGGCCTTGCGGTTAATCTCGTATGTTTGCTGGAGCGCCGCAGCCCGCGCCTTAAGAAGCTTAAGCACTCGAGCGTCTTTTGGAGAGAGAGAGAGAGAGAGAGAGATTCAAAGCGACGCGACGTAGATCCGATCTTCACCGAGGTTTTTGTACGATCACTTCGCGTCCTCGCCGTAAAGCGCGCTGCGGCTGTGGATCTTCTTCTTCTCGAGGTCGGCAGCGAGAGAGTACTGACCGTCAGCCAAGACGCCCGCCCCGTCCGCGCTCGCCGTTTTGATCCAGAAGAGCTCCCGGCGCTAAAACCTCGAGTGGCAGCTCCGTCGGCGGCGGCACGTTTTCTTTGATGATCGACGCAAGGCCGGCCTTCTTCTTTATCGTCGCGACGCGATCTGCGACCGCCCAGGCCGCAGTCTCGGCCTGCGCCTTGTTCAAAGCGCTCGCGACAGGATCCCCGATGGCCACGACACGCATCGCCGCCTCACGGCTTGGCCTTGTCGCGGAGGCATAGGCCATAGCGACTCCTTGCCATCTCGAGATCGCACACCTAACGCATGATGAGGGTAACAACCGTAGTAATAATGGTGATTGGCGGCGCGCCGCAGGGGTCGTCGTCGTCTTTCTGGCAGCTGTGGCCAGACTCGTTCATGAGGGGGGGCGGTCATTGCAACCAAATCGAGCAGCTCCTCGGGCGGCTCCAGTGCTTCTGCGAGAGAGACTCGCGACCCGAACGCCGTCTCGTGCTGAGCGACTGGCGGCAAGACAGGCCAACGGCGAGACGGTGGCGGTTTGAGGAGATATACGACGTCGAAAGACTGAGATTAGCCTGCGACGTGGCGACGTGGCGCGAGATGCTCGCGGCGTGCGACGAGGTGTCGTTGTTGGGTGACTGCCGCGACCCAGAAGGCGCGGCGCGCGAGCACGCGCGCGGCTACGAGCAGGCGAGATGGCGAAGATGCGAGGACGTAAAAGGAGAGCCGGAATGTGCCGTCGGGCTCCGGTACGCGCCCTTTCTTCGGTTCGTGTGCCCGCGGGGCGAACGGAGCCGCCTCTTTAAGAACGGTAGGCGCTGCGAGACCGCGTCTGCGTGTCGGCGCGGCTTCGACTGGAACTCGTCGCTCGATTCGCCGAGGTTTAAGGGGTTCGTGATCGAGGGGAGGATCGTACACAACTTCGAACCCTGTCGACGCACGGCCCTCGCTCGCCTCGACGCGATGAGCGCGAGACACGTCCTAGAGGCTTTTTGGATTCGTTTTCGAGCGCCTTTTATCTCGAACTACGACGCCGTTCACGTAAGATTGGGCGATTTTTCTTCGCTCTGTCGAACCCGTGGCCGCACGCGCAAATTCTGTCCCCCGTCGCTCCGGGACCTCCGCCTCGCCGGATCGGTCGTCGGCCGCGACAGACCTCTCCTTTTGCTTAGCGACGATCCCGTGCTGGCCCGGCGCCACCTCCGCGCAAACCACCAAATCCTCTTCAATATCTCCGCCGAGGAGGGCCTCCCCAGGCTGGTCGTCGAGATGCACCTGGCCGTCCGCGCCCACACATTTCTCGGGGTCGCTTGCTCGACGGTCTCCCAGTGGATCATCAAGCAGCGGGACGCCCTCGGTCTCGGTTCCTTCTACCTCTGGCCCTAATAACAATGTGTTGTGGCTCCGAGGAGGAGGAGGAGGAGAATCGAATCGAATCGAATCGCGAATCGAATCGCGAATCGAATCGACGGTAGCAAGTATATTTTATGACTTAATACGTACTAACTAACGAACTAACTTCAGACCTCTCCCGAGCATGGGAGCCAGGCCGGACCGACAGGAGCCAGTCCGGAATCACGGGCCTGTAGACGAGGAGCGCCGAAAAAAAAGGTCGGTCGGCGGAGAGTGACCATCAAGCTTGTCGCCATGCGACGACGAGGAGACCGCGGTGTGACTGACAACCAACTCGTCGATAACCTTCCGTCTTCGCCCCCCCGGCCATACCCCGTCCCACTGCGAACGTTCCGGCTGCCAACCGGCCCGCCCGGGAGGCGAATAGGTGCCAACCTACGCCGGGAGGGCGGATGCCCTCGCAAGGCTCAGGATTCATGACGCACCGTCCTCCATCGCAACCAACCGCAGTCGGCGGGCGATCAGGGTAAGGTTAATACACGACACGAGTGGTGGTGCACCGTTTAAACAAAAAGACTTATCATCATCGATCATGGTGCAGAGCTTGATACTGTTCACGCACCTCGAGCGGCGACGGCTGGTGGTTTCGCCGTCGTGGGGCGCCGTATGCTACTCGATCCGACTCCGCGTGCCTCCAGCGCAGGTCGTGCGGGTGACGATCGAGTGCAAATCAGCACTGCTCAAGGTATCGCCGTCGTCGATGCGGTTTACCGCGCGCGACTGGGAGCGGAACCAGCAGGTGTTTGTGGTCGCGCGGCTGTTTCCGGCACTCGCGGGGTCCGAGGGGTGCGTGGCGCGGCTCCAGCACGTGGTCCATTCCGAGGACGAGCGATTCGTCGAACGGATTCCGTGGCTCGAGGTCGAGTTCCATCGAGGTGCTTCGGGAAGTCTGTTGAGTTTCGGGGGATCGTGGTTGGGGGAAGTCGAGGCGGCCCGCGACGATCAGCAGGAGCTCGTGTCGTCCGACAGCGAGATCGAGGAGAACGCGGAAGCATACGCGGAGCGAGCGATCCGACGGGCGCGGGGCGGCGCGTGGTGCGGCGCGGGCGCGGGCGACTCGCACGCCCTCGTGGTCAAAGCCAACGGGCGGGTTTTCGCGTGCGGGGCGAACGACGCGGGGCAGCTGGGGGTCGGGGACCGGCGCGACCGGGCCGCGCCCGTCGAGCTCGCCGATTTCTTCGGCTCGAGGGTTATAGTTTCTGCCGTCGCGTGCGGCGCGTTTCACTCGGCCGCCGTGACGTCCGAAGGCGAGGTTTACACCTGGGGCTCCAACGCGAGCGGCCAGCTCGGCTGCTCGGAGGCCCCCGATCCGTGTCCGACGCCCCGGAGGGTCGAGGGCTTGGCGGACTACGCCGTCACGAGGATTTCGTGCGGGGCGGCGCACGCGATGTGCGCCGCCGAGTCGCCACGAACTCTAACGAGCGTCCTCTTCGCCTGGGGTAACGCGAGAACCGGCGCCCTCGGGATTCCAGGTGTCGGCGGCGTCGTGCGGACGCCGACGAGGGTGCCAGTCCGAGGCGACTTTGTTGTCGACGTCTCGTGCGGCGCTCTCCATAGCGCGGTCGTCGATTCGGAGGGGAGGCTGCTGACCTGCGGCGCGGACGACGCCGGCCAGCTCGGAAGGGTGAATGGCAAACGGGACGTGTTCGTGCCGGTGGTCCTCCCCGGAGTTGCGACGCAAGCGGCGCTCGGCGGCGCCCACACGCTGGTTTTGCTCTCGACCTCGGAGATCTTCGCGTGCGGCGACAACAGCTACGGCCAGCTCGGCCTCGGGAAGGACGCGGCGGCGGGACGCCGCAAGATGACGCGCGTCGACCCTCTTGGAGGGGTGGCCGTCGCGGCGATCGTCGCCGGCTTTTCCTCGAGCGCGGCGCTCACGAGGTGCGGAAGGTGCTACGTCTGGGGACAATGCGGTCTCCCGTCGTCGTCGTCCGCGAGGATTAAAAATAACGTGTCCGAGGACCTGTGGCTTCCGTCGCTCGCGCCTACGATATCGTCGTGCCGCGCGATGCATCTCGCGCTCGGTCGCGCGCATTTCCTTGCCCTCACCGCTCTCTCGACGCAGCGCGTCCGCGTTTTGCGCGGCCAGGTTCGCAAGTTTGCGAGAGACGTCAAGCACCACGTCAAGATGCTCGCGTACGAAACAAAAAATCTCGCGGCGCGCCAGCGCGACGCGTTGAGGCAAGCGCGACGCTCGTGGGTCAAGGCCCGCAAGCTCGCCAAGCTTTTCGAGCAAATCAAGGTCGACGACCTGACGCGGCGACGCGTTCGCGACCGCGCCGTGTCGCGTTTGGAACGCGCGCGCCTCGACAGAATTCTCCACAAAAAAGAAACCACTACCGCGCGCCGGCGAGACCTCTTCGCCTCGACGCGGTCCGACCGCCTCTGGGTAAGAGCGCAGCTCCAGCTGCGGTTTGCGAGAGCCTTGTATCCGCGAAAGCGCGCTCTTCTTCTCGAAGAGGACGACTCGGGGGTTATTCGACATAACTTCGAAGCCATTTTTTTCGTCGCGGGCGCCAAGGCGACGACGCCTCTTCGAGCCGTCTCTTCGCTCTTCCGCGCGAGCTTCGACCTCGCGCTCCTCGCATACCTCGAAAATCTCCTCAGGCTCGACAAAACCTCGCGTCGAAGAGAAGCCAAGGCTGGAGTCGCGAGGAGGGCGATGCTCGTCTCTTCCTTTGTCAAGAAGAACAACAACCGACTCTCCGCGTCCCCGCCAATGATCGTGCCGCGGAGGAGGGCCTACGCGCCGCTCCCCGCACAACGAGAAGAAGAAGAAGAAGAAAAAGTGGTTTTTCGAGACGACGTCGCGATCGTCGTCGCCGAGGCGCCCGTTCCGGTCGAGCGCCCTCCTCCTTCTCCGGTGGTGGTGGAATCCAAAGTACGACGCCCCCCGCGGAGAACCACCGAGGCGCTGCCCCCCGAAATCCCCCGCCTCCTCGAGGCCGCAATCTTGGATCGTCGCTACTCGAAAGGGGCGCGCCTCGAGATCCCGGATACCGTCAAGGCTAAGCGCCTCGCCGACTACCAGAGGAAACGCCGCCAACTTGCCGATCGCCGCCAACGCCAGAAGCAATCCGAAACAGAGGAATGGCGCACGCGCCAGTTCGGTAGGTGGCTCAAGCTCGCTGGACGCGAGCTTCGCGACGCCCTCGACCCGACCATCACAATCTCGAGACCTTCCTCTGCTGCTGCGCTCCGTGCGAGGCCGCCCTCGGCATCACGCGCCCGCCGCGCCAGGGTCCTGGTCGTCCCAAGATAGTATTTTGAATACTACTTCCCGAGCGGCGATCCTCGTACTCTCGTATAGTCGCCGCGGTGGTAATACGCGTCGCAAACTCATTTTTTCTATGCCACTTCGGCCCCACGCCCTCGGCACATGCGCACCAACTTGAAGTCAGCCAAAGTCAGCCTGGAATAAATAATAAGCGGCATTTTGAGGAGACCGGTTTTCTTCTTCTTCTTCTTCTTAAAATTCTCGCGCGAGAATTGAGATGCCCCGAGTCTCGACCAAAGGAAAAAAGCGCGCGGCGCCGGCCGGCTTTTATGGTAGTGACGAAAATGGAGGGAACTTTAGTTGTCGTATGTGATAGTCGGGTAGATGTCCGGGATGAGGGCGCTGGTCTGGGCGGGGTCGAGTGGGCCCGTGTAGTTAATGGCGTCGTAGTCGTAGGTGATGATGCGCACGAGAATGAGGGGAAACTCGTTGTCGTCGGCCCATCGGATTGTGTTATTGGAAACTGGTCCGGTGTAAGAAGCGCTAGCCGCGGTGAGGACGTAGGAACCGTCCGGCTGGATGAAATCGTAGAAGGGCAGCGCGTCTTCGGTAGCCGTGGTGTTCTGGTTGACGGCGATGAAATCGAAGAAGGGCCGAACGCCGGTAATGTTGAAGGTGCCCGTGATGGTGGCGACCTGGCCGGAGCCGACAATGGAGAAGAGGTAGACATGGGACGGGTCGGAGAAGAGGGAGCTGGTGTCGCCGGGCAGCGCAAATTGAGTGGGCTCGGCCGAGGTCACGGTCGCGCTGGAGGCGGCGATAATGTCCTGGATAAAACCCTCGAGAAAGCGGGAGAGGATTGTGCGGAGTGTCGTCGAGAGGGGCGGGACGGCGGCGGATGTGAACTCTTCTATCTTCGTCACGTTGAAGAGGTTTGCCTCGAGGTCGGCATCCGAAAAAATCTCGGGATCGAGATAGTAGCGCTGGAGGACGAATTTTATCGAGTCGTTGGTCGCGACGTCCATGGAGACCTGCGCCGAGTCAGGCCGGCGCCATTGGCCAGCGCACCTTGCCATTCGAACCCCGATCGAAGATGGGCGGTATCGACGGATCCGCGTTGCCGTTCTCGTCGTACGCTATCAAGTTGACCTGGTAAACGCCCTCGCCGCTCGGGAACGTGCCCTCGAAGACGTATCGGCTGTTCTTGGGCACCAACGTCACGAAGTACGATGCGATGCTCGATGGGTAAGCGACGTTCAATATGTCGCGCGCAGGATCCGCATAATCAAACTCGGACAATACGATCCACGACCGTGCAAAACAGGCTTCGAGCAGCTCGCCGCGCGCCGCCTCGAGAATCTGATCCGCTAACTTTGCTCGCACGCCCGCCAAGGCGAGAAACGCAACAACCGATTTCATCGCGTTGTTCGGCTTCTTTTTTCTTACTTCTTACAGGATCTGCCCCGTGCTTCTCATTGGGAAATGTTTTGCGTGTTTGTCTGTCTGTTTGTTTTTAAATTTTTAAAAGGTCGGCTGCTAAGAGGGGGGTGTGTGTTTATTAGTCTGTCTGTTTGTTTTTAATAAAGGTCGACTGCTAAGAGCGGGGGGGTGGTGCATGAAAGGATGTGTGTGGTTTTGTGGGGTAGGAGGGATGGGCGTAGATAGGTATGCGGGACCTAGTCGGGGTCATCGCCGAGTCGTGGGGCAGGCGAAGAGAGGACGGGCCCCGCCCGTATGTCGTACGCATGCTGCCGCCGGACGTATGTGCGACGAAGGGTTTGTTTTATTAGGGCCGGCGGGGTAGGGCCTTGAAGTTTTGAGCTAACGCGTCAGTCATGAATGGCAAGGCTAGGCACGTCCGCTGGCGCAAGAATGGTGCTTAGCGGACAAATACCCCCTGCTCTGATCTCCCGCTCTCATCGTCACATGTATAGAATTCTTTACAAAACAAATCACTTTTCTTGTGGATTTCTCGAAAGTAGGTCATGTAACTAACTCCGCCTTCTTATTCCACTCAGCCACATGTACTCTCATAATTTTTTGCGACGAAATCCGCCCGCCATGTCGCCGCGGCGATACATCGCATAGTAGTTCTTTGATCCTGCAGTTGATGGCACCGAGCTCAGCTACACATTCGGTCCCACACCCTCGGTATGTCTCAAAACAGAACGCAACTGGACGCCAGCCAGCCTGGAAGAATCGATGTTTTGAGGAGGCCGGTATTCTCCTCTCGCAAGAATTGATGCACCGCTTCGCAACCACTAAGCGCGCGCGTTTGCTGTCGGAAACTCCGTCGAAATAGTAATTTGAATGGAGCTCCGCGCACAGCTTTTTTTGTCTGAAAGTCATCGTCTGGAATACGAGGGCGCTTGTGCTGCCAATCGGGAGCAACAGCACACTCTGCTGAGCTGTGTGTTAAAAGCAGCGGACACGAAGACGCGCATCAAACACGCAGACGATCCATAGACGTAGTAGTATAAATATGTATATATGCTGGCGGCGTCCAACACGCTTAACCCGGGGGCCGACACGCGGTCAGCCTCCCTTGTTAAAGTCATTAACACCACGCTCGTGTTCCTTCTGTGCGCTGTAGTGGTTTTCTCAGATACCCGCCCCTCTTGGCCGGGCCAGAGGCCTCAACAACCCTCTCTCCCAACCCGAACCGCGGGTGAAACCACCACACGCCCGATCTCATCGTAAACACTCACGCCATCTCAAAATCGGACAATAAAATTGAGGGTAATAACAAGAAGACAGCAAGAAAGCAATATAAAAGCCTGGTACATTGGGTTCAGTGGAAGCGCAGGTGAGGGTGTCAAGGTGACACCCCCCCCATAATCGCAAGGTCAGTGCCAGGGCAACAATCAGGGTGAGTGATGTGGCAGGCAGGCAAGTGGGGGGATGGGCGTTACTGCCACAGGAGCCATCTACTTGAGATGAAGTCGTCCTCGACTTCAAGAGTGACGAAGGTCACGCTCACGAATGGTACGATAAGCTCGGTCAGCTACATCAGCAGGAACTTTGTTGCTGTGGAGGGCCGAAGTTACTGACGAGGACATCGATTTCATCCGGGCGAAAATCAGTCACACTGGGTTCACAGCCTTCCATGTTTGGTCGTAGGCGTGTGAAGCTACCTCCGTCAGGGTCCTTGTATTCTGGTCTTAAGCGTCGCTCGGCCAGGGGCTTATTAGTAGGATCAAAAACACGAGGATCATCGATCGCGCGGTCCCAAATCGGTATAGCAGGGAAGCGTAACTGTATCATTGTCGTGATCATATTCTTCATAGACTTCGGCAACGTAGATACGCTTCTTCCACGCGTTGGATCGTCCTTTAACCCTGAAAATCACGAACTTGCCATCTTTGAAACGGTCGCGGTCTGAAGGTAAATGCAGAGGGGCTGAAGAAGTGTCGATGGTTGGCACTTTCAAAGGCACAATCTGTTGTACAGATACTACAACCGACCCAGAATCACCGTCGTTGACGTCCTGAATTTCGTAAACGACGGGAGAGATCCTTCTGGTAACTATGTAAGGCCCGCGCCAAATGGGCCGTAGCTTGTGGCGCGTCTTAGGCACGAAACGCAGAACATAATCACCTGAGGGAAACTGAATGTCAATTTGGTGGGCATCATAGTTGAGTTTTTGGCTCTCCTGTGCCTTTTGGTGAGATCGTGTAACGAGTCGACTATAAAATTCAAGCTTGTTCTTAAAGTCCATCAAAATCTGCTGACGCGATTGCGGTAGATCACGCTGTACACTCAAAAGATTGTAATCGGGTGGTAACAGGGGTTGTTTGCCGGTACGCATCATGAAAGGTGAAATCTTCGTTCCCGGAATGTACATTCTATTGTACATGAATGCAACATATGGGAGGAAATTCGACCAATCTGGCTGACGCTGTTCATCGATCGCAGCCCTCAAGAAGGCTTTGATAAATCGGTTGACACGTTCAGTGTGGTTACTCTGAGGGTGATACGGAAGGGTAGTACGATAACGTACGTTGAATTGACGAACAAATGTGCGAAATAACCTGTTCGCGAACTCATTTCCATTATCCGTGACAATGCACCGTGGGAGACACCCCTCAAGTAAAATCTTGTCCACAAACACGTTCAAAATTGAATAATCATGCTTGGTGTTGATCAGAGCCAATTTCAAGAAATGCGACGCTGCATCGTACATCGCAAGTATGTACGTGTACAAGTCAGCACCTCGCAGAGGTCCAATCAGATCCATACCTAGGACATAACAATCTCCGACGCGATTCGGTTGACAGAGCAAGCCATGACGCTTATGCATGGTGGATCGAATTTTCTGGCTGCAAATAATGCAAGCATTGACGACCTCATTAACTGACGATGAGACGTTTGGCTGCCAATACCGTTCTAAAATTTGACTCGCTGTGGAGTCTCGTCCTACATGGCCTCCGAACAATCCTCGGTGATACATGGCGATTACACGCTTTCGCATCGACTGAGGGACCACAATAAGACGTTGAGAATCCAAATCATCGACCTTATCAACTTCATACTGTACGGATGACTGCTCGTCTTGATCTTTCTGTTCAGAATCGAGATTTCGTCCGATTCGCTTGCATGTGTCATCTTCAGCTTGTTTTTTCGCTATCGCATCGAGAGTGATCTCATCCTCAGCTTGATCCGCAAAAGGAAGACGTTCGACGGAGTCAACTGGCTCAGACTCGTACGAGAATTAAGGCGGTTGTACGTTCTGTCGCGTACTAACTGCTGCCATAGCTGCGGTGGGTCCGCTGTCCGTCGGTATAGGCATCGTCACCGAAGAGAAGGTGAAGCAGGCTGTGTCAGGTACATCGGTGGGGATTTCCTCGAAGATCAAATAAACTTCATTGATCGGTTCCCCGTCTTCGTCTTTCTCGATCAACTTGTCGATAGGGTTGCGCGACAGACAATCCGGGATGCGCATGCCAGGGGAATTTCCAGGCTTGTATCCGAGCTCCCGGTCGGACGCAGCAAGCCGCATAGCCCATCGCGCTAATTGTCCAGACGTATGGTTTGAATCCCGAAGAAATATCAAATTACGATGATCCGTCTCTAATTTCGTCTGATGTCTTTCGATATAAAATCGGAAATTCTCAAGAGCGGAGAGTACTGCGAGGAGTTCCAAGCGCCGAGGATCATACTTCCTCGTCGATTTAGGCACGGTTCGACTCCAGTACTCATTAACTCTCTCTTCTATTCTTTCTCTTCCATAGTCGTCAACGACTGGTACCTTTTGAAATAGGTAAGCACCCAACCCATGCGCGGAAGCATCAGTTCGAATGTAGAAAGGCAACGAGTAATCAGGTTGGTAGACATCCTTCGAAGTGACAATAGCCTCGATGATGGCATCCCAAGCTCCCTGACACTCTTTCGTCCATTCGAATTTACGTCCGGCAACGTCAGTTGTCCTAATGGCTCTGCAACCTTCGCAAAATTCCTTACATAACGACGGCAAAAACTCCCCATTCCAAGGAAAGACCGCACTTGCTTCTTAGGGTCAGCATCCGACAAAGTGCCGGGAATTGGCATGTGTCTGATGGCTTCTAAAGATCTCGGTGATGGAAGCAGTCCGTTCGGGGTGGACAAATGACCCAAAAACTCAATGACTTCTTGCATGAAGTGTATCTTCTTGATCTTGGCGCTGTACCCTTTCAAGGCGAGATGGGGAAGAACTTGCACAAGGCACTGCAAGTGATTCTTTGTATCCGCGTGACCGGCGAGAGTATCGTCGATATATGCCACGAGATCACGATATAGCCATTTCGACTAGTCAGTGTTTAACTGCTTACAAAACAAACTTCCGGCTGGTTTGACTCCCAAAGGTAGACGCATGTGGCTGTACGCTCCCAGAGGACTAGTGAAGGTTACCACATCTTGTGCATCTAGCGACAATCGTAAATTGAGATAGCCCCAACGAATATCCAAGCTGGAACGACAGAACTTGTCGATGAGAAACATCAACGCGTCCGCCATGCTCACACTCGGCCAGCTATCATGCTTGAGCAATGCATTGAGGCGCCGCAGGTCGACAGCTGCCCTAAAACATTGGAAGTGCCAGGTTCAGCACCTTTCTTAGGCAACATCAAAATAGGGAAACCGCATGGAGAATTCGCGGGACGAATAACTCCGTCTCGGGTCCATTCTTCAATCTGCATCCGCAGGCATTCAATCTTCTCTTTCGACAACCGATATGGCGAGAGTTTGACTGGAGTCGGGTTCTCTTCTTTGAACCGGAGCGTCACTTCAGGTGAATCAACAGGTCTCATCACATCATCAAAAAATGCCCACGAATACGAAATTGGATGCTTCATCATCAGCTTCTCGTCATCATCTAAAGCAGGGTGCTCTGTAATACCCAACTCAGCCATCACCTCTTCGACCTGCGCGACGGTCGGAGGGATGACCTGCATGCTCTCCTGATCCGCAAAATGAGGAGGCATCACCGGTAAAGGTTGGCCATGTTCGTCGTGAGGCGCGTCCGCCCACGGAACGTCGTACTTATTGAAATACGCAGGTCGCTCCTTCGCGGTGCATTCTTCTTCAGCAGTTGCGGAGGGCTGGTTGTTGGTTTGGTTGCTCTGCATAACAGCAGTAGCGACGGTGCCCCCTGCAAAAGATTGAGCCGTCCCAGGCGATGTAACCAAAGGTGGTGGTGGGGTGGTGGTGGCAGCAGCTGATGGTGCAGGACTCGCAGGAGAGTAGAGTTCATCGGGCGAAATCCATGACACACTTCGAGTGGCAGGGTCGAGCGTTGGAATGCGCGACTCGACAGCAAAGAGCGAAAACCGTAGAATACGGTGATCAGGTTGTGCTATCGTAGTCGTCGCAATATTCCGCAACTTACGAAATTTCGAAGTGAAGGATCAAACGAATTGTGCACTGCTAGCGCGATCCGCGCCATAGTCGCGGGTGGCACTATACTGCCAAGCATCTTCATAGTTGCTGTCTCCGAGACTTTCTCACCACATTGCCACGTAGCAGGAACGGTCATAATTTCCTGGTGCATCTGCAACGTGAGTGGACGGGTGTTCGAGAAGTGAGGTCCCATTTGTAGTTTATTGCGCGTCACCGTGAAGGCAGGGCCGATAGCCGAGCGCGTAGATGAAAAACTGTTCACTAGAATGAGCGGGTGACCACCCGTAAATCCCAACGCTGGCCCAAAACGGTTCCGTAAATTCGGTGGTACACGCGATAATAACGGCAGTTCCAAGCGAACATTGCAAGCAAGTAGGCGCGTGCGCGAGCACAGCAATTCTGGTGTAATACTATAAAAATCGACAATGCGCGGCACATAAAATTTGTGATGCACAAAAGGGATCACTGATGGTTCCTGCTCGAGCGTCCATCGTCCAATTACATAAGGTGCGTTGCGGAAATGACGCAGGATCCAAGAAGTAATAGTAGCGCCCTTGCGTGCGTCCCTGTAGTGCAAATTGGCAGTCGAACCATAGATACACGGAGGACTTGCGTGAAAATAAGAATGCTTCCAAAATTCTGAATGTAAATACGACAACACCAAGTCGTATGTACGACGATGAGATTTCCCCAACTCGTGCAAAACATAGGGAATCTTAGGAAAATTGAGCGCAAAGGTGGCTCGGGCTTGTGGACAAGCATCCAAAGCCAAGACAATGCGAAATGAAGTGGTGTAAAGTTCATTGCATCGCCGGATACCCAACGTTGATCCTCCAGAGCCAGCAAAAGAGACGAAGACAAAGATGTAGGTGATGGGTATCCAAACCAAGGAGGCATGCTTAGATAGGAGCTCCTTAGCAGTCGCCTCCATCTCCATTTCTGGTGTTTTTTTTTTTACTTCTTCATCTGGAGGTGGCTCAGGAGGAGGTCTATCACTCAAGACATCCTCCTCGACTTCATTCTCGTCAACAGCAGCCATGAAAGTCGCATGACAAACGTCCTCAGTGGCTTCTAGCTGCATGTTGACAAATCCTTCTTGTGGCATGATCTCGCCTTCCACCTTACGCTGCAACTGCATAAACCACGCGTTAACCTCATCCTGGGTCTTGGTGATTTGCCCGGTGAGAGGCGAAAACGTGATACGAGTCATACCAGCAGCTCCCTTCTTGATCTGAAGTATCTCTTCTTCGTCACGAGGATGTGCCGAACAAGGTTCAGTATGATGCTGCGGGGTAGGCTCCGGTCGACTTCGCGGTGGCTGATCATCGGTTAGCGCCGATACAGCGTCATCCTCTTCGGGCGAAACACGCGTGGCATCCGGAGAGGTTGGCCGTGCCTCTCGAGCATGCGCCCGCGTGGATTCCTCCACCATTCGTCGGAGTCGGTCGATGTCGATCCGCTGCTGCTCCACTTCTGAGCGTTGTTGCTGCGCGTCGCGGCGGGCGCGCTCTATTTCACGTAGGACTTGCTCGATCTATTTCACGTAGGACTTGCTCGATCTGCGACTGGTACATCTCGAATCGTTCGTTGATGGTCTGCAGAATCTCGGGGTCGGTATCAAATCGACGATCTGTCGCAGCTCTCGTATTCGCGGATGGTGGCCTAGGAGGTGCACTCTCCTCTGGAGCACGCACCGCAGTAGAAAATCCAGGTCCGCTCGAAATGACTCCGTAGCATTCATCGCACGTTCGTAGGGTCGCGCGTACGGGAACGTCGGCTCACCCGGTCTTGAGGTTGCGTCTGGCGCAACCGTAGCTCCCCCTTCGCCGGCGCGTGGATCCGGAAGGATGACCACGCTTGGGGGGCTGTCGAGGCTATCAGATGATCTTGCCTCTCTTCTGATGCCGCTTTCCTCGGCTTCCGGCCGTTAAAAGGGCGTGCTGAACGGTGTTCTTCCAATGGACGAAAAATGGAGTCTCTGCACTGAATCGTTGCAGACGCTCCTGTGCGTCCCGAAACCACTGCGGTCGTTCTGTCATTGGCCCTTCTACCATGACCGCGCTTTGCCCGGATAATAGGATTAATCCGAACGCTGACAGCTCGCTTGTTGTACTCTTTCCGTCAGACGACAAGATGCCGGCAGCCGTCTGACTGCGCGCCGTACCGGTGCGCTGGACTCACGAAGTTTTTGCCTTGCGCGTGAAGGCTATGGACGGCCTTCCCGGTGCTGTCGCTCGCCGTCAGGGAGGTGGTCTGCCTCGCGCGAGCTAGGTTAGGTCTTACTCTTTCTTTGCCTGGTTAGGTCTTACGATGTTTTGCCTGGTTGAGTCGTAGTGACTCCGCTCCCCGTTCGATCCGAATCACGTAAAATGAACCCTGCAGCGGTACCCGTGATCCCCTGGATCTTCACCCTCAAATGCGTCGGCTTCGCACTCACTCGACCGTTACGAACCGACTCGCCGCCGAAAAACAGGAGATCGATAGTCCGGGAGTTGGACTATCGATTCCCGTTTATGAGACCACTGTAGCGGTTTTCTCAGATACCCGCCCCTCTTGGCCGGGCCAGAGGCCTCAACAACCCTCTCTCCCAACCCGCACCGCGGGTGAAACCACCACACGCCCGATCTCAGCGTAAACACTCACGCCATCTCAAAATCGGACAATCAAAATGAGGGTAATAACAACAAGAAGACAGCAAGAAAGCAATACAAATGCCTTGTACATTGGGTTCAGTGCAAGCGCAGGTAAGGGTGTCAATGCGACACCCCCCCCATAATCGCAAGATCAGCGCCAGGTCAACAACCAGGTAAGTCAGGTGGCAGGAGGCAAGTGGGGGGATGGGCGTTACTGCCACAGCACCTGCAGGCACCTCGCCTCTCCGTAAATCTAAAGGGCAGCAGCATAAGTCCGAGCGCGCGGGCGGGCGGGCGGCTTATGGTAGTGACGAAAATGGAGGGAACTTAGTTGCCGTATGTGATAGTCGGGTAGATGTCCGGGATGAGGGCGCTGGTCTGGGCGGGGTCGAGTGGGCCCGTGTAGTTAATGGCGTCGTAGTCGTAGGTGACGATGCGCACGAGAATGAGGGGAAACTGGTTGTCGTTGGCCCATCGGATTGTGTTGTTGGAAACTGGCCCGGTGTAAGAAGCGCTAGCCGCGGTTAGGACGTAGGAACCGTCCGGCTGGATGAAATCGTAGAAGGGCAGCGCGTCTTCGGTAGCCGTGGTGTTCTGGTTGACGGCGATGAAATCGAAGAAGGGCCGAACGCCGGTAATATTGAAGGTGCCCGTGATGGTGGCGACCTGGCCGGAGCCGACAATGGAGAAGAGGTAGACATGGGACGGGTCGGAGAAGAGGGAGCTGGTGTCGCCGGGCAGCGCAAATTGAGTGGGCTCGGCCGAGGTCACGGTCGCGCTGGAGGCGGCGATAATGTCCTGAAAAAAAACCTCGACACGGTGGGAGAGGATTGTGCGGAGTGTCGTCGAGAGGGGCGGGACGGCGAAGGATAAGAACTTATACTTCTTCGTCACTTTGAAGAGGTTTGCTTCGAGGTCAGAATCCGAAAAAATCTTGGGATCGAGATAGTAGCGCTGGAGGACGAATTTGATCGAGTCGTTGGTCGCGACGTCCATTTGTCGTCGTCGCAGAAAACGGCGGCTTGTCTCGCACCCTGGACGGGAAGTCCCTGGACGAGGCTCTGAGCATCGTCGCGGCGGCCCACGTCCTCAAAAAGGCTGGACCCGGACATCAATCGCCCACGTTCTACACGTGCAGCTGCCCCAAATTCTGGCACTATTACAAGTGCAAGCACGTTCTCGCTCTCACAATCCGCCTCAAGCACGCTCAAGTCTCAGAAAACACAATTATCCTGCCCTTCCGCAAGCGCGGCCGTGGTCGCGGTGCCAAAGCGCACGGCGGAGAGGCGTTGAGCGCGAAGCCTGCTCGACAGCGGCCGCGGCCGCGGCCGCAACTAAGCGCGCTGCCATTCCAGGCTCGGCTGCCACCCCACCCCACACCACACCACCCCACCCCACCCCACACCACACCACACCACACCACCCCACACCACACCACACCACACCACACCACACCACACCACACCACACCACACGACCTCTGTGCGCGTGCCCACACACCACACCAAAACCTTCAAGCACCCGCACCGCCACCACTGTGCGCGTCCCAATTTCTAGAGCGGTTTCAAGCGAGTCAGGGCAGGGTTGGAGCCACGTAGCACCATTAAACACTTGATCCCAACATTGGACTTCTTATAGTGCCGTAGGGGTACCCAAAATTTATTATCCATGGGTACGTAAACCATTATCCCAAGAGCGACCCGGTCCGTAGAGTGGAGTCCCTGTTGTTGAAGCGAGCCGCGTAATCGGTTGGATCACAAACACCCGCAACCTTTGACAAAACACGCGCGGATCGTTTTGGAGCCTGTTTGTTGCATCGGGGTGGCTTGGCGACACGGCCGATTGATTTTCTTTGACAGTTTCGTCCACAGGGCCCACAAAACTTCGCGCACGCGCAGAATCAAAGATTCTTCGATTTCTTCACGTGGGGCCATCCGTTTTGCTGCGACACCAATCGCCGTCCAGAGCTGCGACTTTCTCGAATAGTCTTCCGGATTTCGCGAGTGTGTCTTTGAAGTCAACGTCGCCAGCAGTATCATTCTTAGCCGAGACCTCAAATCCAATCACAATTTGGGCGATCGTAAAACACGGCCGCGCTGAGGGGAGGCAGTTGGTTTTCTCCATGACGCTTTTAAGGACAATGAAGGTTGTGCTTCTGTGTTTGCACTTGTCGCCTGCCTGCCTGCCTGCCTGTCTGTCCATCCATCCTCCGAGGTGCAGATGAAACCCAATGCCCGTTCCGCCTTGAGCTTTTCTGAAACGCTTCGTATCGCCGCTCCGCATTCCGCAAGTGCGAGAACAATTTGATTGCATGTGGAGCGACAAAGCACGGCGGACACCGGATCGCGAAAAAAAAACCCTCGGCAAATTAAGCGGCCGCAGCTCGCTGGGCATGCTGTTACGTGGTATCGATATTTAGGGACGCTAACCGCGAGACGTTCCTCGAGCGGCTTTCTCGGACGGACCTCGTCGACGAAACTCTGCCTGGAGGAGAACGGCGACTTGCCTAGGATAAACTCGTCGTAGATGGCCGGATAGTGTCTTGTAATAATCTCAGTCATTCGTCTCCGGTGGTGGCTCATTGATTAAGTCCTTCCTCCCGCGAGACCAGCAGCAGCTCGTTGCCGCCCGGCAAAATGCATCTCGTTTGAAACGCGACGCTCTTCTCTGAAACGCCGCCGTCGGTGGACGCGCGGTCAGTGGACGACACTTCGAAGAACGCCTTGACGATTGACTTCTAGCGGCAAGACTTGCCAGCCATCTCTTCGACGTCAGCATCCGAGACACGCGGCTGTTTCAAACTTAGTGACAGCGACGAAACCCTCATTCGCTTTTTCACCTTACCCTCTCGGACGATGCCTCTCGGCCTCCGACTCTTGCGCGACGTGTTAGGCGTCTTGGCGTCAGGTCCGCGCGCCCGACGCTGGCGGTGAGAGGGCCGGTTGTCCTGGAGGTCCTGCCGGCCCAGGACTTCGAGGCTTTGAGCGCCGACTCCTGCTTGCCGGCGCCCTTGGCGGATGCGCAGGGACGGTTCACCTCGTTGGCGACCTTGTGGATCGCCTCGCTGGCGTCCTCGGTGAAGAATCCGACCGTGTGCCAGCGTGTGGCGGCGGCGTACTTGACTTGATCATCGATGATGTGGAGCTTGAGCTGCACGTGGATGGTCGGGTACACCTTGCGCGCATCGGTTGACGCGGTGTCGCAGGCGGCACGGAGCCTGGAAGAGAGACGCGTAGGCGGGCTAGAGGAGATCGATGCGCTAGATGACGGCCTCGATCTCTTCCTTTGCCTTTGTCATCGTGTGACCATCCGTCTCCACGACCTCATCGGTGGGTAATCTAGTCCACGTGCCCTCGTCGATGTCATCCAGAAAGAGGCCTTCGTGGTTGCTCAGAAGGCCACGCTGTAGTACGCCCGACGCGCAGCCTGCGATGTATCAAATAAGGTCTTGAGCAAGGAAGTAAGAGATCGTTGGTATGCGCCGAATCCGCGGAATGCCTTGTTGAGACCCGGCACGTGGACTGTGGGGACTCGACTCGACTCGCGCGGATGTTTCGAGGCGCACCTTGATCGACTATAAATCCTCGGGGTGTTTCGGGTCGTGGCAGGGCCTTGACGGGGTAGCCACGGGATCTAACGGGGTGAGGTAGGTGACCTAATATAGGGGCCTGCTGTTGTCGTCCGTGCCGAAGGGTTGGAGGTCAGGGTGCGTCCCCGAGCCCTTGACGCGGTAGATGCTGTGCAGCGCCGGTTGCTTCTTCCCGGGACTCCTCGGCCTGGTCGAAGTCCTCGGATTCGAGCTGGAGGACCTTGTACCAGGTGCACTTAGGGCGGCCAGCCCAAAAAGGTGCGACCGGGGAGGTGTCGCGCAGAAAGAAAGGAACGCCTTCGAGTGTGCCGTTGAGCTCGTCGTTGAGGTCCTCGAACGTATCCACCAGCATCGTTGGGTGTCGAGGTCCTGCGTCCAGAGCGTCGTCACTGCATGAGCGCGTGAATAAGAGCCCAGCGCCGGCGAAAAATTGCCCGATCACACGGGAAAAAAAAACGGCCCATACCATGGCCCAATAAAAAACGCATCGCGTCCATAATCTAAAAACAGACACCAAACACCGCCGCCCACGCGACACATACAAATTCGCGCGCCGCGGCGCCGCTTACCATGACAAGGGTATGTGTCAAGGAGGTCCCCCAGCAAGTTTGGTCACTCCTCCTCCACAAGCATCGACGGCCGGCGCCACGGCGTTCGGCATCTTTGAAATGTCGACTAGGGTTTCTGGCTGTCACTACGCCGGTGGAACCTGACAGGGTTAGATTGATTGCAGAGTTATCCTAACTACTAATCGACAGATGTTTGTCTGTTTGTTTGTCTGTCTGTCCCTCGATTTAGGGTAAGGATCATGTAGGCGCGAGAGTAAGGATCAGGTAGGCGCGAGAGCCAGACAGTGATCCTCCAAGCCGTCTACGGCGACCTCGCAGACTATTTCCACGACCCGCGGCGGCTCTTTCAGCGCGCCATTCTCACGCCCCGTCGAAACGATGTTGTCGATGCTGACAACGCGCGCATGACCGCGGCCTTTTTTTCCCGAAGACGAGGCGTCGGAGTTCTTTTCGGCCGACTAGGTTGGGTCGGAAGCCGACGCCTCGCTCTTTACAGTCGAGTTTTCAACTCCCTGACAACCAACGGCATGCTGACTTTGATCGCGAGCTTAAAGTCTTCGCAACCTCGACCCGTCGCACGGCCACTGCAACGGTACCAGATACATCATCGATAGTGTCGTGTCACCGAGGCTCCTCCAACCTGTATCCCTCAAGCCCCACCGACGCCAAACGATCAACAAGAGCCAGAGGCAGACGCCCCGCAAGGTCGGCGTCCTCTTGCCCAAGCCCGTCTTCTGCCACGTCCAGCTCTACGTGGCTCTCTGTCGATCGGCAACCCCGAGGATATCCTCTTCTGAGTCGACGACTCCACCCTACCCCACACGTGCTGCGCAATACCGATAAGCCCCCTCCCGGCGTCTACACGCGCACGGTAGGTGAACTTACTGGGACCAGGTGAACTTACTGGGGTTTGAGATTGGGACTAGGTGAACTTAGTGACCAGGTGAACTTACTGAGACCAAGTGAACTTACAGGGGGTTTTAGAGTGAACGCAAAGGCGAGCGGCGTGTACGGATCAAAGCAGCTTAGATTGGCGGAGGTGAGAGCGACGAGCTCGAAGGAGAGTGGGGTGAGTGAATGTGAGCACGAGTGGGCTTACACCGAACTTACTGGGGTTAGAGATTGGGACTAGGTGAACTTACTGGGACCACGTGAACTTACTGGGGTTAGAGATTGGGACTAGGTGAACTTACTGGCGAACTTACTGGCCTGCACTTGTTATAAATAATGCTGTGGTTTTTGGCGTCGTTGGCCTTGTCGAAGCGACGCGCGCCGCAGTACGCCGAGATCAGCAGCACGAGGAACGAGGTGGTGAAGCTGGCGAAACGGCTGCATCGCAAGAAGCACCGCGACGCCGAGAAGCTGTGTTTGCTCGAGGGGAAAAGATTGATCGAGGACGTCGGCGAGGTCGCGACGTTAGTGACGACGGCGAACGTAAATATCCAAGTCCGCGCGGAGCGCGTCGTGCGCGCCTCCGAAGGGGTTGTCGCGGCCTGCTGCGAGACGACGACGCCGCAGGGTGCCGTCGCGATCGCGCGAATGCCGAGAATAGAAGCGGTCGGAGCTCGTCTGGCTCTCGCGTTGGACCGCGTGAGCGACCCCGGAAACGTCGGAACGCTGATAAGGACAGCCGCAGCCGTCGGGGCTGCGGTGGTGTGTGTTGGCGGCGCGGACCCGTTCTCGCCCAAGGCCCTCCGCGCGGCGATGGGCGGAACGTTCCGCGTTCCGGTCGTACGGGCCGACGCGTGGGACGCCGCGGCGGCCGCGTTGGCCGAGTGGAACTTAAAAACCATCGTGGCCGACCTCCACCCCGATTCGGTTCCGTATTATGCTGCTGGTGTAGACTGGGATCGGAGTGCGGTTGTTGTGGGGGGGGAAGTCGGCCTGAGCGCAGATCTCGAGGCCGTCCTCGACGCGCCCTCGAGGGTCTACATACCGATCGCCATCGAATCCCTCAACGCGGCCGTCGCGGGGTCCTTCCTCCTTTTGCACGCGCACCACCACCAGACCAGCTCAACAAGCTCCCGGTCGTCGTCGTCGTCGTCATCATCATAGAAAAATGGTGGGGGGGAGGGGTGCCGCGAAGGGGGCGAGGGCCTCGCCGCGGTCGAAAAGAACAGCCGTAACCTCCTCCTCCTTCTTCTTCTTCTTCTTCTTCTTCTTTGTGGTTACGCCGCGCGTCGAATCATCATCGTCGTCGGCTTCGGGGAGGCGGCGGCGCTTTTTTTTCCCCTTCTCCTCCTTCTCTTGAAGAGAGAGGAATCGGCGCGGCGTTCTCGGGAGTCGAAGGACGACGTCGTCCCCCGCGCGGGGTCGGCGGCTGCCGAACGCGTGATCCGCATAGAGGAGGATGGCCTGGAGGAGAGCGAAGCTGCAGGCCCGGGCGTCGGCGTGGTCCTTGGTTTGGAGCTTGTCCGCCAAGGCCGCCGCGTCCGGTATTAGTAACGTAGCTACGGCGAGAGGTCCGAGCGCGGTTATGCCGACGATCGCGCCGTACCGCGTCCCCATCGGCTTGTCGTCGGCGAGCGCGTCCGCTAGAGTTTTAGCGACGCGCGGGCGCAGCGTAGCGTACTTATCCCCAAACTCCTCGCAGATGTCCGCGACGCAGCGCGCTGCCTCCTCTCTAACAACCTCCGAGTTCAACTTCTTGGCCACGACGCACGTGAGGACGGCGGGCAGGACGTCGTGGAGCAGGAGTTCGACTCGCGCGCGCCGGTTCAGGACGAGAGCACGGAGCGCGGCGACCACGTTCCGCAGGGTCCCCTCGCTCCTCTTTCTCCGCGTCTCGTCGGTGCAGAACTTGATCAGCGCGGGCGCGACTCCGGCCAAACCGTCGGCGGTTCTCAGCGAACGAAAAACTAACTTCCGTTCGTCGGACTCGCCGCCTTTGATCGTCTCGGTCACCTTCCGCACGTACAACTCGTGCTCGCGCGGCATCGGCTCGAGATCGTTCTCCGCAGTTTCTGGCTGGTTTCCGTCGACCGACAACCAATGAAGAGCGAGAGAAGGTTCTCTCGGCGGAGACGACGAGGACGGAAGCTTCTTGAGATCCAGTTCGCGCGACCCCGCCGAGCCTCGGAGGAGCGAGGGCTCGCCCCGCGACTCGAGGGCCCCGTTTATGTCTTCGACGGATAATTTCTCGCCGCGGCGGCCAACGCGTCTTCGGTGGGCTGTTTGTATCAAGCTCCGCACGCGCGTCTCCACGCGCAACGCCACCTCGGTCGCGATCTCCTCGACCCGCATCGCCGGGCTCGCCTTCTGGAGCTGCTCGTTCGCCTCGCCGCACACCACCTTGGCCCACTCGTGGACGAGGCTCGACGCGCTCTTTTTAGGTTTGCGCGCCGCCATGAGTGAGTTAGTTAGTTACCCTCTGTGTTATGAAGTGGTGGTGGGTTTTTGTGGTCGCCGTCTCGCAGGCCTTGACGACGGACGGCTTCGAGAGGGCCTTGCGATCGATGACCGTCGCACAGCTCAAGTCCCACCTGCGGCGCCGGCACCTCAAGACGAGCGGCCGCAAGGCCGAGCTCATCGCGCGCGCCCTCGAGCACCGCGAGCCGCCAAAGCCCCCAGGACCCCGCCCCCTCGCCGAGCCCAGGATCGACGCCCTCCTCCGGGACACGGTCGACCTCGACGGAACAGAAGTTTACGTGTCCTCGACGCGATCGACCTGGAAGCCGCCATCTTCGGACAGATCTACGTGCGGCGTCGTCGTCCGCGCGCCCGTCGTCGACGCTGCTCTCCAACAGTTCGCCGACTCGATCGCCGCCGTCTGCAACGCGGTGGTGGTCGCGACCCCCATCGGAGGGGGCGAGAAGGCTTTGGAATGGCTCAGGACCGACCGACGAGCTGAATCGATCGGTATCGTAGCGTTCGGCGACCTTCCGACAAAAAACGACGACGCTTCTTTTGACGCTTCCGTCCTCTGGCGCCCCACCCAAGAGGCCGCGCAGCGGGCGGCGAAAGCCCCCCACCCCGTCCTCGCGCTCTTCGCCCCGGACAAAACAGACGACGCCCTCCTTCTCGCCCAAGCCCTCGCCAAGGGCGTCTGCCCCGACTACCTCGTTCGCGTCATTTCCCTCGCCGCTGACCCGGCCCACGACCTCCCCCTCGCCGACGACGACGAGCCCCTCCTCCTCTGCACGGCCTGGCTCGACCTCCACCTCGGCCGTCGATGGAACGCGAAGACGGCAGGCGACCCAGTCTCCCAGCTCTGGATCGACGACGCAGCCCCCTCTTGAGTTGAGTTGACTGTTGAGTTGAGTTGATTACCCTGTCGATTTGTTTTTGTACCCGTTACTCTGTGACAACTGGCGTTACACGAGCGATAAGGGGATGACGTAGGGATACTGGATATGTGGCGCAGGGGTAAGTGTCACAGCTTCCTCACTACACAGGTGATGGAAAAAAAGAAGAAAAGGAAAAAAGGGTTAAGTGAGGCAGGCGCTCACAGAGGAGAAGCTTGAAGGAAGACAGACGTCAGGAAAGGCATTGTGGTAACGAAGTCACGAAGCCGGAGGAAGGGAGGAGCTTCCGTACTACGGGTGAAGATATCGCTAAGGTTGTCAAGGCGGGGATTGTGTTGGAGATCAATGATGTGGTTGCGATGATATTCAGCGGTGCTGTAAAAGCGAATGTCAATATGGCGGGTGCGCCTCGTGAGACATTGGAGACGGACTTGGGTGACGGTGGTGCTGCCGTCGACATACATTGGTACCGTGTGACGAGGGAGATCAAAGTCATCAAAAAAAGTTTGAGAAGCCAAGAGAGCTCAGCAGTAGCGGCGTAAAGAGCGAGCAATTCAGCTTCAAAAGATGAGCGGGCGAGGAGGTACTGCGAGCGTGAGCAGTAGGCGATCATAGAGCCAGCAAGGAGAAAACAAAAGCCAGTAGTGGAGTGGCGGTCATCAGGATCGTCGGCCCAGCTGGAGTCGGAATAACCACAGAGACGAAGGGTAGAATCGCGACCAGGAACAAGGGCAAGATCATCTTGAGAACCATTGAGATAACGGAGGGTATGAGATAAAGCGTGCCAGTGGAGTTTACCAGGATTGTGTGTAAAACGCGCACACTGATTGACGGACCAAGTGATATCAGGGCGAGTCACAACAGAAATAAACAAGACACAACCGACAATACGACGAAAAGGGATGCGAGCCATGAAGACGTGATCGATCGGGGGAGCCAGGTGCAGGACAATCAGCCGCAGAAAGATGAAGACCGTTGGGAGCGGGAGTCAATTATTATGGTTTGCTGTTGTTGATGAAGCGATGTTCGGTGAGGATTTCACGGATAGCGTGGGATTGGTCGATTGCGAGCGTGCGACGTGCGCGATCACGCGTAATGCGGAGACCAACGTAAGTGTGAAGATCGAGCTCGTTGACATCAGTGAAGGCTTTGAAACGGAGGAATAAGGCTTGGTAATGGCCAAGGCAATGACGAGGGTGCGCCACAAGAAGAAGATCATCAACGACAAGAACGAGACGGAGAACGACAGCAGGATTGAGCACGAGCTTGTAACTGCAAGTGTCGCCAGATCCGCGGACGAAGCCACAATCATTGACAAGGAAGCGTTCCAAATAAAGCCACCAATTACGACAAGCTTGTTTGCAACCATACCAAGAGCGACGGAGCTTGTAAACGATTTTGGAACCATCTGTGGGTTGGCGAGGAGCATAACCTTCGGGTGGCCAGACATAGATGTCTTCGTCAATGGGAGCTTGGATAAAGCGGAGCTGACATCCAACTTATGCAAATCCCAGTCGTGAACGGTAACAAAGGTGAGAAAGAAGCGCATGGTGACGATGTTGGCAACTGGAGAATACGTATCGTGATAATCAATACCGTGAACCTGGGTGCAACCGCGGACAACGAGGCGAGCCTTGTACGATGTGAAGCGGTCAGATTCATACTTCTTGCGGAGGACCCACTTTAAAGTGCAGATGTTGCCAGAAAAAGTAGAAGGAACGCGAACAACATCCCAGCAACCGCGCTGACCGAGGGAATGATATTCTTTGGCGATGGCTTGTAACCAGCCAGGACGTTCAGGATTTGTTTGAGCTAAAGCTTCGCGTAAATTTGTGGAAGTGATAGCGCCGTCATCAATATAAGAATATTGAGAGGTTTCTTTGGAAGCAGAGTAATGAACGTGGACAGATTGGGGATCAACAAGGGTATGAGCTAGACAACGGGGAAGGAAGACATAATGAACTAACAAACGAAAGCTAGAATAAGTGACATACCAGAGAGTGACAGGAGGAAACAGAATCGACATTGCGTTGTGGACAAACGCTAGAATGTGAGTTCGAAGGTTCGTGAGTAGGGTCTGTTTCAGCATGATATGCGCGTTGGTCGACTTTGCGCTGTCGGCTCCGTTTGGCTCGACGTACACTTTTCGTATTGTTTGCTGATGGTTGTGGTATTGTTTCTGGGGTGATCAGTCCCGATAAGGCCGGCTCCTGAGCATCAAAAACAGGAGACAAGGGAGCAACAGCGGAAGACAAACGAGGGTCATAATAATAAAATAAGTCGGGGAAACGAGAATCCACAAGAGGAGGAGGAAGGGGTTGGGAGGACAGGGACTTACGCATAGCAACATTCTCGTCGAAAACGACATCAATAGAAGTGTGGATGACAGGACCGGTGGAGCGTTGAAGCAGAATGCGGTAACCAGGTCCTGCAGAGGGATACCCAATGAAGATGCCAGTAATAGCTTTGGTAGGCCATTTGTCGCCAGTAAGAATAGCAGCAGGGCAGCCCCAAACACGAAGAAAATCGACGCGGGGCAAGGTTTCGTGAAGCATTTCATGTGGCGTCATGTAACCAGGGTTGGAGGCGTTTGGCATGAGCTCGGAGATGAACTCAGCCGCTTCCATGGCCCAACGCCAAAAATCAGGTGGACGGTGCGCACGCACCAAAAGAGTGCGAGTAATATCAGCAGTTGCGCGATGAGAGCGTTCCACAACACCAGAGAAAGCGTGCGCCTGTGAAGTTTTGGACTGAGCAGCAGGAGCCCGTTTGAGGGCGATGTTGTTGCCCAGACAGAAGGTTTCGAATTGGCCCATAAGAGAGCGGTCACGATCTGTGTAGATGAGGGCAATACGATAGCCAAAGGGTCGAACCACAGTACACAAAAAAAGTTCGAGTTGACGAGCGTTCGTGAGTGCATCGTGTCGTGGAGCAAAGTAACGTGTGCGGCGGCGCGTATGATCATCGACAAACGTAAGGATGGCACGGTCTTGGTAAATCAAAGAAGGAACACCGGTAAACATGAGATCTGCGTGGATAATGAGATAGGGTGCAACGGCACGTGGGCGGGACAAAATTTCGTTTGCAGGAAGAGAGCTGGGAGTGGATGCACGTGTTTTACGTTGGCCAACATGCGCAGCATGCATTTTACCTAAAGCACGAGCAGGACAAAAAGAAAGAGACGCGGAGCTTGGGAAAAGAGGTGCACCAACATCGAGAGAAGACAAACGCCGAATATAGGGAGGACTATAATGACCAAGACGAGCATGCCAAATGTCATAATTGAGTTGAGTACGTTGAGACACAACGGGAAACGCAGAAGGGTCTTGTACGCGAGGGCAAGAAGAAAATGCCACAAAAGGGGAAACAAAATCCACGTAGGGCGCAGCGGTCGTATTGCAGATCCAACAGACGATCAAGAGAAGACCACAGCGACGAAGCAGAGGAATGACATGATGCGTCTGGCGGTGACGTAAGATTCGTTGCGGATGAGTAGGGCCAGCATCCTGGATCGTATGACAGTCGTAACCAACTTGTTCAAGGGCATGATCAGAAAGAATCCGTTTGTCGCCAAGGCCAGGAGAGATGAGGGTATGCGGGAACGCGACATGGATGATGCCATGAGGGGCGGAAAGAGTGGGTGCAGGAGAAGGAAGACCACGATTGTCAAGAGGACCAATGGAAGGGAACGTTAAGCGAGCAGTGCCAGAACCAGAAACAGAGCCAGTGCCGAGAGCCGAACTGATTGAGTGCTGTTGAGTGTTGTCAAGGTCAGTAAGACCTTCAGGGGAATTGAAGAGATTGACGTTGGCACCTGTATCGTAGACAACGAGGCGAAGATTGTTGAAGTGAAGATAATCGCGCTCACGGGCTGTAAGCAGAGCGGCAAGGGCATTGGTGGATTGAAAGGACTTGGTGTGGGGGAGATGGAAAAAAGATGGAAATTGAAAGACGGGTAGGTGGGTGCAGAAAAAGATGGGTCAGGAGGGGATATGGTGGTGGAAGGCGGGACAGGGGGCGTGGTGGAGGGTGGCAACGCAAGAAGCGGCGGAGAGGGTTGAGAGGGAGGCAAGAGTGGGATGGGGGCGGAGATATAGTTTTGGTAGAATGGTGGATTGGGGGGAGGTGGGTATTGGGGACGAGGGCGAGGTGGGTATGGGGGACGAAAAAGAGGGCGGGTGGCGGCTTGGGGGAGTAAGTAGCGATGGCGCTTGCGACAATCCTTCTTGTGATGGCCAGGAATGCCACAAAAAGTGACAAAGGTCAGTAGGGCGTGGGCGCTTGGGATTAGGAGAGCCACGGGAAAATGGGGGCGGGGGCCTGGAACGGAAAGGTGGGCGAGGGCCGGAACGTGGATTGAAGCGCAAAGCATTGAGACGATGAAGGCATTTGGCAGTAGGATGGTTGGTGCGACCACAAAAGTCGCAACGATCGCGACGGCGGGGACTCTCACGTATAGCAACGGTGACAAGCGGAGACTTGGTCTGGAGATAATCGAAGACTTTGCTGTTGAGGCGATCAACGAAACCATCATATGTGCGCAGTTTAGGGTCAAGTGCAATGAGATCCTTAGACAAGATCGAGTCGGGGATTTTGGTCTGAAGCAATTGCAATGCAAGAGCGTCAGGGAAATCTTGATGATGCCGAGCAACTTGAACACCGGTGATGAACTTGTTAAGAAAAGACTCAAGTTCATCGAGATTATTGTATTGCACACCAAGGAATGCAGTGAAGCAATTGCAGACTGAGCGGCGCGATCCCCATGGCCCGTGTAGACATCGGTAATGCGCTTGTAGAGCCGCGTGAAGTTCATATCACGGTTTTCTCGGATATCCGCACGATCAGTATCATGCATCGGGAGAGCCATAAACAGAGCAGAGTACCAACGTTGCTGCTTGACGCCAAATTCTTCTTCTTCAGAGCAGCCAGAGGTTGAGATGCTGGTCCAAGTTTCGTTGGTCAAAATAATGCGATCGCCGGTGGAAATGATCATGTTTTCAAGACGACGTGTCCATTGGTGGAAAAGATGTCGCTCCCCACTGAAAAAACAAAGCATCAAGTTTTTGAGAAAGTTTACTGTCTTTAATTTCGATCGAGGACATGATAGACGACAACGAACCGAACACGTAGCAATGAACTGAAGCCGAGGAGGAGTCGCCGCGAAGTCAAGCACAGGTTCGATCGAAACGAACACCTGCTACCATGTGACAACTGGAATGGGGCGTTACACGAGCGATAAGGGAATGACGTAGGGTCCAAGGATTGATGACGTCATTCACGGTATCCCCTAACACTCCCCCCAAACTGGATACGAGATGCAGGGGTAAGTGTCATAGCTTCGTCAGTTACAGTAATTATAGTCATAGAGTTCCGGTCATCTTCCAGGAATGAAATAATGGATCCTTTTTTTGGATGGATGAATCTCTCTCTGACCACATATAGAAGAGAGGAGTGTTCATCATCGAGGGCCGCTGGCTCGACGAAGAAGGAGCCTCTGCTGGAAAGTAGTCCAGGCGGCGGACATCATTACATTCGGCAAGAAGAAAGAAGGAAAGAAAGAAAGAAAGAAAGAAGCTCCAGGAATAATATTATCAAAAGAACCATAAAACTTGAAAAAAGAGAGAGATACCCCCGTAGTTAGTTGCATGAAAAATAAATATAATAGGCCGGCGGCGCTCAGGAACGAGGAGTAGTGCAAGGACCAACAGCCTCCTCGAGGTGGCGCGCACTTTTATTTATAATGATATTGTCACCGGCGATGGTGGCGTTTGTGGTGGCGGGGAGGGGTGAGGACGTCGACGCAGCGCGCGCTTTGGAGGTACTCGGTGCGCCACTTGTCCTCCGCCGCGATGTCGTGCGTGGAGACTGGGACGAGGTGCTTTGTGGAGTCGTTTTTAAACCCCTCGGTCTCGTGACCCGGGTGTCGTTTGTCAAAGTAGTGGTAGGGATGCGGGAATGCCTCGTGTCGTCGCATCGCGTCGGAGATTTCGAGGTAGTCCTCGTGGGAATCAAAGCCGAAGAAGACGACGTATTGGCACAAGTTGAGGGCGACGGCGGTGGCGAGCATGCCGGTGGTAAGTTTTGGCGCGTTGGGCGGGAGCTCGATCGACAGGTTCAAGGACGGCGACTGGAGGCAGTGAAGAGCAGCCACGTCACTGGCGTGGACGATAGGGAGCGCGGGGAGATCCTTTTTTTCCAGTTTTTCGCGGCAATCTTTGCCGCGCTTTTTTTTGACTAGCATTTCGTCGCCGGTGATGTTTTTGTTGGCGATTCTGACGGTCGTCCGACTCCCGACGTCTGCCTCGAAGCCCTGGAAGGGCGCGTAGTTTGCCCTGAAGACCGCATCGTGGGCGTCGATCGTCGGGCCGAGTCCCTCGTTGAGGAGCGCTCCAGATGACCCGACGACAGCGCAGGTCCGCCACCACGGCCGGTTGTAGTACGTCGCGTTCGGCATTGTCCCCGACCTCGCGACGAAGTTCTCGATGCTCTGCGACTTGCCGCAGGTGCTCGAGCAGTTGAGGTGGGCGAGGCATTTCCTCTCGGACGCAACCGCGTAGCCTCGACCTCTCGTCGTCGTCGGAATGATTATGATGATGAGTGCCATAATTTTTGGACAGAAGAAAAACATCTATAGGATGTTGTTGTTGTTGTTGGTCGCTAGGATTATTATGGCCAAGGAGTGCCGCGTTTGCGTGGAAAGCGGGCCGCGGCTGTACGTGCACGCGCGGCGCGATGGTCCCGGTGCGACCGTGCACAACCTGATCTACGCTTTGGCCATTGCTGCGCGGCACGAGATGCGATTTGGGGGGGCCATCTCTTCGGCCCCAACCCATTTTTTCAAGGGCATCGACGTCGCCGACTTCGCCGCCAAAGCACTAGGGTTCTCGGACCCCAAGACGTTCCTGACTCCTCCGTCGGTGGCGCCGGCGCTCAATTTCAGCTCGGTCTTCGAGTTCGAAGAGTACGTGAAGAAGAAGCACGGAGGCGGCGCGCCGGATCGCGACGCTATCCTTTCGACCTCTCACATGATCAAGAAGCAGGGCCTCGAGGGCGTCAAGAAGAAGCGGCCCCACACGCGCCTCGACGAGTACCTGACGAAAGACTTCCTCAAAAAACTCCGGGGCTGCCGCCCCCCTTGGATGAATTCTACGACCCGGATTCGCGCGCCCGCGACTACGCCGCCGTTGCGGGTTGTGATGCACGCGCGGCGCGGCGACCGCGAAGGAACGCCCGACGCCGAGTTTTTCAGGGTGGCCCGGTTCATCAAACATCTCGTCCGCGACGCCGAACTTTCTGTGTATTCTTTGCCCGAAGGCTTCAACGAATCTGCGTTCCGACGCGAGGATTTCACTCCGCACGTCGACACCATGAAGGCCAACAACGAGCACCTGTTGTTCGAAGTCTGGACTACCTTCGCGACGGCCGACGTTTTGTTGGTGGACACCTCGAGCTTTTCTTGGGCTCCAGCTTTTTTTAATCCCCGCTGCGTCCTCTACCACCCGTATCGCCTGGCCTACCCCGAAGACCGGCTCGCCCTCGGCTCGTGGGTCCCGAGCACCGACCTCGACCGCGTCCGACACTGCGTCGCCGACCTCATCCTCCAGAAGAAGACAAATCAACAGAACCAAAGGTGGTGGCGCGAACAAAGAAAAAACCAAGAAGAAGAAGAAGAAGAGTGCGGGTAACTTTTTTTAGATTTATTATTTCATGAAGGAGACATGGAGAATACCGCGTAGGACGCGACGAGGAAGAGGGCGGCCAGGTAAAAGGGCGCCGCGAGGATCGCGCGCTGATGGTGGCCGCCGCCAGTCGTGGTGGCGGCCGCGCTCGCTCTGATCGCCGCGGCGAAGACGCGGCCGTAGAGCGGGTAGGCTGCCGCGGCCACGAGTTCCTGGGAGGTCTGGAGCGCGCCGAGGGTCGCGCCGCGTCGGTCGTCTTTGGCCTCGGAGGCCACTTTAGCGACGAGAGCGGGGATCACCACCGAGCCGAGACCGCAGACGAAAATCGCGAGGAAAAAGTGGGCCGGCGTGGCGCACGCGCCTATAGCAACATAACCGGCCGCGTACACGAGGGCTCCGAGCGTGATGGACTTGGCCAAGCCGAGTCTAGGCACGGCGAAGCGCGGAAACATCGCGAGCGTGAATCCGACGACGACCAATAGCGGGCCCGCCTGCTGCGGTCCCCAGCCGAACGCCTTGTTCACGTAGTTGACGAAGGTCGTGTTGAGGGCCAGGTTCGCCATCCACGCAAACGCGAACGCGAGGCTCGCGAATTTGGCAGTTTGTCCGAGGAGCGCGAGAGCAGCGACTGGATTCGATTTCTTCGCGTCGAAGTTCCGCAGCGGAAGCTTGGCCTTCACCGACTCGGGGGTCACGAACAGCGCCAGCAGACAGTTCATCAGCTGGATGCCGCAGGCGATCCACATCGGGAGCCGCAGGCTCTTCCGCGCGAGGATCCCAGCGAGCGGAAAGCCCAACACGAACGCCCCCGCGGCGCTCAAGCCTTGGAACGTCCCGACGGCTACCGCGCGACGGTCGTCCGCGGGTGTCGCGTCCACTACGTACGCCGAGCACACGGCGTTCATGCACGAGGTTGCTCCGTCGATCAAATCCGCCGCGTATAGATGCCAGCGTAGTTTCGTCGACGCTTGAATCGCTACGGTCGACGCGTACCCGATGGCCGACGCCGCGATCAACGGCTTCCTACCCACGTGGTCCGAGAGTGCTCCCAGCGCGCCAACGGTCAGGAAGGTCAGGAGCTTGTCGAGTCCCTCGACGTCCCCGCCGACCTGGCTCGAGGCCGCCGACACCACCGTCGAGCCATCGGGGTTCACCACCGACGCCACAACCCGCGGCAAAACCGGAATGCACAACCCGAGGGACAAGAAGTACAGCCAGTTGTGGAGCACGGCCCACCCGTAATTCGGCTTCGGGACCGGCGGCATCCGGGACTTGGGCTGTTGCAACGCATGGCTCAAAGAAGAAGAAGAATTAGAGCATATTAATGCAACAACAACAACGAGACGACGACGCATCTTGTCTTGTCAACGGCACTATTATTATTTATTACTACCTACTGCTGGAGTTTGGCGAGGAGGCAGGGCACAGCCGAGATCGGGAGCCAGGCGTCGGCGAAAAACACCTTGGTCTCGGGGGAGATGTCGCCGGCCTGGAACTTGAGCTTGATGGTGCGGACGTCGACTTTGTCGAAGGACATGGAATGATCGTCGTAGACGTAAAGATTGCTGCTATCATCCAGGACCTCGTCGCCGTCGTCGTCGCCACCGTCGTCGTCGTCAATGTGGGGAACGGGTCTCTTCGGGGGCGAACGGCGCTTGAAGACGAGGCCGAGGGGCCTCGGGGCACCGCGCACCGTGGCGAGGAGTTTCTCGAAGCCAGCGACGTCGAGATTTGGAGGTACCGGCGTGGCGTTGTATTCGGGGCATTCGAAGTCAAAGTCGTGCGTTTCGTGTAATCCCACGAGCTCGTCGTCTGGGCGGAGCAAGGCGTGGGCAACGCCGTCGCCCTTATCGGGACAGGTCCTCGCGACAGCAACGGTCGTCCTCCCCGTGTCTTTCTCGCGACTCAGAGCGAGAGACAAGCCCAGCTCGACCGTCTCAAAGACCACAAGAGCGACGTCCTGGGCCCGTCGCACGGTCGGTTTGAGCTGTCGCACGCAAAAACTCAAGCTCCGAAGCCAGTCATCGTACTCGACCTGCGTAAACGCTCGCAGAGCGAACGGAAACGGACGCGGACGGCCGGTCGCGTCCGTCACCTTATGAAGTTCAAAATAATAAGAATCCTCGCCCCCCGATGGCGCGTGTCGGCCCTTGAGGAGCGGGTCCCGCACCACGATCTCCGACTCGGCGAGCAACACCACAACTCCCGCCTCGCGCAACAACTTAGGGTCTTCGTAATACCGGAACCGCCCGCCCCGGGGCTCCAGCACGAACCACCGCTTCGACCAGTTCCGACGACCCCCCCTTGACCCGCCCTTCTTCAGCAGACCACCCGTCACGCGCACGGCCGCGCCCTCCTCGTCCTTCTCGAGCCAGTACTCGGGCATCGGCATCCTCAACGCCTCCAACGGCCTTTTTACCGGACATGTCGTGTGTCATCAACGGTTCTTTTTTTCTGTCTCTCTCGCACCAAAGGGAAGGAGAGGAGAGGGTAAAGTGATGTGGAGGATCCTCCAAAGACTTTGGATTGCAGCGACAGGGAAGGGGCTGAGAGGTGGCCTGTGTCTTCCAGAGGCGAAGGGGACAAGCAAAAAGCTGTAGCTTCGTCTCGTCGTGATCGGATAGGCGCAATGAGCTTGTGCGCATGATGGTGGTGGTGCGCTTACCCGTGTCTTCATGATGTGCCTTTGTGTCCTGTGGTGGTGCTTCTGCGAACGGGACATATCTTAAGGATTGGTCCATCGGATGGGGTGCATCCTTTACGAATAAGACAGGAGCCAGTAGCAGTGCAAGGTCAGGTGACAGAACGTTTGCGTGGTCAACTAATTGAGCGTTGGACCTGAGCATCGTCTGCATAGTCTGGAACCGTGCTGTGCAGTTGGTTTGCGTTGTCTCGTCTGCTGCATCAATGAGCTGGCTGGTGTAGCTGGCCGTTGTGGTCTTATCATTCGTCTTGTCGTCCAATAGGGACTGCGAGATAGGACTCGTTGCTATGTGCGAGACTTTAAGTAGCTGTTGAGCAGTTGTTGAGAGCTGAGTGCTCTCTTGTCTGGCAGTTTCTGTTGTTGCTTTGGAGTTCCAGAGACATGATTGCGCAGCTTCAAACGTCTTGGCATTGGGGATTGCCATAAAGTAACTCGCAAGTTCAAAGTCGGACGTCGGATAATGCATCATCGAAAGACCTGTGAGGTCACCAATTGAAATACGCCCTCGTAAGGCGTGCGCGACGTGGTGCGGGCGCGAGCGACTTAGGTTGGTGATCTGAAGGTCGTGAGATACGTTGCGGCGCGCAGTGTCGGTTGAAATGACGAGTGTCGTAGTGTTAGATGCGGTGACGCGGAGAGCATCGAAAAGCGTGTCATGCTCCAAGAGCGAAAGCGCGTGATGCGGGTGGTCCGAAGTCAGTGCCAAAAGGAGTGTGGCTCGCGGCTGACCTGTCTGCAAGGTAGGGCAGATGGGCGCGTGAACTGAGATCCCGTGGTGGAGAGTATCCGGCCTGAAATGCTTGGGGTCCAGTGCGGGAATTCGAAAAGAGGGGTCGCCGAAGGAGAGTGCACTTGAACCAAGGGCGATGTAAGGGTCAGTCCTGCTGGGTGCATCCTCCTCAATAGCGGAGAAGCTGGGACCAGAGCGGTGAGTGCCGGAGTGACCAGGGTTGCCCTTAGGCGTGTAGAGCATTCGAAGGTGCGGGCATGTGACATGCGCCCTCAAATGAGGAGTGACGTGCTGAGCGATAAGACGCTTTTGAGGGAGGCAACGTACGTGACTTGGGTGCATGTTTGTGGTGGAGCCGGCAGCTGGCGTGGAACGTTTGTCGCGCGTTCCAGTGATGCGAAAATGCTTACAGAAGTGGTTCAGTTGAAGCGAGTCTGTGCACAGTGCGCGGAGAATGTTTCCCGAGAGCGCAACGTCGATTTTCCGGAGGCAGCGCAAGCGTGTGGCGTCCAGAAGAGAGCTATGCAAGGGGGCACACAGGACCGAAGTGGTCGCAATGGAATCGTGCATAGTTTGCGGCTGATCGGGTCGTTCAGAACTCTCGAAATCTGTGTCTGTTACTGCAGCCATGGGGAAAGGTTTCCAGAGGCTTGGTCGCGGTGAGACATAAGGATCGGTAGTCGAAAGGAGTGCGTCCTCTGACTGAGAGTTGGTGAGCGGGTGATCAGGTGTTGCGACTGGTGCTCGTGCGAAGACATCCATCAAATCGCTATACGTTGGTCGCAGATGGGTCCATGCAACCTGCTGAGCAGTGTCATCCAGTGCATCCAACCGAGAAGGTGGATGGTGGGTGCAGCAGCAAGTGCCGGTGAGCGGCAGTGCGCGCCTGTCTTCGAGGAGGGGAGGCGGCGAGGCGGAACCAGCTTCGAAGTGATCGGGAGCTGCTGATCGAGAGATATTGAATAAGGCGGGAATGCTTTGTGAATCTGAGCTGATACCTGCAGGTGCGATGAGTGCCTGCGAGTATGTTGACCGTGGGACCGTTGACGGCGTGCTTTGTCCTTGTGGGTTCGGCATTGCGGGGGTCATTGGTGGTGTTTGGATCAGGCGGCTGATCTGGAATGGTCGAGGAGACCACCTTCGAGACTTGTGAAGTGGGTCTTGCTACTTCGCTGTATGCATCATACCAGGGGACTGAATCAGAGGGGATGTTGTCAGTGGCCTGCGGCTCTTGCGCCCGGTGCATGGAATACGGCGGAGCTTTAGATTCTTGGGTGTGGTTGCCATAGTCGATGTAGGCGTAATACTCGGGAACATCTCGAGGTGTCTTGGTCTTTGACTTGTCGAAAGTGGGAACGAGATAGCTTGGTGTTTCTTCGACAAGATTGCTTCCTGGGCCGTTGTGCCCGAAGAGAGAAGAAGCCCTTATGCATGTCTTGGCAGCATGATGGTGAGCATGACCATCTGGCAAAGAGCTGTCTTTTGATAGTTCGGAACTTGTCGACTCTCGATGTGGGTGGTTTTGATTATTGGTGGGACTTTGCACGAGGTGATCGTCGCTGATGGTAGGGGAAAGGTCGCCGGTGTTGAATGTACGCCCTCGCAACTCGGACGCGGGGATGTGGTCGAGTTGGAATGAACCAGGTAGTTGATAAGGCGAGCGGGTGCAAAGTGGTTCAGGGGGTGCCAAAGAGGCGAAGAGTGAGTGGGTAGAGGAGGAGGGGCCAGAGATGGCGGGGGTTTGAGAACAGATAGGCGGAGTGGGTGGTGAACCAGGAGAACCAGGTCCGGGGCATCCGTGGAGGTGGTGATGATACTCGGGGAAAATCGGGGGAGAGGCATTGGAGGTTGGTTCGGAAGGGGATGAGGGTTGGTTGTGGATGGGGAAAGGAGGTAAAAGACGCGATGCAGCATCTTGGGTGGGGGGAGTGGCATCCAATGAGGTAAGAATGGTTTGGAGGACGGCGTTGGTTTCAAGGTGGGAGCTGCGGATGTCAGCGTGGGCAGTTTCGAGTGCCTTGAGCTGGGTGTGGGTTATATGGTGTTCGGCTTGGGTGGAGACCAGCTCGTCGGCTTGGATGGCGAGCTGGGCAGTGGCGAAAGCCAGGGCGGCGTCGGTGGTGGTGAGTTTGTTGGCTGTAGAGGACAAAGCGTCATCCTTGCGAATGTGCAGAGCCTTGGTTGCGGCCAATTCAGCGGTTTGGTAGCGGAATGCAGCCGTAGTGGCGGCAAACTCGCAGACGGAGGTGCATTGGAACTTGGAGAAAGGTGGTGGAGTGTTGCTTGAGTGGGGACTCGAGTGGGGACGGAGGAATGGTCGTAGTCGTAGAATGCATAGTCACGCGGGTGAAGGTGCAAATCGGGGGAACAGCGACTTTCGAAAGGTGATGAAGGTCTGTCAGGAGGGTCCGATGGTGGGGCGGCAGGAACTTGAGCCGCGGAAGGAGCTGTGGTAGAAATGGAAGTGCCGGGGCCGTCGTGGCCGTAGGTGGCATGGTCTTGTGGATGGAGAGGAAAGTCCGGAGGAGAGCGACTTGCGGAAGATGATGGATATCGGACAAGGGAATCCGACAGTGGGGCGGCATGAGCTTGAGCCGCGGTGGGGGCTTGGTCAGGGATGAAGGTGCCGGGGCCGTCATGGCCGTATATGGCATGATCATCAATGAGATGGGTGGTGCGGCGAGGGGGTTGACGAGGATGTTGGGGAACTACAAGTTGTATAGGTGGTGTAGCGGGAGTCGCCGATAGTGGGGAGTTAGGCTCCAGTGAAGGAGGTGGAGGCTCCGGTGGGGTTGGCGGAGTGAAGGGAGCAATGGTTATTGGTGGTGGTGTGTTCAACATTGCTGGTGCGATGTTTGAACAAGGTGGAGTGTCCTCGTGAATGTGGGGTATGCCAGGTTGTGGAGTAACCTTGGCTATGCCTGGGTCCGGAGGGAAGGCAGTGGGGTCTGAGACTTTGCCGTGGGGTGTTTGACATCCGGTGGGGTTGTCGGCAGGAGAGGGGGTGACCATCGAGATGATCGGGTCTTGGGTCGCGACTTCGTGAGAAGTTCGCTTTTGCTCGAGGGGGGTTGCCGTAGGAACAGCTGGTTGGGGAGCTTGTTCAAGTTGCTCGTCTTGATCGAGTTGCACTTCTTGATCAAGTTGCTCGTCTTGATCATTTGCGGCAGTGAGTTTGGCTCTGATATCAGCGTAACCAGCAGCGATTTTGGCTTGCAAGGCAGCATTATCAGCGGCATGTCGATCTAAGATATCATCTAGGAGCTGGTTGAGCGGTTGCCAGAAAGCTTGTGGGTCTTGTGGTGTAGCGAATGGCTTCGCTACTTCCAGACTCGTGACTTGTGGGTCTTGAGTCGCCGTCGTTTTCGGGGTTGCTTTTTGCGCGTTGTTGGTTGCCTTTCACACTTTGTTCACACTTGTTCACCAGTAGCAAGCGATGAAACTTGACTACGGTCTTAAAACTTTCAGGAACTTCAGGAGATTGCTCTTGCCTGGAAATCCTGAGCCTTTTTCCGAGACGTCGATCGAGATCGATGTCTTTCGGAGGACGTTTCTCTACCAGTACCGGACTGGGCCCAGAACCTAGAGAACAGTAAAAATCACTGTGCCTCTGGTAGAGAATGATGGCAGTGGTAGTGCTGCCTTTCGTCCTGTCCTCTAACGACACAAAGAGCAGCACGGTGTGCGACACAGCGTTTAGTGGTTGTAAGTGTGGTGGTGATGAAGGTTAAGGGGAAAGGGGGGGGGTTCCTAACCCTAAATGGAATTTCCCTTACTACTAATCGACAGATGTTTGTTTGTCTGTTTCAAAAGGAAGGGTAGGAATGCCGGTCCTGGTGTGTGCGAGTGCCCGGGGCTATATATACCCCTGTGCTTCCCCATCATAGTGAAACGTGAACATCTGGGGCGAGTCAAGCATGTATGTGTACGCGAGACGATGGGGACCCAGCAGACGACGACGCCATCTGCTTAAGATGAACATCTGCGTCGGAGATGAACACCCGGTCCTGGTAAGTGAAAGCGCCCAGATGAGGGGGGTCTAGTGTTTGTGCTAGACGACGGGGCTCCAGCAGTTGGCGATGGCAACTGCTTCGAAGGCACTCACACACTCCTTGCGGCGCAGCGGTGGGGCGGATTCGAACGCGCGATCCACCTCGAGCGCTTTAAGGGCCCATAACCAAAAGGTAAGGTAGGAATGCCGGTCCTGGTGTGTGTGAGTGCCCGGGGCTATATATACCCCTGTGCTTCCCCATCATAGTGAAACGTGAACATCTGGGGCGAGTCAAGCATGTATGTGTATGCGAGACGATGGGGACCCAGCAGACGACGACGCCATCTGCTTAAGATGAACATCTGCGTCGGAGATGAAAACCCGGTCCTGGTAAGTGAAAGCGCCCAGATGAACATCTGGGGCGAGTCAAGCATGTATGTGTCAAGCATGTATGTGTATGCGAGACGATGGGGACCCAGCAGACGACGACGCCATCTGCTTAAGATGAACATCTGCGTCGGAGATGAAAACCCGGTCCTGGTAAGTGAAAGCGCCCAGATGAGGGGGGTCTAGTGTTTGTGCTAGACGACGGGGCTCCAGCAGATGGTACGCAACTGCTTCGTAGACACTCACACACTCCTTGCGACGCAGCGGTGGAGCGGATTCGAACGCGCGATCCACCTCGAGCGCTTTAAGGGCCCATAACCAAAAGGTAAGGTAGGAATGCCGGTCCTGGCGTGTGTGAGTGCCCGGGGCTATATATACCCCTGTGTGTTTGTCTGTCTGTCTGTTTGCTTGTTTGTTTGTCTTTAAATGCCGACTGCGAAGAGGGGGGTGTGTGTGGGGAGCATGAAGGATGTGGGTGGGTTTGTGGGGTATGAGGGATGTGCCTGACGGGCGGAGATAAGTACGCGGGACCTAGTCGGGGTCATCGCCGAGGCGTGGGGCATGCGAAGAGAGGAGTTGTTTGTCCCCCGATTTAGGGTAAGGATCAGGTAGGCCCGCGAGCTAGACAGTGATCCTCCAAGCCGTCTACGGCGACCTCGCAGACTATTTCCACGACCCGCGGCGGCTCTTTTAGCCAGCGCGCCATTCTCACGCCCCGTCGAAAAAATGTTGTCGATGCTGACAACGCGCGCATGACCGCGGCCTTTTTTTCCCGGAGACGAGGCGTCGGAGTTCTTTTCGGCCGACTAGGTTGGGTCGGAAGACGACGCCTCGCTCTTTACAGTCGAGTTTTCGACTCCCTGACAACCAACGGCATGCTGACTTTGATCGCGAGCTTAAAGTCTTCGCAACCTCGACCCGTCGCACGGCCACTGCAACGGTACCAGATACATGATCGATCGTGTCGTGTCACCGAGGCTCCTCAAACCTGTATCCCTTAAGGCCCGCCGACGCCAAACGATCAACAAGAACCAGGGCCAGACGCCCCGCGAGGTCGGCGTCCTCTTGCCCACAAGCCCGTCTTCTGCCACGTCCAGCTCTACGTGGCTCTCTGTCGATCGGCAACCCCGAGGATATCCTCTTCTGGGTCGACGACTCCACCCTACCCCACACGTGCTGCGCAATATCGATAAGCCCCCTCCCGGCGTCTACACGCGCACTATAGGTGAATTTACTGAGGATAGAGATTGGGATTAGGTGAATATAGTGACCAGGTGAACTTACTGGGACCAGGTGAACTTACTGGGGGTTTTAGAGTAAACTCAAAGGTTAGCGGGGTGTGCGGATCAAAGCACCTTGGATTGGCGGAGGCGAGAGCGACGAGCTCGAAGGAGTGGATGTGAGCACGAGTGGGTTTACGCCGAACTTACTGGGGTTAGAGATTTGGACTAGGTGAACTTACTGACCAGGTGAACTTACTGGGACTAGGTGAACTTATTGGGGTTAGAGATTGGGACTAGGTGAACTTACTGGCCTGCACTTGTAGGATAACTAACTAACTAACTGAGTCGTGTAGACGCGGCAGTGGACTGCTCAAGATTTCTGAACGACGAGCAAGCAACATCGGCCGAACACTGACCCTGACAGAACGATGCCTCGGGGGAGGGAGGGACCTTCAGCAGCGAAAGCGCATCGCGACAAGCGTGCTGAGGAACAGCAGATAGCTGTGAAACAGAGGCGACGCTGCAGAGGCTCGAAGGGCCTTCTTCCAGCAGCAGCGACCAGCTGCGAAGAAACGAGCCAAGTCCGTCAGGGACAACGGTGGAGTGCGTGACGACGAGGACGACGTACACAATGAGGTGATGTCAGAAGCAGAACAGGTCAGGCCAACTCCTGTCAGAAGTACCGACCCGAGCGACCTCGACGTCGACGCGACCGATATTAAGAATCCAAGCAATTCGTGTGGGCTCGGCGCCTTCGACCTGCAAGAGTAGTACAGAGCTCTAGCGTCGGGTTTTGTACCGACAGCACTCGATCGCGAAGGCGTCATGAGCTCCTGCGCGGATGGACAATTATGTCTCGTTCTTCGGCTGACTGTAGTCGCTCTTGGCCCCAAGGAATTGTCCTCCGTCCTGCGGAAGCCGACACGACGCTCTGTTCGCATGTGCGAATGGGCGACTCGGTAGTCGACCTCTTGTTGGCCCCGTCGCACTACAGGGATGGGCTTGGCGTCGCGGCTTCGGAAAAACCGCCCTCTTGGTTTCGGATCGTAGGCAATGCGGATTTCGCCGCCGACGACGTGATGCGCAGTCTTATCGACGACGAGCAAAAAAATGACGGAATGCGGACGCCGACGGCAGAACACAAGAGGTGGGCGACGGGCACTGTGGCTACCGCGGTAGCGTGCGGCAGGTTCTCCTCCTGAAATGCGGAATTTTTTGCGTCGACGCAACCACTGCTGCGCACGTCGAGATGTCACGCGATGTGGTTGCAAGAGGAATGGAGGACAACCCTGACGCCATCGTCAAGAAGCTGTCGCTCGACCCCGACTTCGCGGAGCACGTTGTTGCAAGGAGGAGGCCATCCGATCTTCGTGGACCCGTCGACTGACTACTCAGGCCTGCTGTAGACCGCCACTACTGGTTCGGCGGCACCGACTCGATGGAAGGTCTAGTTGGCCCAGGCCAATGTTTTTTACTCGACATCGCTTTTGGACGGACATCGCTGTTCGGAGATCCAACGCTGATGGGACCTTCCTTCGAAGACGTGCCGATCAGACGCTGGATCTCCGAGAGTCTTGATGACCTGGTATTTTTTAAGCACGACGGCAGAGTTCACTACACACATCCTGTGCAAGCGTCGAACTTGAGCAGGCTGCCATCACAGTACATAGATGGCTACCCGTAGCCTGGTTATTTATTTATTTATTTATGCGCTCGCAACGAGCGACACTTAGTGCTAATGCTCGCGCTTGCCGCATTGACGGAAGATACACAGTGCGCAAGCTAGATAGGGCGCGGGAGTGCGAGGTGCGAGCTCGACCAATCAGCGTCGAGACGAGGACGAACTTCCCTGTCTTTTCGCACACCAAAACAATAGAATTTCTCGAGCTCGCGCTATAAAACCAGATCCGCAGAACCTTGATGCATTGGGGCCAACTCCCGGAAGGTCTTTGAATTATTATTATTATCGCTCTAACTTCTTTCTCCTTAGAGGAATCCCGCCGCCTCCAGAAGATTCGTCAACATCTCCACACCATCGAGCCGCCGAGCCCAGCACCTGCATCCGCACCTTGGTGTGTCCGACGACGAGATGTTCACGCGCGCGCGTGTTCAAAGCTATACGTGTCCTCATCATCATCTCTTCGGTCGAGCTTGTGGTCTTCGTTCGCGGTCCCCGGGACCGCGCTTACCGTTCTCTACAAAAAAAAAAAAAAAAACTGCAGGATCGAACGCGCGCTCTTCGCTTTCGAGGGAGTCGGTGGAAGCAACGACACACTCCAGTGTTGCGTATTGACGCGTGCTTCGGCTGGTGCGGAGGCAAGAGAGTGGCGCCGTGTTGTATGTACAAAGCGGAAACACACCATAGCGAAGAAGAAGCTTAATGAACAAATCCGCCAAAAATGTGCAGTTGTACGAGGCGGCGCCTGACGAAAAGGAGGAGGCCACCTCGGTAGGTTCGAGGGTCTGCGAGTTGCGAATCCACCATACTCCGGAATCCGCAGGCCGTAGTATGAAGAAGGAGAATGAATGCCAGCTTGTCGAGAAAATGAATACCTGTATGTACGACGACGAAGGGGGCATTGCCATTACGGCATAGCTTGGCCTCAACATCTCGCGCGAAAAAAAAAGCCAACCAAGAGACACGGTGCGTGTTGGCAAGCCACTCGGTTCCTGCGAAGACCACGAGGCAATTTTTTTGGGCTAGACTCGACGAGGACAAGCAGCGGTGTCGACTTTGAGACATCATAAATCAACTTCTAAGCGACATGATTTTTTTTTGCGCGAGACAACAGCAAACGCGAACTAGAGTGCAACATCACGCTTGTTCCCTTCCCGTTGGAAACATACTCGCAAGTAAAGGTCGTCAGACTGGCTGTTACTCACTGGTCCACCTTGTCGGCCGCAATTTTGGAACCTCTGCTTTGGAATGTCAGTTGCGGATGCTTTTCTTTTTCACCAGAAAGAAAACCCGTGCGGTGTTCCGGTCCGGAGTCAGTAAAAAGTGACCAGCACAGGCCATGGGGCGTAGGTTGATCCCAACACGAATCACAGGGCCAAGAGACGAGGGGGAGAGTTGAAGCCTGCCACCACCACCACGGAGACCGCGATGTGACTGCAAACCACCTCGTCGTTGACTTTTTAGGCCGTATGACCCTTGGCCACCCCCACTCCCGGGCGGGCCGGTTGGCAGCCGGAACGTTCGCAGTGGGACGGGTTATGGCCGGGGGGCGAAGACGGAAGGTTATCGACGAGTTGGTTGTCAGCACATCGCGGTCTCCTCGTCGCATGGCGACAAGCTTGATGGTCACTCTCCGCCGACCGACCTTTCGGCGCTCCTCGTCTACAGGCCCGTGATTCCGGACTGGCTCCTGTCGGTCCGGCCGGGCTCCCATGCTCGGGAGAGGTCTGAAGTTAGTTAGTTTAGTTATGACCCTTGGCCCCCATTGGACCACGGTTTTAGGCGGCGAGGCGGTGATATTGTGGCATTATAAAAATACGAGGAAATAAGAGAGAGGGGAGCTTGGTGTTGTGCGTTCACCCCGCGTGCCACCATCGGTCCTGCCCGAGTCCTGACCACCGACTTTTCAAGCACGAACCGGAGTTATTGATTGCGCGACCCCCCCCCCCTCCTTCAGGGCCGCCGCCACGGTTATCCGCATCGGCCCCGAGCGCGCGAATGCAATCTACTCATCACCTCGATCGTGGTCATAAACACAGCGCCTGCGTTTCCAGGCGGCTGAATACCCCACTATGGGGTATCCTTCGACGTAGTAACTGTGCGGCGCTGTGAGTTTCGCGTGGCTCGGTTGCCACGCTTGCCGATGGTGAGTGATATTATTGCTCTTTTTTTTCCCCAAGCTGCTGCGAGTTGACCGGGATCTCGTCCTCGCGCGTGTTAGCAGGTCGACGATCCCGGGTGGGTAGGCCTCTGGCTAGTCTGGGCTCGAGGATCCTCGAGGCCCGCGTCGACGCGTGGTGCGCTGATGACCTGAAGGTCTGAAAGGAAGACTCGTCGCGCCGTCTGCAGGCGCTGAGGTGCATGGGGCATGGGATCCGCCGGAGATGGGTCGTCGAGGCTGGAAGCGTTGGACGCTGATCTCTGGGTACGTTCATGGTCGTTTTATTGACGGCCTCGCCGTCAATTCTTCGTTACCAGAGTGCGGGGCCTCCACCTCTGTCGGCTCAGCTTTGAGCCGCGGCCATTCGCTCGCGAGGTACGCGCTTTCTCCGCGGCTCTGTATCGTGCGATCTCCTCATCCGTGAACCGCTTGTGTTGTTACTTGTCCGTCGATTTTCCGATCGTAAGTAAGCTGGCAGATGGAACAGTTCGGGGGGGACCAATAACGGCGAAAAAGCAATCGGTCGCGCTTTTAATCCTTTGGTCGAAAAAGTACAGAGGCCGCGCTCCCAATAACCCGCGCAGGCGGCGAACCTCAATGACCTCGAAGAACTGCTGACTTGAACGCTGCGTTATATTGTAGTTCTGACTTGAAGGCTGCACTTGTTTCTTATACAACAACAACCTGTCGCGCCGAGAAAAGTCCTAGAAAACAATCACCATGGTGACTTGTTGTCCTGACGTGTCACATAAGAACCAATCAGTGCCTTCAGAATGAGGAGGAGAAAAAAGGGTCCGAAAAAAAAAAAAAAGGCGGTGTCCGAAAGAAGGCCAGGGTTGATGGATGCCCTCGCACCAGAGGGCCTCGCAGAGTGGCAAATCGGTTGGCACTTGGTGCTCACCACAGGCGGGCGCGCGGGCGGGCGGGCGGGCAATGAGGAACCGTAGTAGGCTCCCTCCTGACAGATAGAGATGTCTCCCTCTCGACAGATAGAGATGTCTCCCTCCCGACAGATAGAGACGTAAGACCCCAGATTTTTTTTTTTTGTGTCCCGACTACGGCGGCGGCGGCTCTATGTACCAAGGGAAGGGTGTAATTTGAAGGCGGAGGGCGCCCAAAAGAAAGGGCCGAGTAGGAATATCATCAGAGTCGGGACAGTCATGATGATATGGTCGGAGGAGGCGCGACAATAGAAGAAGGGTGGCCGCGCGCTCAGGGGTAGGTCGTACAACACCTGCCTGGGGGCTTTTTTTTTGTGTGTGTGTGTGCGTGCGTGCGTGTGTGGTCGGTAAGTAAAGGCGTGCCGCCAACGTAGTATAAGAGCCACCAGCGACGACGTATAATAATGTAATACGACGTTTCGTTTTGGGTTGGGCGCGTGCAATGATCTTTAAACTTTTGGTAAAAAAGGTCGGTCTTAATCTTTTTTTGTCTCTCAGCCGATGACGTTCTGGAGGACTCCGAGCATGTGCGATATCTTGGTAGAACCGTCGTCATCGACGAGAGGGAAGACGCGGAGGTAGTTGTTGAACTTGGCGCCTTCTTTGTTGTAATTCGCGAGGAGCGCCGAGGTCGCGTGCCCCTTGGATGCGTCGGCGTTGATTTTTTGGACCGTCTCTTGCGCGGTCTCCGGACCCTGAAGAATGGCCAAAGTTTTTCCCAGGCACTCGTCGGGATCGTAGCCGCAGAGCTTGGTCCAGGCGCCGTTGACGTGCTCGATGACGAAGGGCCTCGAGGCTGACGTGATGACCCGTGCCTCGTCGGAGGGCTGGAGGGCCTGGTCGAGGGTGTTGGGCACGGGTTTGTAGACGCGGTCGGGTCTCACGCCGCGCTGAAGTTGCTGCCAAAAAGATACCGTATCGAAGGTCAGTTCGAGAGTAGCCGCGCGCTCTTGCTGCTGGTGTTTCGCTTCGCCGTCGTCGGCGTCGCCGCCGCCTCGAGAAGAAGAAGAAGAAGAAGAAGAAGAACGGCCTCGGAAGGTCGCGCGAAGCATGCCGCGCTGCTGGAGGATGACCTGGCGCTTGGCGTCCGAGATTCGGAGCGTCCACGGCGCCATCAACGAGCCGTCGGTCGACCACGCTAAACCCGAGCGTTCGAGGACACATTCCGTTTCGCAGGCCACGTCACCGTCCGACGAGGAGCAGGACTGGGGATCGTTCTCCTCGGGTCTTCGCGACGACGACGACGACGACGACGACGTGAGTCGTCGCTTGAGCGTGCCGAGGCAGACGCGGAGCGACTTGACGTCCGCGACGATCGCGGGAATACCCGAGACGGTCCGACCGTTGGCCGTGGCCTCGTAAGCCGCGAAGGACCGGTAGGGCGTGTGCGGCAGCTTGAGCTCGAAGTCGGGCTCGACGACCTCGGCCCATTGCGCGGCGACGTCGGGGTCGTCCTCTTCCTTAACCCTCAGCTCGAGGATCCTCGCGACGCTCGCCGCTCGCCTCTCGCGCTCCTGCGCCCTCTCGTCGAGATTCGAAAGCCGCGCCGCCATAATCTCGTTCTCGCGACCCAGCTGCTGCACGCTCACTTGCAGCGATTCCACAAATTCCTTCTTGCGGCGCCGCGTCTGCCTCGCGTGCTCGCGGTTCCTCGCGCGACAACGGTCGGCCTTGTCCTGGAGCTCGGCGTCCCCCGCGGGCATCAGCCGCGCCCGCTTGTTGTCTGGCGGCGGCATCCCCCCCAAGGTCGGCGGGTTCACGCTCTCCCGCCGCCCAAACCCCTGCTGCTGCTGCTGCTGCTGCTGCTGGGGCGCCGGTTGCTGCTCGCCCGTCATCGCGTACGACGTCGCCGAGTACCGCCGCCCGCGACTCCCCCCACTCTGGTACCCATCGATCGGCTGCGCCGTATCCAAAAAATCGTACGGCCCAAACAAGCAGTCGAGTGCATTCGTGTCGTGAGCCATATTGTCATGCGACTCGACTCCTCTCCGCGAGTCTCACTCCTAACCGAACTTCACGCTTCAACTTCAACTGACGCAGACACGTCCCATGAACTCACGTACTGAACTGATGAAACGAACTAACGCACGATCGATCGATATCGATCTCCTAGGGTTATTATTCTTACGTCTTTACTACTAACGGTCGGTATACCCGCTCTATTCGAAGAAGAAGAAGGGCGCGTATACACGTATACTCACTCACTCACTCGTATAGTGTGTACGTTGTGTATTGTTGTTACGCAAAAAAATAAGTTGTACAACAACAAACAAACAATACAATAATATGGTCGTCGTGGAAAAAAAAATAAACATGGAAATTTCAAAAAAAAAAAAAAAAAGTACCACACCAGCACACGTCGTCGTCGTCGTTCGTGGCACGACACATACGTCATCATGTCCGTCATTATGAATGAATGAATGAATGAATCCGTTGTTGTTGTCGTTCCGAACTCCACCGATAGGGTTTAGGATCGATGAGAGAGCACCACCACGAACCAATCGTTCGTGTTGAAGACCAACAACGTCTTCTATTTAACGGTCAGAAGAAGTGCGGATTTCTGGGCGCGAATTATTCCTTCCTTCCACCTTGTTGTTGTTGCCTATGATGATGATGGCACACTTGATGGTCGTGTGGTGTGCTGCGCGCGACGAGAGGCCCCCGGCGGTGGTGTTCATAAAGTTTCACAAAGTGAGCGGGACCGTGATGGCATACGACGTGTGGCAAGCAATGAAACGAACCTACGGCTTGGAATTTGTCTATTCGCTTCGCAAGGAAGAGACGCACCTTTGCAGCGGCCGAGAGCTGGCAGCATGCGCGTCGCGCAGCTGCCTGAGCATCCAGCACACGGGGATGCCGGTATTCGCGGAGGGTGGTGCGCGGGCGTTTTTAAATTGCTTTCGGACTTCTTCTATCAAGCTGATGACGGTGCTGCGCGAGCCAACCTCGCGGACGGTGAGCGGTTTCTTTTACCAAAGGTGCGGCGAGGTGCGGAGCGTCGAGGATTTTTTAGAGTACCTCGACCACAACTTCTCGACGTCGTGCGGCTGGCCGAACGAATACGGGAGAGTGTTCGGCCGAACGATGGAGCGGACCGGAACGTATTTTGAGGAAAACATGCTCGTCATGACGCTCGAGGGCAGACATCTCGCCCCCCTCGCCCTCGCGACCTATTTGAATTTGGAGATCGAACAGTTTGCGACCTCCTTGCCGTTGATGGTCAAGGGGCCTCCGCCGTTTTTAAATCTCGAGGACTTCGTGACGCTCAAGCGCGACCTCAATTCGGACTCGCGCGTCGCTCGCAAGCTCCGCACCCTCGCACCCCTCGAGTACGACATCTACGACGAGGGTGCGCGAAGATGGGAATCGTGGCTGACCGACAACCTCCCGCCCTCCAAGCGACGAGACCTTTCGGAGCGCCTAGGGGGTGCGAGGGCAAATTTTACGACCTCCCTCGGCCCCGCCTACCCAATCACCTGCCCCCTCACGCCCCAAGCGAAAACCATTTTGCCTCCCCTCGACTACGCGGGCTCTGGCCTCGGTCTCGCCGGGACCGGCGCCGCTTTCCGCTACTGTGTGTGATATATACCCTTCTTCTTCTTCTTCTTCTTCTTCTTCCAGGTGTTCGATGGTGGTTGCACCCCCCCCCCCGAAGAGAGTGGCACGATGATGGGGGGTCCAAGAATAGTCGAGCGGCAGGAGGAACGAGTCTCTAGAAGTACGAGGGAGAGTTGGCGGCGAGTGTCGTCGTCGTGATGCGGCGCGGAGACCGCGAATGGATGTACAACAAGCGCAAGTTTTTTAGAAGGCTGCGTCGTCCGCTGACGTGAGCAGGGCTTATAAGGGCTTATACCAAAGACCTGCGAAGCCCCCACTTAGCCCCCGCGAAGCCCCAACGCCGCCGCAGCCGGCGCCGAGATAAGATCACGACAAAGAATCGCAGCAGCAGCAGCAGCAGCAGCAGCGCAGCAGTCATATTAATTAGGATGAAGTTTTTGATCTACATCCATCCCGGCGCCGGTTCGTTTCCCCGACCCACACTTCTAGAGGGAAGTGGCAGGAGAAGCGTCGTCGTGAATACTGGAAGATGATGTTATTACAAAGCAAAACTAGGTGATTGTGAAGAGATCGAAGAGGGATGGACGGGGCTCGGTGCGCATACCGATGAAAATGACTGCTGGCAAGAAGGAATAGTAGACTATCGGATGCAAGGCGGCGCAGGTGTTGGCAAATATTTTGTAGAGGCGCGACACGGTCGTCTCTTTCGGCCGGCGCCGCGGCACGACTGCCTTGGCTTTCTCCTTGTCCGCGTCTCGCCGCTTGTTCCGCTTCGCCATTTCCACACAACCCTTACCCTTTGTCGTTTGGTGATGCGCGCGCTCGTGGGTTTGGCGCTCGCGTCGATGAACGGGACGGTTGACCAGGAGGCGACCTGGGCGCCGTCGTGGGCGGCGCCGTCGCCGGTTCCAACACCACTGCCCACCGTCCTCCCGAGTCCTCCGAGTTGTATAGCGGATGGGAGCGAATGCACCACCACGGCCGGAAGCGTCGTCGTCGTCGCGTGCTGCGCGGGGCTCGATTGTGAGGGGGTCTGCGTCGCGAGACGGGAAAGCAGCAGCAGCAGGAGCAGCCACAAGAAGAAGAAGCTCGACAACTTTACGCATCCGCTAGCCATTCCAGTGATCGCGTTGCTCGCTGTCCTCGTCGTCGACGTCGTCGCGAGGGGACTTTACAACTGGAACTGGCGGCGGAAGGCAGACCGGAGGACCTACGCCGGCCTCGAGCTCGCCTAGTTGTGGGATCCTAACTACTAATCGACAGATGTTTGTCTGTCTGTCTGTCTGTCTGTCTGTTTGTCTGTTTGTTTGTCCCTCGATTTAGGGTAAGGATCAGGTAGGCGCGAGAGTAAGGATCAGGTAGGCGCGCGAGCCACAGACAGTGATCCTCCAAGCCGTCTACGGCGACCTCGCAGACTATTTCCACGACCCGCGGCGGCTCTTTCAGCGCGCCATTCTCACGCCCCGTCGAAACGATGTTGTCGATGCTGACAACGCGCGTATGACCGCGGCCTTTTTTTCCCGGAGACGAGGCGTCGGAGTTCTTTTCGGCTGACTAGGCTGGGTCGGAAGACGACGCCTCGCTCTCAAGAGTCGAGTTTTGAACTCCCTGACAACCAACGGCATGCTGACTTTGATCGCGAGCTTAAAGTCTTCGCAACCTCGACCCGTCGCACGGCCACTGCAACGGTACCAGATACATGATCGATCGTGTCGTTGTCACCGAGGCTCCTCCAACCTGTATCCCGTAAGGCCCGCCGACGCCAAACGATCACCAAGAGCCAGGGCCAGACGCCCCGCGAGGTCGGCGTCCTCTTGGCGAAGCCCGTCTTCTGCCACGTCCAGCTCTACGTGGCTCTCTGTCGATCGGCAACCCCGAGGATATCCTCTTCTGAGTCGACGACTCCACCCTACCCCACACGTGCTGCGCAATACCGATAAGCCCCCTCCCGGCGTCTACACGCGCACTGTAGGTGAACTTACTGGGACCAGGTGAACTTACTGGGGTTGGAGCAGGTGATCTTACTGGGTTTTTTAGAGTAAAGGGTTTTTAGAGCAAACTCAAAGGTTATCGGCGTGTGCGGATCGAAGCGCCTTAGATTGGCGGAGGCGAGAGCGACGAGCTCAAAGGAGTTGGTGTGAGCTAGGTGAACTTACTGGCCTGCACTTGTTTATCCTAACTACTAATCGACAGATGTTTGTCTGTCTGTTTGTTTGTCCCTCGATTTAGGGTAAGGATCAGGTAGGCCCGAGAGTAAGGATCAGGTAGGCGCGAGAGCCAGACAGTGATCCTCCAAGCCGTCTACGGCGACCTCGCAGACTATTTCCACGACCCGCGGCGGCTCTTTCAGCGCGCCATTCTCACGCCCCGTCGAAACGATGTTGTCGATGCTGACAACGCGCGCATGACCGCGGCCTTTTTTTCCCGGAGACGAGGCGTCGGAGTTCTTTTCGGCTGACTAGGCTGGGTCGGAAGACGACGCCTCGCTCTTTACAGTAGAGTTTTCAACTCCCTGACAACCAACGGCATGCTGACTTTGATCGCGAGCTTAAAGTCTTCGCAACCTCGACCCGTCGCACGGCCACTGCAACGGTACCAGATACATGATCGATCGTGTCGTTGTCACCGAGGCTCCTCCACCGAGGCTCCTCCAACCTGTATCCCTTAAGGCCCGCCTACGCCAAGCGATCAACAAGAGCCAGGGCCAGACGCCCCGCGAGGTCGGCGTCCTCTTGGCGAAGCCCGTCTTCTGCCACGTCTAGCTCTACGTGGCTCTCTGTCTATCGGCGACCCCGAGGATATCCTCTTCTTGGTCGACGACTCCACCCTACTCCACCCACACGTGCTGCGCAATACCGATAAGCCCCCTCCCAGCGTCTACACGCGCACTATAGGTTAACTTACTGGGACCAGGTGAACTTACTGGGGTTTGAGATTGGGACTAGGTGAACTGAGTGACCAGGTGAAACTGGGACCAGGTGAACATACTGGGGTTTTTAGAGTAAAGTTTTTAGAGTAAACTCAAAGGTTGGCGGCGCGTGCGGATCAAAGCAGCTTAGATTGGCGGAGGCGAGAGCGACGAGCTCAAAGGAGTTGGTGTGAGCTAGGTGAACTTACTGACCAGGTGGACTTATACGAAAAATAATGGGACCACGTGAACTTACTGGGGTTAGAGATTGGGAGTAGGCGAACTTACTGGCCTGCACTTGTGTTTGTCGTTTGTCTGTTTGTTTGTTTGTCTGTCTGTCTGTTTGTCCCTCGATTTAGGGTAAGGATCAGGTAGGCGCGAGAGTAAGGATCAGGTAGGCGCGAGAGCCAGACAGTGATCCTCCAAGCCGTCTACAGCGACCTCGCAGACTATTTCCACGACCCGCGGCGGCTCTTTTAGCCAGCGCGCCATTCTCACGCCCCGTCGAAACGATGTTGTCGATGCTGACAACGCGCGCATGACCGCGGCCTTTTTCCCGGAGACGAGGCGTCGGAGTTCTTTTCGGCTGACTAGGCTGGGTCGGAAGACGACGCCTCGCTCTTTACAGTAGAGTTTTCAACTCCCTGACAACCAACGGCATGCTGACTTTGATCGCGAGCTTAATGTCTTCGCAACCTCGACCCGTCGCACGGCCACTGCAACGGTACCAGATACATGATCGATCGTGTCGTTGTCACCGAGGCTACTCCAACCTGTATCGCTTAAGGCCCGCCTACGCCAAACGATCAACAAGAGCCAGGGCCAGACGCCCCGCGAGGTCGGCGTCCTCTTTCCCAAGCCCGTCTTCTGCCACGTCCAGCTCTACGTGGCTCTCTGTCGATCGGCAACCCCGAGGAGATATACTCATCTGGGTCGACGACTCCACCCTACCCCACACGTGCTGCGCAATACCGATAAGCCCCCTCCCGGCGTCTACACGCGCACTGTAGGTTAACTTACTGGGACCAGGTGAACTTACTGGGGTTTGAGATTGGGACTAGGTGAGCTGAGTGACCAGGTGAACTTACTGGGACCAGGTGAACATACTGGGGTTTTTAGAGTAAAGGGTTTTTAGAGTAAACTCAAAGGTTGGCGGCGCGTGCGGATCAAAGCAGCTTAGATTGGCGGAGGCGAGAGCGACGAGCTCAAAGGAGTTGGTGTGAGCTAGGTGAACTTACTGACCAGGTGAACTTATATGAAACTTACTGGGACCAGACCTGAACTTACTAGGGTTAGAGATTGGGACTAGGTGAACTTACTGGCCTGCACTTGTTATTTATTTAACATGGTGCACTACGTAACAATTAATCCGGCGGCGGTCATCTATCCTAAAAAAATGGGGCCGTTCTTGTTCAATGCTTACCCTGCGTCCCTATCATCGTCATGATGTGGCCAGTAATTGTCGCACGGCACTACTACTACTACTTATGGTGGTGGTCGATGATGGTGTGCGCGACCGACGGAACGTCGCTGTTCCGGCAGGTGTTGCGCGTGACGGGCGATGCGAACGCCTCGACCGTGCTGCTGAACTCGAACTTTGAGTTCATCCGCGACAACGAGGACGTCGTGGAGATCGCGAGCCGCGCGAGCGCGAAAAAAGCGGCCTCGCGTGTCCGCAAGGACATGAAAAAAAAGAAGCGATGGGTGTTTAGGATCCGATTCGACGGCGCTTCTATCGATGAATTCCGCGTCGGGTTGAACCACGCGCCGGAAGTCGACGGATTCTGCGAATTTTTGAGCAGCGCGGTCCCCGCTTTGAGGGGAGCCGAGTACGTTATCCTGACCGTCGGCACGCACGGGTTGGGGTCGCCCTTCCACCCGCAGATCCGCAAGAAGCTCAAGGACGAATGCGGGATCGGGCTTCCGCAGCTCGTGCGAACTTTGGAAGAAAAGTCTCTCGTCCGTTGGTTCGTGTCGCAACACTGGCCGTCGCTCGCGGACGGCGACCGCATGGAGCCCGGCTGGAACCCCGCGACCATGCCGTGGCCTCTCGCGACGACAACAACAACAACAAAAGGGGCCTGCCACGGCCACCCGAAGCTCGCGGTGGTACCGATGGGCTTGGCGGGAAACGTCCGAGCGAGAACGCTCGCTTTCAGCCAGGTCTTCGACGCGATGAGGCGGTCTGTGGCGGAGGGCAAAACCAGAACGACGGTCGAGACGCCCTTCAACACGACCCTCAACCTCACGTTTCCCCGCAACGGCGACGACGTCCGACGCCCGCGGCTCGTGTCGTCGGCGATGCAACTTCACAAGGGCAGGAAAGAGAAGTTAGAGGCGACGGGGTTGCGAAACGAGCTCACCACCGGGACGCGGCCGACGAATTATCATAATTTTGTCGACTACTTCAAGATCCTCGCCACATCCAAGTTCGTCCTCTCCCCGATTGGATCGGGCCTCGACTGCTTCCGCCATTGGGAAGCCCTCGCGCTCGGCGCTATTCCGATCGTCGACTACTCCCCCGTCGCCGCAAAGCTCTTCGCGGGACTTCCCGTGCTCCTCATGTCCTCGTGGGACGTGCCTCTCGCCAACCTCGACCAGTTCTACGAGGATCACGTCGTCTACGCGACGACGCAGTTCTTCGATTTCGAGAGGCTCGCGACCAGGTTCTGGGGCAACCTTCTACAAACCGCCTTTCTGCAGCAGCACCACCCAAGCCCGGCGGATCTCCTCCGGTGTCGTGTCGCCCCCTTCGTCGCCGTCTGCCGCGACATGTGGGCTCCCCCCATCCCCCGAGCAGTCAACAGAACCGCCCGCGTCTTCCAGCTTCGAGCCAACCAATCCTCGTGCCGCGAACCCGAGATTGCGCTCACGCTAGCGGACCTCCTCCAAGTCTAATAAATAACATTATTGTGGCACTTGACTTTCCTTCGCCCGAACAACGGCAGAGCTTCGGTGATAATCTCCTCGCTCTTTGCTGATTTTTTCGTCGTCGTCGTCGTTGTTGTTGGGAGTGGCTTCTCTTGGGCCGCTACCGGCGCGTGATCCTCCTCCTCCTCCTCCGAGGCGCCGGCGTGGCGGAACATGAGGTCCCGCGAGAGGCCTTCGCGGGGGAGGCGTGGTTTCTCCTTGGCGAAGCCCTCGGGCGGCGGCGGCGGCGGGCAGAAGTTCGCGCGACTCTCGGTGGTCACAAGTTTGGCCGCGCCGCGCGCCGGGTCGAGGGCGAGCCTGCGACCGAACTCGTCCTCGACCCAGTTCCCCAACCGCGCGCAGGTGCTGAAGCTGTTTTTGTGTCCGGCGATACCGAATCCGTAGGAGGAGGAGGAGGACATCGCGCGTTAGTTCGTTCGAGTGTGTATCCAAACAAATTGGATGACGTCGGAAGAAAGAAAGAAAAAATTGTCCCCCCCCACAACACAATTCCCCCACTACGAAACGAAACAACACAAAACAAAACACAAAACAAACTGTGTTGTTGTTGTCGCGTGTGTCGTTCGGAGTATTTAACGACTATGTCGGCGGCAGCTTCAGCGGCGGCGGCAGCTTCAGCCGCGGAGGAGTCGAGCCGGAAGCGGCTGAGCTCCGAGCTGTCGGCGCAGGTGTCCAAGGCGGTCCTCGGAAGCAAGAGCGGGAGCGCGCGGGAGCACGGCCACCTCGGAGGGTTGCTCGCGGGTAAGTTGGGTAAGAACAAGTTCGTGACAGACTATGCCGTCGACGAGAGGTCAAAGTGCCGCCTCGCGAGCTGCAAACGCGTCATCCCAAAGCACAGCCTTCGTCTCGGGAAGATACCGCCGGCGTTCAAGTCGGGGCACGCGATTCGAACTCATTGGTTTCATGCGGAGTGTTTATTCAAGAGTTTTCAGCGCATGTGTAAGACGAGCAAGGCGATTACGCGCGTCGAGGACATCGAAGGCTTCGAGAAGCTGCGGCCCGAAGACAAGCAACGGATCGAGAATTGCATCGCGAGCATGGACGACCGGGGGGGGGCGCACGTCGTCGCTACCGCTCAGCGCCCTTCGCTTCCCGCGCCCGTGCCGTTTGTCCCGCGCCAGGAGGACCAGAATACCCTCGCCGTCGCCCTCGCTGCTCTTCCGACCGAAGAAGACGACGCCCCCGAGACCTGGTGGCTCGACGCCGCCTGGCGACGGGCCAAACTTGTTTAATCCTCGAAAGGTACGACGGGCCACACTTGTTGTTGTTGTTGTTTACACTAAAAAAGGTTCTCCTCCTCTCGTATCTCCGCCGGGGTCCCGTCGGGGGCGCAGAAGACGCGGTCGCCGACGGTGACGGAGGCGTCCGGGGAAATCGAAAAGAGGGGCTGGGCCTCTTTTTCCCAGAGTTTTTTGTTTTTGACTTGGGACGGAGGCGCGGGCTCGACGTCGTGGCAGCCGGAGGGCGCGATCCGTGTTCCCGGCGCGACGGACGAAGGAACGACGACGAGTTTTTCGTCGACGAAAAGCAAGACCCCCTGGCTCTCAAAGCCCCCGAATTTCCGGGGTTTTGTGTTTTTGAGGACCACGACGACGACGACGTCGTTTTTTTCGGCAGAAGGAACCGAAGAAACGACTACGGCTCTCGGCTCGGGACACGCGACCTCCAAACACCAGAGACCCTCCGAGGTTGGGTGCGGCTCGCAGCTCGTCACGGTCCCCGCGACAAATTCGAGCTTGGACACAGCATCGAGCACGGGGGGGATCTCTTTTTTTGGGGGAGGGGTCCACTTGGCTCTCAGCGGGACGATCCTGTTGAACGAAGAATCGATATCTCGGCGGAAGTAACCGAGACGCTCGAATTGCACGATTTCGTGATCCGTCGGCTCGACGACTGCGTTCGGATAATCCCGGACGCTCCTGGGATTCAATTCTAGTGTTGGGAGGAAGAGGGGTTCAAAAATCCGAACCCTCCTCGCCTCGCCTCGCTCCTCGCTCATCCAATGGATAATCCCTTTCGCCTTGCCGTTCGCTCCGGTCTTCCCCCCGAATGTGTCGCGCTCGACCTTGCATTTCAGACGCAACGGATTTCGTAGCACCTCCTCGCACCGAATCACGCACGCGTACCGGAGCCGGACGCGCCCGCCCGGCACGACGAGCCGATTCCACCCCGTCGGCGGCGGCATCCCTCGTTCCTCCGAATCCCAGACGTCGTCCGCGTCGATAACGAGATTTTTCGACAACAAGAGGCGCCGCGTCCCAAGGCTTTCGACCTTGGGGTGCACCGGAGCCTCCAGTTCTTCTTCTTCTTCAATATCATCGAGGACGAGGGGAATAGGGTCCAGCACGCAGAACGCGCGAGGCGCGTCTTCCAGCGCGTCGCGCGCGCAGTCGTCCAACAACGCCGGGTCTATCTCCGAGTCGACTTTGGAGATGCCGATGCGCTCGCAGAACAGCCGGATCGCAGCAGCAGGCACCCCGCGGCGCCGCAGCCCTGCGATCGTCGGGAGTCGCGGGTCGTCCCAGCCGTCGACCGCGCCGTCGCGCACCAAGCCCGCGAGCTCGCGTTTCGAGGTGACCGCGTGCTTCAAATTGAGACGACTAAATTCGATCTGCCGCGGCGACGACGACGAGCACGATACATTATTAAAGTGCTCCACCACCCAATCATACAACGGTCGATGGTCCTCGAACTCGAGAGTACAGAGACTATGAGTGATGTTCTCGATCGCGTCGCTCGCCGCGTGCGCGAGATCGTACATAGGATAGACGCGCCACTCGTTTCCGGTCCGAGGATGGCGCGCGAACTTTATCCGGTACAAAGCCGGGTCCCGGAGATTCAGGTTTGGCGAGCCCATGTCGATCTTCGCCCGGAGCACGGCGCTGCCTTCTTCCAACTTCCCGCGTCTCATTTCCTCGAACAACCGCAAGTTCTCCTCGACGCCGCGATCTCGATACGGCGAATTCACCCCCGGCCGCGTCAGCGTCCCCCGCGACGCGCGCATCTCAGCCGGGCTCTGCGAATCCACGTACGCTAGGCCCTTCCGGATCAACTCCACGGCAAACTCGTATATAACTCCAAAGTAGTCCGAAGCGTGCCGAACCGGACCAAACCACGGCACCTCGTCCCCGCCCACGACCCACTTCACGTCCTCCAGGATCGCTTCCGTATACTCGATCTCTTCCTTCTCGGGATTCGTGTCGTCGAGCCGCATGTGAGTCCGACCGCCGTACTCGGCCGCGAGCCCAAAGTTCAGACAGATAGACTTGGCGTGACCGATGTGCAGGTACCCGTTCGGTTCGGGCGGAAACCGCGTAACTACATCTCCGAGTCCCCCGGCAATGTCCCGTTCCACGATCTCGCGAATAAAGTGCTGCCGTCGCCCTGGTGCTGCTGGTGGTTGCAGCGCGCGGCCGACTTTTAGACTCATAATGAACAACAACAACATGACGTACGTATGATAAGGCGATAGATTGAAAAGGGGTTTAAGATTGATTATTAGGGAGGAGCGCGAACCTTACCTCCCTTCTTCCATCGGTCAACCAATCAAAATCACGACGAGTCCGAAGAAGAAGAAGAAGAGGCGACGACCCTGGTAACGAGGTTCTCGACCGCCTTGTGGACGTCCAGCTGGATCGCCTCGGATTGCGCGGTGAGGACGACATCCTTGACATAGGGCGCGTGAGCTTCCAGGCCGGCGCGCGAGAGGCTGTCCAACGTAAACTTCTCCGAGTCGGGGGGGCACTGGCACTCGAGTCTTGCGAAAATTTGCTCCCAGTGTTTTTTCTTCACGCAAGGCGAGCCAAGCGCCGAGAGGAGGTCGAGCTTGTCGCAAAACCCTTCGATACTCCGCTCGAGGGTAACAACAATCTTGCTCGTCGTCGTCGGAGAAAGCTCGTCGACAGCGGCGACTTTGTATAAATTTGCGCGCTCCCGTAGGGTGGCCGTATCCAAACCTCGGATGTCATCGTGCATCCATGCATTGTAATCGTGGTCCCAGCCTTCTACGATTTGTCGCAGCGTCTCGATACTCTCGACCTTGTCCGAGAGTATTTTAAAAGCGAACTGTTGGTCCCGCGGCTGAGGATGTCTGAAGAGATCGTGCTTGTGGCGAAGGTCGGCGTCGGCTTTCGCGATCTCGTCCAGCCGCGGCTTGACGACGCCGTCGCGCGCCTCGAGGAGTTTTCTTAATAAGTCGGAAACAGTCGACGACGAATCCGACGAATCCGACGACGACGACGACGCCGACGCCAAAGTCTCCTCCTCCTCCCGCAGGTCGCGGTCCAGAGCCTCGATTTTTTCTTTGAGTTGCGCCGCGCGCGCGTCGAGCACCTCGAGCATCGAGGGGCGCTTGGCGGCACAATACGCCGAAGCAGCCTCGATCTCCTCGAGATACTCGTTTTGCAGCGACCTTAGATTATCCATTCGAGTGCCGTCGTCTTCGGTGATTCCTCTGACCTCGAAGTCATTCACGAGGTGGTAGAGCTGTTCGGCTGCGTGCGTTTGTTTCGCGAGCGACCTCGACTGGTCCCGCTGGTAATCGAGCCTCTCCAGCAACGACGCGAACGGCTCGAGCTCGGTTGGTCTCTCTTCGATCTTGCCGAGCCCCGCCTCGAACTTGGCCCGTTGATCTCGGCACTTGGCGCGACTCAACTGGAGCGCGTAGTCTTTGAGTTGCTCCATTCGTTCCTTGGTGAGAGGGATCAGAATCTCCTTGAGCTTTCGGCTTTCGACCTCGATCAAACCGATCGTCTGCCGAGTCCGCATCTTGTCGAGGTCTTTTTGCCACGACGAGACTTTCTCGAGCTCGTGCTTGAGCGAAACCACAGTTTGCGCTCTCGACTTGAAGGCTTGAAAATCCCAGTTCCGAGTATACTCGTAAATTGGCTGAATGCGTTCGAACGCGGCGTCGACGTACCCTCGAGCGCGCTCGAAATCTGACGCGACCTTGGCGTTAATCGACGCCCGAATGCTCTGGTACTCCGAGCTCTGGTGGATCATCTCGACGACAGAGTTGGTCGCGTTGACGTCAGAAGAAGAAGAAGAAGAAGAAGAAGAAACGTCTATCGCACGTTCGACGGCGCCCGAGGGCGGCTTGCGATACAATATCCTGAGGACTCGTCCCAGCGCGGACACGACCTCGTCGGCCGTGTTGGAGAGGAGCGTCTGGACGTAGTTGCACGTAGGATGGAAGGTGCTTCCGGACTCGGTGAATCTGACTTGGGACTCGAGGAGGCCCGTCTTCGGTTTTGTGAGTTCGACGAGAAAGCTGCGCCACGACCTGATCAGTAGCGTCACGAGCGACTCGACCCCGACGTAGTCGGCCAGTCGCACGAACTCGGGCAGCAATCGGCGTTCGAGGAGGGCGCGGCGATGCGCGGCCTTGCGTTTCGCCTGGAGCTCTCGCAGCGCCGAAATCGATTTCGGCTCTTCTTCTTCTAAAACAACAAACGTGTCGCCGTCCAGTCGTCGCGTCGGCGACCTCGCCGCCGCGGCGATCACGGTCTCGCACACGGCGTGGATGGCCTTGGCAGCCTCGTCCATCGTATCGTTCAGCTGCTTGGACGCCGCCTCGCGCGCCTTTTGCTGCCGGGATTCGAAGCTGCTGTTCGTGTCTTTCGGCTGCTGCTGCTGCTGCTGCTGCTGCTGCTGCTGGTGGTGGTGCTGCTGGACGTCGAGCTTGTGGTCGACGAGGACGGGGCACGCGTAATACATTTTCTCCTTGAGCGCGATCAGCGCGGGCGCGAACGACGGCATGCCGAGAAAAAGTCGTTCGGCGAGCCGCTGGCGCTGCCGTCGAAACATCAAAAACGACGCGTTGAGGCGCCAGGTCTTGAAGCACTTGTTCCTCAAAAAATCCCGAAAAAAGGGTATCGAGGACAGCATGTTGAAGCACGCGGCTTCGCGCATCCACCTCGTCAACGGGATAAACTCGGAGGGCTTCGAGCCCATCCGCACGAGGCCCTCGGCCGACATCGTATAGTACTCCTTGGCGAGTCGCGCCAGCGTGTCCCCGGCGGATGGGGGCAGCACCACGAGGTCGTACGGTCGAAACAGCCGCGAATCCCTCGGCGGCATTGTCCCGAGCTCGGCCGGCAGCTTGACGGGACTGATCAGGTACACGAACTTCAACCCTTGCTTCGACTGAGAAAAGAAGTGGATCGCGTCCTCGGAAGTCTTGAGGTTGAACTTTTCGATCGCTTCGTCATCGCCAACGTACTTGGATGTCGTCGTCGTCGTCGTCTCGGTCTTGATACTGCGGCGCCGCGGCGGCCTTTCCGTTGCGGCCCCGGTTCGCGATTCTTCATCTTCTTCCTGTTTGGGCGGCACCAAGAACTTGAGTTTTGGCGCAGAACTCTTGAGTCCCTTGACATCCCACAGCTCCTCCGTCTTGGTGAGGAACCGGGCCTTGGGCCCCTGCGCCTTGCGGCGGCGGCGGACTCGCCCCCAGGACTCGGGCGGACGGACGCAAGGATATTCCATAAGGATATATAGATTTAGTGACGTCACTGGCGATGGGGACGGTGGAGTTGTTGCTGGCCATTCGGTTGGGGGACGTGGCGGCGTGCAGGGAGTGCCTCGAAGCGGGAGCCTCGCTCGGGGTCCACCTCCTGACGCGCGAGACGCCTCTTCACCTCGCAGCGCGGCGCGCCCACCTCGGGGTAACCAAGCTTCTGCTCGCCCACGGCGCCGACGCGAGCGCGCGCACGCCTTCCGGGAAGCTCGCGAGCGATCTCGTCGACCCCCCGCACCGCCACTCGATGGTCCGAGAAGCGCTGAGAACCGCCGAGCGCGACGCTGCGCAAGCCACGGAGGCCGCCCGCCTCGCATCATCGTCGTCATCATAATCAGAGGTTGACATTATCAACAACAACTCCCTAGCGCGCCGAGACTGAGCGGAGGCGGGAAAGCATGGCCGTGACGGTTCTGGTTTTGTCGGCCGAATCGATTGAGTTGTCTGAGGGGGTGGAGGAGGGCGAGGGGCGGACGCGATGGGTCGTCTTCTTGTTCTTGCGGAGGAGGGGCAGGCCGAAGAGCCGGCGCGAAGGCCTCTTGCTCTCGTCGTCGTGGGATGGTGGCACGGCGATGGGGGACTTGTGGCCGCCGAAGAAGAGGGTCTCGGGCTTGTCGAGAAGGCGCTTGTCGCGCGAGCGCGAGACGCGGCGGACGTCATCTCTGACGGCGTCGCGAAGGTCGTCGAGCGTCGTGTGGGAGTTCTCGAAGCCAAATTCGAAGCCCTCGTCGTCGAGGACCGCGTCGCGGAAGGCGCAGGCGGCGCGCGAGACGCCGTCCTCGGGAAAAAAGTGTCGCGACCGACCGGGAAGCTCGGGGGCGTCGTTGAAGTACGAATCGGCGAGGGCCTCCTCGACGGAAGCGCGCGAGCGCGGATTGAAACGAAGGAGCGTTCCCGCGAATCGGAGCTGCTGGGGGGTGGCGCCGGGCATGAGCGCCTTCAAGCCCGGCGGCTTGTGCGCGGGCTGCTTGGCGAGGAACCGCGCCGCGTCCTCGCGCGGCTCGAACCCGAGATCCTCGGGCGTCCCGAGGCGCTCGAGGATGACCTGGACCTGGTTGACAAAATTCTTGCCACAAAACGCCGGCTTGCGCCGGACGAGCTCGGCAAAAATGCACCCGGCCGACCAGCAGTCGACCGCCGTCGTGTAGGGCAAATGCGGCGCCAACAACACCTCCGGACATCGATACCATCGCGTCACGACGTACTCCGTCAAAGGATTCTTGAGCAAATACGGTTTCTTCGTCTCCTCCTCCTCCTCCTCCGACTCTTCCCCTTCCTTCCTCTCGTACTCCCGCTCGGCCGCGTGCCCGACGTACCGACTCAGCCCAAAGTCCGTGATCCGCAGCTGGCATCCCCGGCTCACCAGCAAGTTCCCCGGCTTGAGGTCGCGGTGGAGGACGCCGATCGAGTGCATCGCTTGGATCCCCAACAGCAGCTGCGCGCTCAGGCAGCTCACGTGCGCCGGCGTCAACACCTGCTTGCTCGCGATGATCCGATGCAAGTCGCTTTCCATGAGCTCCATCACTATAAAAAGATCGTTCGAGCCCTCCGGACAAAGCACCGAATCCACCAAAGTGATTACGTTTGGATGCCCGCACAACAGCCGCATCAGACGGAGCTCCCGGAGCGTATGCCGCGCGTCCCACTCGTCGTCCGCCCACGGATGCACGCGCTTTATCGCAACCTTGCTCCCGCGCGCGTCCACGCCGCTGCACACGACCCCGTACGCACCCGAACCGATCTTCGCGAAACCCGAATACCTCCCCGCGAGCACGTGGAACGGCTGACATTCGTCAAACCCTCGCTTCGGCGTCTTCTCGCCCTTCTCCGAATCGCTGCTGAACCGCAAGTCTTTCTTCGTCTTCACGCCGCTCATCATCATCATTCTCGCATCAACTTGGGTCACATCTTCGTCGTTCACCGACTGCCGGCGTCGAGTGTTTTCCGGAGACGTATCCTGTAACGCCCACCTATTAATACCCTATAGGACTTGTACTCACTACTCTTGTACCTTCTCTGCGATTGATCGACCATTGGTCGGAAAGAAAAGTAAATAAAAGGGTTCAACTACACAGATGCAGAGCAACCAGCATCCGGAGGTATCGATCGATCTCCAACACACCCACCACCTGCTTCTGCCGACGGTCACAGACAAAATTCTAATGAAAAAGCGACGAGAGACACAACCTGAAATTCAGACCCGGCAGCGGCGCGAAGCTAATACGAAGGAAGGAAGGAAGGAAGGAAGGCTGCCCCCCTGCTATAATAGCAACAGGGCCTTCTTGTTGTTGGACGCTAAGCAGTGTAATATTATTTTACGAGAAGAGGTGTTGCATTTTTATTAGCGTTTCTTTTTTGTTTGTTTGTTTGTGCCCTGATCGCCGACTGCGGTTGCGATGGAGGACGGTGCCTCATGAATCCTGAGCCTTGCGAGGGCATCCGCCCTCCCGGCGTAGGTTGGCACCTATTCGCCTCCCGGGCGGGCCGGTTGGCAGCCGGAACGTTCGCAGTGGGACGGGGTATGGCCGGGGGGCGAAGACGGAAGGTTATCGACGAGTTGGTTGTCAGTCACATCGCGGTCTCCTCGTCGCATGGCGACAAGCTTGATGGTCACTCTCCGCCGACCGACCTTTCGGCGCTCCTCGTCTACAGGCCCGTGATTCCGGACTGGCTCCTGTCGGTCCGGCCTGGCTCCCATGCTCGGGAGAGGTCTGAAGTTAGTTAGTTAGTTAGTTGTTTGTGACGTCTCTCCAAGAAAAGACGCAGTGACTTGGGCGTCATCATCAGGCTGGTTCTGGCGGTGGTTCCTGGGTCGGTACTCTGTGAGGCGACGCGGTGGACACACACAAAACACGCGCGCCCGCTCCAGAAGAGGGACCTGCGGACAGACAGACAGACAAACAACCCAGGCGTTTTGTCGTCGAGATTTTTCCCCAAGAGGATGACGACGACGTTCGGCGAAGCAATACGAGAAACCCATCACGCAGTCGACCCGATCTTATAAGCTCTCTTTCTGGAGTGACGACGCTTCGGCGGTTTGTGGAGGTTCAACAGAACATGAAGACGAGAAAGGTGATTTGGGCGAAGATGAAGACGGGCGACCAACAACGTTCACATACCGTCGGAAACACGTTCGTTCCGGATGGATGGCGCTCGGGAGATGGATCATCGCCGCCACGCTCGAAATGAATGAAAAGGTCGCCCGACGCTCGCCCTGGACTGTTTCATTCGTGCGGAGGACCGACGTCGGGCCGCAGAGAGACAGGAAGTCGACCAGTCCTGCAAAGTCATAATCGCATGTACAAGATGGTGAAGCAGCAGCAGAGTAGTCGAGTAATAACTCTGTCGCGCCGTCGTCAAAGTGAGATGTGTGCACGTAGTTAAGCGACTCGGAAGAATCCAAGGCGCCGCCGACATCAGCGACGCGCGTGGTCGGGGACGACATTGACACTCCCAGGCAGCACCAAAGCGCGCTGTCTGTCGGGTGGCTAATAATTGCGCCATGCGGAACTTTAAGTTTGTTATTCCGGCAGAGCTATCCCCAAGTTTGCCGTTGATGGGCTTTCGTGCGATGCCATATTTTTTTTTTACTGGGTACCCCTCCGCTTTGCAATTTCCCCTTTTTTCCGCAAAATGGTGGTGGTGGATACAAGAGCCTGGGACTTGCCATGAATACCATTGCCGCTGGAACCCTCTCTCCTTCACCACCGAGTCGTATTGCTTCAACCGCCCTTGTCGTTTTGGAGCTTGATCCCCCCCTGCTGCTTCTCTAAGCGTTTCTGCATATCCCTGTCTTCGTTGGCCTCCTTGCTCTCTGCTTTGTCGTCCTCAGCGGTCCTCTGTTGTCTTATCTTCTTTTTTTCTCTTCCTCCCTCCGAGCGATCATCGATTCTGGCTCTCCGAGCCTGAGTTGTTAACCACAAAAAAATCTCATTTTTGCTCCTGCTTTTTCCTTGTTTCCCTCTGCGATGCTCGCTCGCTCGCTCGCTCGCTCACAGGAAGTAAGTTGCCAGCCTTCGTCCAGCAGCAACAAGAGACTGTGGGACCTTCCTGTGAGCGAGCGAGCGAGCGAGCGACAATAATGGTGGCTTGCGCATCTCTGGACAAAAATAAAAGTGGACCATCAATGAATTATGAAGCGCGCGCCGGGTGTATTGACAAGCTACCGGCGGCGCCAGGAGTTTTTCTTCGCGATGTCGGTCGCGAGGAATATATATCCTCTAGTTTGCCGTCGTCGTCGTCGTCGGGATTCAGGTTTTCCAATGGCCGTTTCGTACAACAATCTGGAGCCAAAGACCGGTCGCTGCCAACATTGGGTGTCCGCGCTAATGACGGACGGCCCTTATTCTCTGCGTGTAGTTCTATCTATATCTAATAAGCCGCGGGCGTCGTTTTGGTGTGCTGATGGATGGTTGAGACATCCGCAGTCGCTCCACATATTATTCCTGGAGTTTTCCCCGAAGGAATATATCCCTGGTGTGATCTCGAGAAACCTCGTCGTCGTCGTCGGTTGAGGCTAAGCCTGAAGTTGCAGCCAGGTCAGCGATCATGACGCTGGTGTCACTCGCGGTGGTGGTCGTCTCGTGTGCCGACGCGCTCGCCTTTGGCGGCGGCGGCGGCGGCGGCGGCGTAAGCCGGCAACAGGTGCTCCAGGGCGTGTTGGTGCAGCCCGTGTTGGTGCAGCCCGCGTTGGCGTACGAGGGTATTTATGGGATGGAGATCGTGAAAGCGAAGGACGCCGTGATCGACGAGGAGGCCCTGGGGTCGAGCGAAGTGAAGGCGGCGTTGAAAGACCTGAAGAGTCTGTCGGCGAGCGTCAAGCAGCTCCGGATGGACGTGGCCTCGGACGCGCAGTACGATGTGACCAAGGTGTTGCGGGCCGAGTTCGATCCGACGAAGGTTCGCGACACTTTCAACAAGCTCAACGTCCTCTTCGACAAGGACACCCAAAAAGGAACAGACCGACTCCAGCGCGGTATTCTCCAGGACCTCGTCGAGGTCGACACCAACGCGAAGATCGTCCCGGGCAAGGGACGGTCCCCGAAAAAGCTCGCGGCCGTAAACGAAAAGCTCCTCAAACTCGAGACAACCTTTACCAAGCTTGAAGAGTACTTTGGCTCCGCTATGTAAAAAAAGGACAACACATCTGCGGCGGTAGATTTAGGCGAGAGGGGCGGAGTCGTCGAGGACGAGGAGGTCGGGGAGCGCGGCGGAAGCCGGGGGCGGGGCGTCGATGATCGCGTCGAGCGTCGTGTACTTGTTGGTGATGCGCATCGTGTCGACGGCCGCACGTATCTTGGACTTGCGGAGGAAGGCCTCGTGGGCAATGTGCTTGCGCTGGGTGATGAGCTTGGCGCGCGTTAGCTCGAGGAGCGTCGAGCGGTCGGCGTCGAATTGGAGTTTGCGGAGGATTTTGAGACGGTGGAAGTCGTCTTTCCGTCGAATGCGCGCGACGTTGTCGAGGCGAGCCTCCTTTTCGAGGTCGCTGTCGAGCTTGTGCAGAACGAGCTGGCGCTGGCGTTCTTTCGCGATCTCGGCGAAGTAGGCCTCGCGGCGGCGCCGGCTTTTGACTATCTCGTCGCGTTTCTCCCGACTCGCTCGCACAGCCTCCTCCAACCGCGCCCGACGTTCCTTGTCCTTAGCCAGTTTGGCTTGGTGCTGCATCTCGGCCTTAATCTTCATCTCGTCGTTCTTTTCCTTAGTTCGCGCGGAGGCCTCGTCCCGTCGCTTCTCGAACGCTTCTCTTTCCTTCTGTCGACGCGCGCGATGATGCTCGAGCGCTTTTGCGATCCGAAGCGTCGCCTTCTCGCGCGCCGCCTCGACCTGGCGCTTCTTCTCCTCGGCCTTCTTCTCCAGCTGCTCCCGGAGCCGCCGTTCTCTCTCTACGATTTTGTTCCGCGACTCGACCGCGCGCGCTTCTATCTTCTCCAAAGCCTCTCGCGACCGCGCGTCCCTCTCGGCAACCTTCTGCGCTCGTTCGGCCTCCCTCTTCCGCATCAGCATCTCCTGCGCCTGCCGCTTCTGGACCTCCTCGGTCTTCCGCTTCTCCTCTCTCTCCCTTTCCTTGGTCGCGACCTCGGCCGCGCGACGACTCTCAGATTCGACCTGCTCCTTCGCTCTTCGCATCCGCTCCCGCTCGCGCTCTTCGGTTTTGGCCCTCGACTCCTTCAGCTGCGCCTCGTGCGCCAGGGCCCGCTCTTTTGCATCTATCTGGTCTTTCACGAGCCGCGCCTGGAGTCGCGACGTCCGCTCCTCCGCCTCCACCATACGCTCCACCTCGCGCGCTTGCCGCCGCTTGGCCGCCTCCAACCGCTTGGCCTCGTTCTCGAGCATCGTCGACGAGTTCACCGCGATGTCCGCGAGGCTCCGCGACCGCTCCGGCGCCTTGCCTCGCGACTTGGCGACCATCTCCAGCCGTTCTCGCCGCCGTCGCTCCCAAAATTCGCGCTTCCGTTCCACCAACTCGGCCGACAAACCCGGCCCCTCCAACGCGCTCCGCGGCTTTGGCTCGAGGTCCGCCGCCACGATCCCGTTCTCCAGCAACGCCTCCAAGGTCCGCGGACTCTTCAGGTCGACCTCCTCCATTCTTAGATACCGTATCCTTAAAAGTCGTCCTAGATCCTAGATAGGGGGGGCCGGCTCCGCCGCCGGATATATCTGTGTCCGTTGGGGAAAGGAAGGAAAAAAAAAGTGCCGCTCCACTGAGAGCTTTTACGGAAGAGCGACCGACCGAACGCATCACGAAGAAAAGCATCACGGGACTCGACGGCAACCTTCACTTTATTAGCTCTCGCAGGCGAGACTTCGCGCCAATTGGGCGGTCCGGTGCAAGCGCTATCCTCGCGCTCGCGCCGACTCTTGGGCATCTCGAGACGCGAATTCGGTCGGACGATGAGACGGCGTGTCACGACCATTCGAGCGAGCGGTCAAAGAGGGGCTGCCCAGGGGAAGACGAGTTACGACCGACCACCCCGGGATGCGATGCGATGCGATGCGATGCGTGGCCTTTTCGTCGGCAGGAGCGCAGGCAGAAGGAGAACAATGGTCCTTCGGCGGCACGCGTAGAGGTGCGGAGCCGCGAGCGACCAAATTTTCAACCTCCTCGACCACCCGTTGCACGCGCAGCCCGCGGGTCCTCTATTTTTTTCGGTAGCGAGTAGCACAGAAGGTCTCGAAGCGAAGAAGGAGCGCTGTCGTTGCCGAGCACGAGACGGAGATGTCCCACGCCGACGCCTTCGCGAGAGAGGAGGCAATGGCTAGTAACGGAGACGCGCGGACGGCCGCCGAGAGGAAGCACGAGCAGAGAGGACCGGGACAAACGCGGCACTTTGAGAGGAGCGGTCCTGATCGAGTGCCACGATGATGCCGTAAAGGAGAAGCAGCGCGGGAAGGAAGGATATGGCGAAAAGCGCGATAGACAAGTTAGAGGCGGCGAAGGAAGATGATAAGGCGGGAACGAACGAAGGAGTTGAGCAGTATGACCCTTTGACAAAAGCTCTGCCGACGACTCGAGGACCGCCACGCTGCGATTTATCGCAGCGCGAAGCGCACTCGAACTCGCCGCTTCCAAGAGGAATCTGACCTCTTCATCGCGCTCAAGAGGTCATCGGCACCTTATAGGCCCCACGGCGTCATCTACTACAAGCTCATCATATCCTTCGAATTCTTTGCCACCACCTCTCTCGGCGACTGGTCTCCATTCTCAAAAAAAACGTCGCGAATCGACGCGCAAGTTATTCGAGACTTGCCCGGACGACCAACAGATCGTGGCGGCAGCTGAGAGCCGTGCGACGTGTCCTCCGTGGAGGCCTACGCCGAGTTTATCAGACTGTCGGTCGAAGATCTTTGAAGTCGCTGTCGCGACTCTACTACGATGTTCGACTTGGCGTGGACGACAATCCCCGGAGAGAGCACGCATGCCCCTCCGGGTAATCCAAGCCCGGGGCTGCATCCGCGCCTTCGAGAATAGACCTAACGGCGGCCAAGAAGACATCGAGCCCCACCGAGGCTTGCGACGGTGATGATGATGCTCCGTACTTCTCGTGCCTGGCAACAACAAGACGTAGCGCAGTTGTTGCGGATGAAGAAGCCGCGAATTTTGTACAGCATCGGCATGTGGAGAACCTCAAGCCGGAGTCCTACCCTACACGCGTCCAGGGGCCGGTACCGCCGAGAACGTGGCCTTTTCAGCCCCGCATTTTACGGGTCGGAAGAAGCGGCGGAGGCAACGATCGGATCGTCGCTCGCGACTGACGCGGCGTTGGTTGTTGGCAATCGGGGCTTAGGGGCCTCGGCGTCATTGAGACGATCTCGAGTTATTAGTTCAAAGACGGACGCCAGATTAAAGATAGGGCCCGAAAGTACGATGACGGCTGAGGCGTATTGTCCAACGGTGATGACGACGACGGGGACGAGGAGATCGACGGGGAAAACGAGAAGGGGTTTAGGAATGCGGATGCACCTCAAGTTCGACGCAAGCTACGTGGCGACGACCATCCTGGAACTCCATACCGTTCTGCCGTTTATAACCTATTATGCCCCCGTCTTTCGTGGCAGCAAATGACGAACCCACAACCCCCCGACGAACTAGATCCAGAGTGGAATTAGGGTGTTAAAAAAATCCGGCGGGCCATTATTTTCTTCGCAACGCGGGACTACCACCTTTTTTTCATCGTACTCCCGATGTACGGTAATACTACCAGTGGTCCACTCGAAACGGACAATGGTGGTTGCCGCCGGCGGATGAGTTCGCGGGGGTCTTCTACGGCACTTCTTTTTCTCAGGGCAGCTACAAGATCCCCAGCAGCAGTAGGGTGTCGACACGTCCTGGAGGGCGGAGGTGCAAAAAAACTCGAGCGTCGGTCCGTGCCAGCTCTCAAAAAAAACCTTTTTTTGATCAAATTCTCTCGAAAGCCAGCCAGCCAGCCAGCCAGATTTCGAAATGGCGGGATGCAACAAAAATGGTTGTACCTGCTTGCAGAGGCTCGACGACGACGACGACGACGCCACGCGTCTAACTGAGCCTCGCGCCGAGATCGTGCTCGTAGCACCGGCGGCCAAAGGACGGGCGCCACCCACCACGTCCGTGGATGCCAATAGATATCTGATAGGGCCAATCAAACTATAACTCGGAGAAGATTTTGCTGCAAATCTCGTAGGTGACCAACCGGCTCCGGGTCCCAAAAAAGAACTATGCTACGAGACTGACTGAGCGTTGTTGTTGTTGTTCGAGTCGCGATTGCGTCGCAGGGCTCCCTCCCTCCCTCCCTCCCTCCCTCCCTCCATGAGAGAGTGTTACCCCTTAGCAGATTCGACCGAGGTATTCGGCTTTGGGATATTTGCGGAGGAGACTCGGCCAATGGACGATAAACCGGCTTGATATTGGATAGAGAATTTTGCCCGTGACCGAGAGGTCCCTGACGCGACACCAGGACTCGCAGAAGATGAGCCTCGCGCCCGCAAAGCGAGCGACGAGGCAGATCGGCACGCAAGTCCCTGGTCCGTTGGCGAGGACGAGATCTGGACGGGTAGTCGCAACAACACGAACTGACGCGACGAGGGCCCCCCAAGCCGTCAGGACGGTCGAGGCCCAGGGCTGGTGGACCTCGCGGGCCCTCGGGATGCGGATCCACGGCCCACGCAGCGCTGAGGACGCCTCGAATTTCGCTTGAGATGTCGTGTCGGTGTCTGCGGCGACCAAGGTGACATCATAGCCCCTCAGCGCTTGCGTCAGCCGCAGCATCTCGGCCGCATGCCCTCCGCTCCCGATGATCACGAGCGTCCTGCGACTTTGCCGCCGTGATGTGGCAGCAAGACAACAAAGGAGTCCTCCTCCAAGCACCAGCAGCACCAGGAGCCACAACATAACCCTTGGGTCGTTTGAACAAACAAACAAACAAACTAACTAACTAACAAAGCCCTTGGTTTGAAGGCAAGCACGACGGCGGCGGTTATGAGCGAGGAGATATCGGACGAAAGAAAGAACAAGCCGGTGCAGGTGGGCGCTATCGTGGCGGAGCTCGGGGTTCTGTTCGAGGAGGTGTCCGAGGTTTTTAAAAGGCACGCCGAGACGTTTAAAGCGCTTGCGACAGGAACAGAAAAGAACAGAAAGCGACGGACGCCATGGGTTGAGACGGGGTATCAGCGGTTCATGAGCAAGCGCCGGGAGGAATTCAAGACGACGGGGCAAGTTAAGGGTCGCGAGATCATGAGGGTCGCGGCGCAGGAGTGGAACTCGATGACGGAGGCCGAGAAGTCGGTGTACAACACGGCTGCTAAGGAGGCCAGGGATACGGACGTCAAAGACGAGCCGCCGCCGCCGATCCCCAAGGAAGAAGAGGAGGAGGAGGAGGCGCCGCCGCCGCCGCCGCCGCCGTCGGCGCTGTTGCCGGCGGCGGCAGCCCCCCCCCCCCAGAAGGAGGAAAAGAAGAAGAAAAAGAAGAAAAAGGAAGCCGAAGAGGACACCAGCGCTACCACCCCGAAAAAAAAGAAAAAGAAAAAGGATAAGAGCACCCCAGTTTCAGCAGCAGCAGCAGCAGGAGGAACAACAACAACAACAACAACAACAACAACATGAGCAGCAGCCAGCGGCGGCGGCCGGCCGCCGCGCCGCGCCGCGCCGCGCTCCAGGGTAGGTACTATTATTAATTTCAGTCCCCCTCCTCCTCCTCCTCCTCCTCCTTTTAGAGGGACTTGATGTAGTCGGCGAGGGGTTTGGCGGACTTGTGCCATTTTTTGGAGAAGTTTTTCCACATGTAGAGGGTGACGCGGCCGTGCTTATTTCGAAGTTTGTCGAGGAATTTTGCCAGGGCGTCGTCGCCGAGGTCGTCAAAATCGAGATCGTCGAAGTAGTTTTCGACGGCGATCGCGAAGTCCGCGTCGGCATCGATCTCCGTCGCCTCGTCGCAGCCGAGCTCGCGTTTGAGGGCGTCGAAGACCGCCTCGGCGTTGTTGTCCTCGAGCCTCGGATTATTATTGGGTGCCGAATCATCCTCCGAGGAGACGTTGCTGGACGACTGCTGAACCCACTCGACGACGACGCGGGGAGCGTCGCCGTTGCAGACGAGGCAGGCCTTGACGAAAGCAGCAGCCTGGACGTGGAGGACGTCGATTTTCTGGTCCCGGACGCTCTCGTGGAGCGGTCGTTCGACGAGAGATTCGAGGTTTTCGTCCGATGCGATGAGCTCGAGGGGCGCGGGGTCGCGGCGCCAGGATCCGGCCGCTTTTCGCCGCAGACCGTCGACGACGTGGCGAGTGTCGGAGAAGTCGACGACTTTGCTAAAGATGTCCGTGACGCCGATGGTCGAGAAGGCTGCGATCACCGCGTTCAAAAGGTCCATCGCCGCGCGTCTTTTTGTTTTTTTGATCTTCCCGAGGTCGGCGTCGACGCGCCTCGCGTAGTCGAGGGCCGAGGCCCGGTTCTGCGAATTTGAGGAGACCGCGAGGACGCACTTGGTGTACTCGGCGAACGAGGTCCGGAGCTTGAGGCTCGCGACGCGCTGCACGAGGCCGACGTACCTCTCGTCCCGCGACGTCTCGGCCCGGTCCACGAGCCAGTCGAGGCGGAGCGCTTTGGATCTGTCGACGACGCCGTCGTTCTCCGCTTTCTCGATCACCAGCTTCAACGCCATGGCGACACGTTTTTCCTTGTCGAACTGGAAGCCGCGCGGCGCCTTGGAGAGGACGTCGCAGATCATCTTGCGCTTGTCCTCGAGGGCGATGTCTCCGTGCTTGTACGCGGCGCTCGCTGCGGAATAAAAAAGCGTGAGCTCGTTCACGTCGCACACGGCCTCGCCGAGGCGATCGAGGGCCTTTTCGCTCGACCACGACTCGCGGTCGGCCTCGACGAACACCCGAAAAAAAGCGGGCATCGCGTCGGCGAGACCCCAGAGTTTGACCGTGCTGTCGGAAGCTCCCGTCGCCAGGACGTCGCCGGCCGGCGAAAACGCGACCGCCGCGACGACGTCCGCGTGGCCTTCGAACGTATGGACCAACGACCGCGACCTCACGTCCCAGAGCCGCGCCATCTCGTCCCCCGATCCCGTCGCGAGCAAGTCCCCCGACGGCGAAAACGCGACCGCCACCAAATCTGCCGCCAAAAACGCCTTGTGTCCCTCGAACGTGTGAACCAGACTTCGAGATCGCACGTCCCACAGACTCGCCGTGTTGTCGACGTAGCCCGTCGCGAGCAGGTCTCCCGACGGCGAAAACGCGACCGCCACGATGTCGGCGACCAGATATCTCGAAAACACCTTGAAGTTGTGCACCAAGGTCTTCGACTTGGTGTCCCACAGCTTGGCCGTGTTATCGCTCGAGCCGGTAGCCAACAGATCCCCCGCGGGCGAGAAAGCCGCCGACGCGACCCCCGTCTCGTGCCCCTCCAAGGCGTGCACGAGCTTCCGGACGCGCACGTCCCAGAACTTGAGGCTCTTGTCGCCGGCCCCCGTCGCGAGGACGTCGTCGGCCGGCGAGAACGCGACCGTCGCGACACCACCCTTGAACCCCCGAAACGTGTGCGCGAGGCTTCGACTCTGCACGTCCCAGAGCTTGGCCGAGTTGTCGTCGGAGGCCGTCGCCAGAAACTCGCCAGAGGGCGAGAACGCGACCGACCGCACGGCCGCCGTGTGTCCCTCGAAGCTTTGGACTAATTTCCTCGACGGCAGGTCCCAGAGCTTGGCTGTGCGGTCCTTCGACCCCGTCGCCAGGAGGTTCCGGGAAAATGTCACCGCCAATATCTTGCCCGAACTGCAAAACGTGTGCTGGAGGGCGTACTTCCCCTTGGCGGCCTGCTGCTGCTGCTGCTGCGTACCCGCCACCTGGGCAAACAGGAACATCCCCAACACCACGACGACGAACGACCACCTCCCTCCCTCCCTCCTGAGATTACGATTAGTTTCTCTGAGCGCTTGACGTCATCTTGAAGCCTCGCCCTGGGAATTATTTGGGATTCGGATATGATTCAGCTCCTGCTTTGTCAACCTCGACTCCTCAGATTCGAACAACTAAGGGGGGTTCTTGCAAGATACGTTCTTGTTGCCTCCGCGATCACTCGCGGAACCAAAATACGCGACCACCCTTCAACATACTCTTTTGGTAGACCTTTGGTTACAGACAGACATCCCGCGCTCCTGCTGCTGCTGCTGCTGCTGCTGCTGCTGCTGCTGCTGCTGCTGCTGCTGCTGCTGCTGCGAGCGTTAAGATCATGGGTGGTCAGAGTCAGAGGGAGGCGAGGTAATCCGGGAGTGGCTTGTTGGACTTGTGCCACTTTTTGCAGAGGTTCTTCCACATGTAGAGGCTGACGTGGCCGTTCTTGTTCTTGAGCTTTGCCAAGAACCTGTCGCGGACAGCAACTCCGAGGTCTTCGAAATCGAGGTCGTCGAAGTAATTTTCGACGACGATCGCAAAGTCGACGTCGGCATCAATCTCGGTCGCATCGTCGTCGCAGCCGAGGTCGCGCTTGAGCGCGGCGAAGACGGCTTCCGACGACGACGAGGAATCCGGCGGCTCTGTCTCGAGGTCTTCGTCGGAGTTGTTGCAGACGAGGCAGGTCTTGACCAAAGCCGCCGCTTGGACGAGCTGGAGGTCCATCTTGTGTTGTCTGACGGCGTCGTGAAGCGGCGCGCCGACGACGCAGGCCTCGAAGTTGTCGTCGGAAACGAGGAGATCCAGCGCGGTCGCGTCGGCGCTCGAGGCGGCCGATTGTCGCATGGCGTCGACGACGTGCGACGTGTCCGAGAAGTCGACGACGCGGTTGAATACATCGCCGCCGCCGCCGTCGGGCATGTCCATCGCAGCAAAGGCCCCGACGATGGCCGAGAGGATGTTGACGGCGGCGTTGCCTTTCGCTCGCGCGCGGCGCTCGAAGCGAACGAGTTCCCTATCAACTCGACGCGCGTAGTCGAGGATAGCCGTCGTGGCCGGATAGTCCCAGCCGATGTCGAGGGCGTAGTCGGCGATGCGGTCGGAGCGCATGCTCGAGAGTCGCGCGACCAATCCGACGAAGCGATCGTCGCTCGGCGCGTCTGCTCGCTCGAGAAGCCGGTCCAACCGAAGGGCCTCCGAGCGGTCGACGAGCCCGTCCTCCTGGGCCTTCTCGATGATGAGTTTGAGGGCGGTCGCGACGCGCGAATCGCGGTCGAAGCGGAACTCGATCGGAGCCTTGGCGAGGACCTTCCGGACGAGGTCGCGTTTTTCGTCCAGCGATACGTCGCCGTGCCTGTGCGCCGCGCTCGCCGCCGAATACAACAACGTGAGCTCGTTGGTGTCGCCGACGGTGGCGGCGAGGCGTTCGAGGGCCTTGGTACTCCCCCAGGACTCGCGCTCGGCCTGGGCGAAGACCTGGAAAAACTCGGACGGCGTCGACGTTCGCCCGAGGTCCCAGAGCTTGACGGTCGCGTCCGCCGATCCCGTCGCCAGCGCGTCGCCCGCGGGCGAGAAGGCGACCGAAAACACGATGGAGGAGTGGTCGTCCAGGGTGTGGAGCAGCTTGCGCGCTCCCACGTCCCACAGCTTGGCCGTCTTGTCCCTAGAGCCCGTCGCGAGAAGCTCGCCCGAGGGCGAGAAAGCGACCGACCGCACCCAGTCGCCGTGACCCCTAAAGTTGTGGACGAGACTCAACTCCTGCAAATCCCACAGCTTGGCCATCTTGTCGGCGGAGCCCGTCGCGAGGAGGTCGCCCGCGGGCGAGAAGGCGACGGCAAACACCTGATTCGAATGACCTCGGAAGACGTACACGAGATTCATCGATCGCACGTCCCAGATTTTCGCCGTCTTGTCGCCGCAGCCCGTCGCCAGAAAATCACCCCCGGCCGAGAAGTGCGCCGAGTGCACCACGTCCGACGGACATTCTTCCGGCGGCGCCGCCGCGTCGGAGCTCGTTCGATTCACGAAAGACGCGACGAGTTTGCGAGATCTCGCGTCCCACATCTTGACCGTGTTGTCGTACGAGCCCGTCGTCAAGCGGTAGCCCGAGGGCGCGAACGCGACAGACTGGACCCAACTCGAATGTCCCTCGAAGATGTGTACGAGCCGCCGCGATCTCAGGTCCCACAGCATGGCCGTGTTGTCCCCCGACCCCGTCGCCAACAACCGACCCCGAGGCGAGAACGCCACCGAGAACACCGTCGCCGAATGTCCTTCGAACGTGTGCACGTGCGTCCGCGACCGCACCTCCCACACCTCGGCCGCGTTGTTGTTGCACCCCATCGCCATCAGATTGCCTGCCGTCGAAAACGCGACACAAAACACGGCGCCCGAATGTCCTGACAGCGTCTGCTGGAGACCGTACTTGCTCTCTTGCTGCTGCCGTCGATCCACCACCATGCTCGGCCACCGCCCTTTGTTCTTGTCGATGCACAACATCCTAAACTCAGACTACTACTACTACTACTACATGTTGTTGTTGTTTTTCGTCGTCGTCGTCCTCCTCTAAAATTGATTTACCTGATTTTGGGTGGCTAGCAAAAAAGTAAACACGTCGCTAAGTACTCGCGCTGCGCGAACTTATCGGAAATGATCCGTACGGTCGTCGGATCCGAGTGGTTTCTTTCGCGGCTCGCCAAGAATGAATGAATGAATGAATGAGAAAGAACACGCTTCTCATCATTATTACCACCACCACCACCACCACCACCTGGGCGCCGCCGCGAGGACGGACATGTCGTGAAATCTCTCTTCTCTAGACTCCACTTTTTTCTCCGCTGTTGTTAGCTAGCTAGACACCCTCTTTTCTTTCTTTTAGATGCTGCGACAACAAACAAACAAACAAACAAACAAACTTCAGAGCATGCCCGTGGGCCGCGCTACGTGCCTAGCAGCAGCAGCAGCAGCAGCACGTCGATGGCATTGGATTTCGATCGTTGAAGAAATGATCTTCGCCTCGAGGCGCGCGACAGAGTTGGCTCGTGACACGCAGCGGTTCGGTGGTGCTCGACGCTCGAGGGGAGTACGCCGCGGGGCTCGACATCTGCGCCACAAGAGTCGCCCGACGCAAGGACGGTGCGAGCCTTTTCCGACCCATCACCACGCGCCATGGATGAACTAAGCTGCCTTCTTCAATTCACTCGCCGCTTTAAAAAAACTCTGTTGTCTACTTCGCTGCTGTTTCGATGTTTATTACCACCTCAGTGTTTGGCGTCACAAGGCATTTCGGTTTTCTCCTTCCGCCGGACGAATCATCTCGTGCTCCAAACTTCGTCTGATCTGCCAAACTGGATTGGAACGCGTGCTTATTATAACTCAAGCGCTGATTTGTTCGTGTTATTATTTAAACGCGCATGAATCGATCTTGCCTTGCCCGGGAAGGATAGTCGACGACTTTTGAGTGTTTGGGGCGTCGCGTGCGTTGCACTCGCCTTTGGGGAGGCTGGCACCATTCGCGCAGCGACGACATCCAAACCCCATTGCAAGCAGGGCCAGTTCATTCCTCCAGGCGAACGGACGGACGGACGGACGGACGGACGGACTTTACGTCAAAGAAGATGCTAACCCTGGTCTACGTGCCGTGCAACATTGGCGGAGGTTTAGGAGGAGGATTGCGAATGCCCCCGACGAATACAAAGATGATCGATGTGCTTGCGACAGATACGTCGGAGGTCATCCCGCCGCGCCCTTAGTTTCTCATCAAATGGTGCGATAAGAGCCGGCTGGGTCTTTGATTTCTGAATAACGGACGGCCCCATTGGCTCCCGGGAGAACGAGGAACTACGATGTGGGTGCCGCCGAGCCTTCTTCTTTGGGGGCGGTTTGATTTCAAGTTCGCAATAATGGAGGCAGGCAGCATTCGAACTTAGTTGCGCCGAGTTGCATTTGGGGCTTTAAATGCGACGATCAAGGTTGTTGTTAAGCAACGGCCCTATCACGTGGTTTGCGGGCTCGAAGAAGAAGAAGAGGCAGAATTGAATAACGGCGGCTCCCTTTGTCCAGGAGTGTGCGCGACGCATATACTTTCTTTCGAGTGTTAGTGCTTTATATATATTTTGAGTCGCTCTCCCCTCGGCGTCACATCGACGAAGAAAGGCGAGACCTTGTTGCTTGCCGTATAATAACGCAAGAAAAATCCCACCCACTCGCTATCCTACGTCGTACGACGCGGGGTGTGGCTACATTTTCGCGCCTGATCTGATAAAAATGGGTGAGATATTACTTCCACTTGTAGAAGTCGGTAGGAGGCGTGCCGGGGTCGGGGACCTCGTCAGTGTCGAGGAACATGCGTGTCCAGTAGAGTTGGCCGGCGTGGAGGGCCGTGCCCCTATCTAAACTTTGGAATTTTTGGAGTTGGAAAACAAGGATAGGTCCTTGGAGAGCGATGTCGTCGAATTGCGGCTTAGTCACGTGCCATAGCGAGTCATCGACCTTTATCTTGCGCGAGGTCTGGAGGTCGAGGAGGGTAATCGTTTCAGGGAGAGTCACGTCGGGGTGTTGGGGTCCAACAACACCCTCTTCTTCTTCTTCTTCTTCTTCTTCGTCATCTAGGACCTCGATGATCGGTTCTTCTTCTTCTTCTTCTTCTTCTTCTTCGTCGTCGTCGAGCGCCTCGACGACTGGTTCATCACCTACGTTGTCTCTCTTGGCAGCATGAAAAGCAGCAAGCGCGGATTGATGTTGACGGATCTCTACCGGATCGACGTCGTCCTCTTCTTCCGGATCGTCGTCGTCGTCCGGAGGAGGAGGAGTTTCGGCGGAGGGTAAGCGCGGGCCGACATCAACGATCCGCGACCAGGCGTTCCGGACGTAGGGCCAAAACCCCAAGCCCGATCGCTTGACGACGACCTTGAGACGACGCGGAGCTATGGTGATATCCAGATCTTTTCCCGAGCATCCCGGCGGAAGCAAGAGGCGCAATTCGATCTCGTCGAGGCGCTGTCGCCAAGAAAACGTCGGGTAAGAGCGAATCGAGCCGGGCAGCGCATCCCAAGACTTCTCGAGACACTCTTTTGCCTGGAGGTGGGCCAATTCGGTTATGGCGATCGGTTTCGGGAGCCATCGGTCCAGGTATGCTTTGAGCTGCGGGAGTCGAGCGCAAGTGAGAAGCGACTTCGGACCCATGCCGGCGTCCTCGAATCGCGGCAGCCAATCAACAGCGCCAAATCGATCGAGAATCTCTTCCATCAACACGTCGTCCTCGTCGTCCGACTCCTCTTCTTCGAGACGCGGCAGATTGTCTGGTCCGTTGAGTTCTTTCGAAACTCCGGCGTCGTAGCTCACGTCTATCTGACAGTCGGGCACGAATTTGTCTAGATTCGCGTTCGTCACGAGCTGCGGATGTCCCTGGCCGCCCCACCACGCCTTCCACCTCCGTTCCTCGGGCGTCATCTCGGCGCACAGCTCCCGCAGCTCGCTCTGGATTTTATTCTTTCGTCTCGCCGCTCTCGCGTCGCGCCGAATCACAGCCAGCTCGTCGCCAAATGCCGTGGACCGCTTCAGCTCCATGCCTCGCCTCGCCGCCTCCTCCGCGGCTTCGAAAGACCCGCACAGCCGCGCGGCCCTCGCGAGCCGCAGGTACCCCTTCGCAAACCCGGGGTCCACCTTTGTCGACTCCTCGGCGTCTTCAAGCGCTTCCTTAAACCTCCCGAGCTCGAGGTAGCACGCCGCGCGGTTCGAATACAACGTCGCGTCGTACGGATCCAGCTCGATCGCCTCCGAGTATGCCTCCATCGCGCCCTTGAACTGTCGTCTCCCAAACGCAGCGTTCCCCTCGCCCCGCTTCTCCTCCTTGAGCAGCACCACCTCCTCGCGGCTCGGTGCCGCGAGCTCCTTCTTCATCAAAAAGCCGCTCCGCAGACCCGACGCCCGACGCGGAGCCTCCACCTCCTCGATCACCGGCATATCATCATCGTCCTCCTCAAAGCACACCTCTTCCTCATCCATCTCTTCGCTCTTCTTCCCGGGGGCGGCGGAACCGACACCAACGTGATCCGAGATGACGACGACATCCTCGTCTGGCTGCCGCTTCGCGCTCGTGGCCTCGTTGTTCTTGTTCTTGTTGCCCGAACTGATCTCCTCGATGATGAGGTCCTCGTCATCACCCTCTGGCTGCGTCGCCAACTTCGCTGCGACGCCAGGACTGATCTCCTCAATTACCAAGTCTTCATAATCATCATCATCCTCGAGCCGCTGCTGCTGCTGCTGCGCCGTCTTCGTGGGCTTGTTGTTGTTGTTGTTGTTGTCGTTGTTGCCGGGAGTGATGATCTCTTCGATGATGAGATCGTCGTCATCCTCTGGCTGCGCAGGTTTCACCGCCGGCACAATACCGGGAGTAATCTCCTCAATTACCAAGTCTTCATCATCATCATCATCATCATCCTCGAGCCGCTGCTGCTGCTGGTGCGCCGTCTTCGTGGGCTTGTTGTTGCTGTTGTTGTTGTCGTTGTTGCCGGGAGTGATGATCTCTTCGATGATGAGATCGTCGTCATCCTCTGGCTGCGCAGGTTTCACCGCCGGCACAATACCGGGAGTAATCTCCTCAATTATCAGGTCGTCGTCATCATCGTCTGGCTCCGTCGCCAACTTCGCGACGCCAGGTGTGATCTCCTCAATGATCAGGTCTTCATCATCGTCCGCCGCAGCACTTGGTGCCCTACCACTAGGCGTCGCCTTCAGGGTGTCCGGCTGCTTGCCGGGAGTGATCTCTTCGATGATGATACCGTCATCATCATCATCGTCGTCGTCGTACGCGGCCATGATGGGAAACCGATTTCTTTCTCGAAGCGAAATACTAACCCTCGTTTCGGTGACCGCCTTCTGTATTTTTGATCCGGCACAGCTCCCGAACGAACCAGCGGACACCACCACCACTGGTGTGTGCTCCCCGGTTGTTTGTGAGGCGGCCCTTTGTGAAAGAAAGGCTCTGCCGCGTGTTTCCACGCAAGACGTCGCAAGCGACGGCCATAGCCGACAGAATGAACCGCACTACCTTCGTTGATTGAGTCCTGACGAGCTAGAGATAGAAAATTCCATTTAGCGTTAGGAACCCCCCCCCTTGACCTCACACTCACACCTACAACCACTAAATCGCTGTGTCGCACACCGTGCTGCTCTTTGTGTCGTCGTTGGAGGACAGGACAAAAGGCAGCACTACCACTGCCACCATTCTTCTCTACCAGAGGCACAGTGATTTTTACTGTTCTCTGGGTTTGGACCTAGTCCGGTACTGCTAGAGAAACGTCCTCCGAAAGAAGACATCGATCTCGATCGACGTCTCGGACACAAAGACTCAGGATTTCCAGGCAAGAGCAATCTCCTCAAGTTCCTGAAAGTTTTAAGACCGTAGTCAAGTTTCATCGCTTGCTACTGGTGAAAAAGTGTGAAAAAGTGTGAAAGGCAACCAACAACGCGCAAAACGCAGCCCCGAAAACGATGGCGACTCACGACCCACAAGTCCCGAGTCTGGAAGTAGCGACGCAATTCGCTACACAACAAGCTCTCATTCAACAGTTCAAAGCCGATTTCTCTGCTCAGTTCGCCGCTGATTGCCAACAGCTCAAAGCTAACTTCTTAGATCAACTCGCCGCTGATCAAGCTATTCTCAAAGCCAGAATCGCCGCTGATTGCGCTGATCTCAGAGCCAAAATCACTGCCGCAATCGAAGCTCGAGACGAGCAACTTGATGACGACGTGCAACTCGATCAAGACGAGCAACTTGAACAAGCTCCCCAACCAGCTGTTCATACGGCAACTCCCCTCAAGCACAAGCAAACTTCTCACGAAGTCGCGACCCAAGCCCCAGTCATCTCAATGGTCACCCCCCCTCATGCCGACAACTCCACCGGATGTCAAACACCCCACGGCAAAGTCTCAGACCCCACTGCCTTCCCTCCAGACCAAGGCATAGCCAAGGTTACTCCTCAACCTGGCACACCCCACATTCACGAGGACACTCCACCTTGGTCAAATATCGCACCAGCAATGTTGAACACTCCACCACCAATAAAAATTACTCCCTTCACTCCGCCAACCCCACCAGAGCCCCCACCTCCTTCACTGGAGTCGTCTAACTCCCCACTATCGGCGACTCCCGCTACACCACATATACAAGTTCCCCAACATCCTCGTCAACCCTCTCGCCGCACCACTCATCTTCTTGATGATCATGCCATATACGGCCATGACGGCCCCGGCACCTTCATCCCTGACCAAGCCCCCACCGCGGCTCAAGCTCGTGCCGCCCCACTGTCGGAATCCCTTGTCCGATATCCATCATCTTCCGCAAGTCGCTCTCCTCAGGACTTTCCTCTCCATCCACGAGACCATGCCACCTACGGCCACGACGGCCCCGGCACTTCCATTTCTACCACAGCTCCTTCCGCGGCTCAAGTTCCTGCCGCCCAACCATCGGACCCTCCTGACAGACCTTCATCACCTTTCGAAAGTCGCTGTTCCCCCGATTTGCCCCTCCACCCGCGTGAATATGCATTCCACGACTACGACCATTCCTCCGTCCCCATTCAAGCAACACTCCACCTCCTTTCTCAAAGTTCCAATGCACCTCCGTCTGAGCTCCAACGCGAGTTGGCCACCACTAAGGCTGCATTCCGCTCCCAAGCCGCTGAATTGGCCGCAACTAAGGCCATGCTCATTCGCAAGGATGACGCTTTGTCCTCCACAGCCAACAAACTCACCACCACCGACGCCGCCCTGGCTTTCGCCACTGCCCAGCTCGCCATCCAAGCCGACGAACTGGTCTCCACCCAAGCCGAACTTCATCTCACCCACACCCAGCTCAAGGCACTCGAAACTGCCCACGCTGACATCCGCAGCTCCCACCTTGACATCAACGCCGTCCTCCAAACCATTCTTACCTCATTGGATGCCACCCACCCCACCCAAGATGCTGCATCGCATCTTTCACCTCCTTTCCCCATCCACAACCAACCCTCATCCCCTTCCGAACCACCCTCCAATGCCTCTCCCCCGATTCTCCCCGAGTATCATCACCACCTCAACGGATGCCACGGACCTGGTTCTCCTGGTTCACCACCCACTCCGTCTCTCTGTTCTCCACATCCCGCCATCTCTGGCCCCTCCTCCTCTGCGAAATCACTCTTCGCCTCTCTGGCACCCCCTGAACCCCTTTGCACCAGCTCGCCTTGTCAGCCCCCTGGTTCATTCCAACTCGACAACCTCCCCGCGTCCGAGTTGCGAGGGCGTACATCCAACACCGGCGACCGTACCCCTACCACCAGCGACGATCTCCACGTGCAAAGTCCCACCAAGAATCAAGACCACCCACATCAAGAGTCGACAAGTTCCGAACTATCAAAAGACAGCTCTTTGCCAGATGGTCATGCTCACCATCATGCTGCCAAGACATGCATAAGGGCTTCTTCTCTCTTCGGGCACAACGGCCCAGGAAACAATCTTGTCGAAGAAACACCAAGCCACCTCGTTCCCACTTTCGACAAGTCAAAGAACAAGACACCTCGAGATGTTCCCGAGTATTATGCCTACATCGACTATGGCAACCACACCCAAGAACCTAAGGCTCCGCCGTATTCCATGCACCGGGCACAAGAGCCGCAGGCCACTGACAACATCCCCTCTGATTCAGTCCCCTGGTATGATGCATACAGCGAAGTAGCAAGACCCACTTCACAAGTCTCGAAGATGGTCTCCTCGACCATTCCAGATCAGCCGCCTGATCCAAGCACCACCAATGACCCCGCAATGCCGAATCCACAAGGACAAGACACGCTGTCAACGGTCCCACGGTCACCATACTCGCAGGCACTCACCGCACCTGCAGGTATCAGCTCAGATTCACCAGGCACTCCCGCCTTGTTCGATATCTCTCGATCAGCAGCTCCCGATCACTTCGAAGCTGGTTCCGCCTCGCCGCCTCCCCTCCTCGAAGACAGGCGCGCACTGCCGCTCACCGGCGCTTGCTGCTGCACCCACCATCCACCTTCTCGGTCGGATGCACTGGATGACACTGCTCAGCAGGTTGCATGGACCCATCTGCGACCACCGTGTAACGATTTGATGGATGTCTTCGCACGAGCACCAGTCGCAACACCTGATCACCCGCTCCCTAACTTTCGGTCAGAGGACGCAATCCTTTCGGCTGCCGATCCTTATGTCTCACCGCGACCAAGCCTCTGGAAAGCTTTCCCCATGGCTGCAGTAACAGACACAGATTTCGAGAGTTCTGAACGACCCGATCAGCCGCAAACTATGCACGATTCCATTGCGACCACTTCGGTCCTGTGTGTCCCCTTGCATAGCTCTCTTCTGGACGCCACACGCTTGCGCTGCCTCCGGAAAATCGACGTTGCGCTCTCAGGAAACATTCTCCGCGCACTATGCACAGACTCGCTTCAACTGAACCACTTCTGTAAGCATTTTCGCATCACTGGAATGCACGACAAACGTTCCACGCCAGCTGCCGGCTCCACCACAAACATGCACCCAAGTCACGTACGTTGCCTCCCTCAAAAGCGTCTTATCGCTCAGCACGTCACTCCTCATTTGAGGACGCATGTCACATGCCCGCACCTTCGAATGCTCTACACGCCTAAGGGCAACCCTGGCCACTCCGGCACTCACCGCTCTGGTCCCAGCATCTCCGCTATTGAGGATGCACCCAGCAGGACTGACCCTTACATCGCCCTTGGTTCTACTGCACTCTCCTTCGGCGACCCCTCTTTTCGAATTCCCGCACTGGACCCCAAGCATTTCAGGCCGGATACTCCCCACCACGGGATCTCAGCTCACGCGCCCATCTGCCCTACCTTGCAGACAGGTCAGCCGCGAGCCACACTCCTTTTGGCACTGACTTCGGACCACCCGCATCACGCGCTTTTGCTCTTGGAGCATGACACGCTTTTTGATGCTCTCCGCGTCACCGCCTCTAACACCACGACACTCGTCATTTCCACCGACGCTCCGCGCCGCAACATATCTCACGACCTTCAGATCACCAACCTAAGTCGCTCGCGCCCGCACCACGTCGCGCACGCCTTACGAGGGCGTGTTCAATTGGTGACCTCACAGGTCTTTCGATGTATTTTCCGACGTCCGACTTTGAACTTACGAATTACTTTATGGCAATCCCCAATGCCAAGACGTCTGAAGCTGCGCAATCATGTCTCTGGAACTCCAAAGCCACAGAAACTGCCAGACAAGAGAGCACTCAGCTCTCAACAGCTGCCCAACAGCTACTTAAAGTCTCGCACATAGCAAACGGTACTATCTCGCAGTCTCTATTGGACGACAAGACGAAAGGTAAGACCACAACGGCCAGCTACACCAGCCAGCTCATTGATGTAGCAGACGAGACAACGCAAACCAACTGCACAGCACGGTTCCAGACTATGCAGACGATGCTCAGGTCCAACGCTCAATTACTCGACCACGCAAACGTTCTGTCACCTGACCTTGCACTGCTACTGGCTCCTGTCTCATTCATAGCTGATGCACCCCATCCGATGGACCAATCCTTAAGATATGTCCCGCTCGCAGAAGCACCACCACAGGACACAAAGGTACATCATGAAGACACAGGTAAGCGCACCACGATCATGCGCACAAGCTCATTGCGCCTATCCGATCATGATGAGACGAAGCTACAGCTTTGCTTGACCCCTTCGCCTCTGGAAGACAAAGGCCGCCTCTCACCCTCCCGGGCACCTGACCCTCCCCTGTCGCTGCAATCCGTATTAGCACAGACGATCTCGCCTCCCTGCACGACTGCAGATCAGGCACAAGCCAATGTCTGCACTCTACAGAGTTATGCGCACCCGCTGGAATCTTACCAGCACGGCTACCTCAGCCAGTCAGGTCACTGCACCACCTCGGTCTCCCCTGACACCAGGTCGACGTATCGGTCATTCGCGACCACCTCAAGTCATCTAATGGACGACTATGATCTCGAGCATGAACTCATCGCAACGCTTGAGTCATACCCAAGAAGGAATCCTACTTTGGAGTCACCTCAACCACTCCCACAGGAACTTTGGCCACCAGACGCCACCCATGTGCTCGTGGTTTCTCCATTGGTTTCCTCCAAAGCATTTGACTGCAGCAGAGACAAAATGAAACCTCCCCATGCGACTATAACCGCATTCTCGTTTGGGACACAAGCATTTACTTCGTGTCATTTGTTTACGCCCATAGTACCGCGACACACGGCAACCAAGATAGAAGTGGACTGCGTTCCACCCTCATCTCTGAGCGCCACCCCCGACATGCTGCTCCCGGCACTACTGCCAGTCCCATCACGTCTGATTCGGCTCCCATCGCTTTGTATGACGTCATATGTCATATTCCGATTAAAGCCCAGACACCGCACAGGCTACAATGCACTCGCGACGGCACGCTCACGGCCCCTCTCGGTTTAGACTACAAACATTGCGCCATACCCATGGTACACCCACAGTCAACTGAGACGTACGCTCGCTTGTCGCACAGTACGATGCCCAAACACCTTTTGATTAATGATACGCAGGACACTGTCGTCTCAGCCACCGTTGAAGCGCCTCCTCCGACCGCCGCCCGGCTCTGCGCTCGTTTCGCAACCATGGTCTCTCCGTCTCACCGGCAATTCGAAGATTTCACCCAGTTCGAATTACGAGGGCGCATTAGTTTTCCACCGACGACAAGATTCGTTTCGATTCGCATCAGTCATGCCTCCTACGGCTACTCTGGCTACTACATCGGAGCTCAATTCAAGGCACGTACCGAAGTCCCTCTTTCTAAGGACCTCTGTCACGCGCCAAGACCTGATGAGCATTCGTCGTTCCTCCCCGCTTCAACGCGACTCCCGACGACCAAATCCCCGACGATTTGTGATGACACTAAGTTCCGTCATCAATGCAATTCAGAGCCTCCCACGCTCTTCCGTCAATCTATCGCAGGTCAGACCTCTCAAGTTTCAGCATTCCATCCTCGCTCGATTTTATCCAGCATGCTGCCATATGCAAACGAAGTTCAGTCACGCCAACGCCACACTTCGCAGTTATCGCCAGTCTCGCGCAATAAATGCCCGCCACAAAATGATAGCCGCACGCAGAGTCCTTTGCTCACCTCTTTTCACGTCCCTCCCAGCACTATGCTTGACGTTGAAGCTCTGCACCACCGTGGTTCGGTTACAACACAACTTCGCGCGAAATCCTCGTCCAGTTCTGATCATATCTCGCATCTGTCGACATTGTTATCGGAATCATGCTTCGGACACAGCTCAAACTGCACTAGCGTATTACGCTCTTATGACGCACTCGGTTCGCTCCTCTCCGTTCGCACTGCAGGTTCCATCTTGCAGAACTCTGAGCCCAACAGCCGCCATTGCGTTTCGCACCCAGCCGACGCTTTCCGTAGCACCCGCGAGGATAACCCCCAATCTCCACAGGTTGGACACGCGCTCTGCTCTCAGCATTCCGCCGAATCTCACTGCCGCACACCGCTAGCCCCACCCAGTTGTGTTACGAATCAAGGGAAGTTAACTGCCATGACTATTCACTTCTTCATTCCCAAACACTCGCTGCTAGGCACAGTATCGCATGACTCATTATCGGACATTTCTCGCATTATGGACAGGACCTCACATCATGTTTATTCTTCGGACATCCCCCGTCCACAGATCAATCCTCTCTTGAAACATACGCTCCCTACACGTTGTAAACTGTACAGCTCTCGCATATCGACAACACCCTTCTGTCGAATGTCCCCCCTTTCGGTCACTGCACGATTCACCACGGATGCACCACGCTCCCTCACGCTTGTACATCAAGGGAAGTTTGATTCTGGTGAAAACGCTTCGTTTGATTCTGATGTCAACGACTCCAGGCATGAAATGAATAGATCAGTCGATTGTCACAGTTCAGGATTACTGTGCAACACAGAACACGAAAGACGCGACTTTGACCATACCTTCGAAGTCAACTCTCCCCCTGGCACGGACACTATCTTCAAGCAGTCCATCGCCTTCAGGCATTCTCTTCTGTTGTCCGACCCTTCTGCATTTTCTGCACACGGCACCGAGTCGTCAGCACAGGACACACGCCTGTATACTCGATACACTCGCAAACCTCAGTCTCCGCCCAATCATCTTTCGATACTAGCCACTGGCGACTTATACGAGACTACGAACCCAAGTCAGCAAATTTAGAGTTTTCATATTTATGGCCACCCCCAGACAACTTTATCCCGATATCCTCATCATCGCGCTACAATTATCCGCATATTATTTTAGACGCTCATAGCCTAGCTTCAGGTGTCCCACGCTACATTCAGGACGACAGCTCTGACATGTATGTGACAGGCAATTCTGGATCTCTCATCTTCCAGAAACAGCTCCGCTTTACTCGCTCTCATTACGACGATTACCTTACCATGTCGAAACAGATTTGGTTAAATGGTCATATCTCTTCATGGGATCACGCTGGCGCTCCGTCACATCGTCACATCTTTACTAGCCCAACATTAGCCACAATAGAATCCCATCCCTACGGCCATTCTCATTATTCGCCTTTCGATCAACTATTGGTCTGCTGCACAATTCCCGACTGCCTGACCCATGATCCCTCCTGTTATTATTCGTTAGACCACCCGCTCTACTCAGCTGCTCCCCCAGCCACTTAGGATTTATCCACCGACACACACCGTCCCCTATCTCATTAGCCACTGAGCAAGATGATGATCTGGTCTCTTGCACAACATTCTCCATACTTCATCATTAGCCTACCTAGCATCTTCCTCCACTTTTCTTCTTACTCACGATCGATGCTTTTTCCTTTCTTTGATCATCCGCTCTTTCTCCTTTCTCACTTCACACACTACCTGCGTTTCGTTTTCCTCTATCTCTTTCATGCACTTCGCACACTCTCCTTCAGCGCCTCCTCACGACTCGATATCCATTTGCCCTTGGTCCGACATTTGTTTTGTTTGTCCCAGATTTCGCTCATCACCGAGTTCAATCTGCGAGGGCGTAGAGATAGTCCCATTTAGGGTTAGGAACCCCCCCCCCCTTAACCTCACATTCACATTTCAACCACTAAATCGCTGTGTCGCACACCGTGCTGCTCTTTGTGTCGTCGTTGGAGGACAGGACGAAAGGCAGCACTACCACTGCCACCATTCTTCTCTACCAGAGGCACAGTGATTTTTACTGTTCTCTACGAGCCTTCTTCGGTTCACCCCAGCACGCCCGTCAGATGTTCGCACGGGCTTTTGGTGGCCAAATGACAGTCGCAGAGTTCAGCGCACATAACCCTAACCCTAATCTCTACCGTTACCACTTAATTAGCTCGAATTACACAACCGTCTCCACCACACGCTCCCTCTACTACGTCACACACACACTCTCTCTCGAGTGACTGACTGGTTTCTGTTACTTGAACAGAGTGCAACAAGTCAACGCCGTATCACACCTGAGCCTTTGCTCCGCGTTTTTGATGAACGATCGCAGGCTTGCATACTATACTTCATCACCTCATCGTCGACATCGCAAAGTAAACAACAAGCCGCTTATTACTTGAAAACCAAAAGCACCTCGTTCTTCTTCTTCTTCTTCTTCTTGTTCTCGTTCTTCTTCTACGAGGCATCATTCCCACCGGGCGTTACTGCTTATCTTACGACCCCTGCCGGTTGGGACAGTCGGCACGGATGATCTTCACAAATCATGGCAAAGTAAGTACAAGGCAGCCGGATGTTTGCTTTGAGCGAGCCGTGGGGTGTGGAGACGAAAACCAGAGCAAGTGAGGACACACACACTCGAAGAGCATGGCCTTTCCTTGATAGAAGTCGCCATGACCGCGCGCGCAGGGGGGTCTGTCTATCTATTCTATCTTCTCTGGCGCTCGATATCGGAGAGTGTTTTTCGCGCATTAATAAAGTGAATGCATTCTCGGCGCACGCCAAGTTGGAGAGAGAGCTCCGAATAGACGGCGGGAGTTAATATCAAGTAGCAGACCAGGTAGCTTTTTTCGTGGTGGTGGTCGTCGTCTCGGTGCCGTCGTTGACGACGAACTTGACCTCGAGGCTCCCGGGCGCGTACTCTAAGTGGACGGTCGTGAATGGCGAGACGAGAGCTGTCTCGATTTCGCGACGCAATGCGTCGAGACCGTGCGGCAGCGCAGCGAGAATGGCTGCAGGATCGTTTGTGGGGTGGATGCGCTCGGGGGGTCCAAAAGCAGCGGCGGCGTAGTCGAGGACGACGCAAGTTCCGGTCTCGTGTTCCGTTGGCGTCGAACACCCGACTCGTTGAAGGGAACCGTCGAGGATGTTTTTCCTGTGGCCGCGCGACGGCACGCCGTCGTCAATCAGGAGCCACAGAACCACGTCCTCGGGCGTCTCGAAGCCGAAGGACAAGTTCTCGGCGCAACTCCCCCACCACTCCCCCTCTCTTCGTAATCTGTCTCCCACCTCCGAGCCATCCGTGCCGACGTGGGCCATAATACCGTTCGCACCCACGTCGTCCGCGTGGCGCTGCGCAGCTTTGGATATGCCGGCATCGAGTTCGAGCGGTTGGCACGGCTCGGTCTCTCGCAAAACGTTTGCCAGTTCCTCCGCGCACTTCCGACCCTCGCGTGTCGATAGCGCGTTGTCGAATGTCGTCCCATCGAACTTGTCGAGGAGTGGCACGACGCGCGTCTCGGCGTACTCAGCTGGCTTCGCGCGCGCAAAGTTGTGTTCGCGAACGATGGCTTCGGCGAAACTGCGTCGCTGCGCCGCTGCGAACAGCCGTTGCGCGCGTTTCGCGTCGACGGAGCACAAAAACGTCAGCGCCTCCAGCGCCTGCGCGTCGCTCGCGCTTTCAGCCATATCCGCCGAGACCCCCATAATACCTTGTTTTCGTAATTAAAGTATCCGAATAAACAAATAAGATACCTCATGGATACAAAATCGCCGTGGCGAGGCGCCCATAACCCGTCTCGGAGGGAGGGAAAAAAAAAAAATAAAGAAAGAGAAGAAAAGACACTTCCTTTTTTTTGCCTAGTAGTACGACGGCTCCGACGCGATTATTAGCGCGAGGTCCCGCTCTTCGGGCGTGAGCCAGACCGCGTCCCAGGTGAGACCGTACAAGGCGAGTTGGATGGTGGTAGACTGGAAGAAGGGGAGGTCCCACTTGGTGTGTATTTTTGATTTTAAAACGGGCGGCATCCGGAAGAAGCAGGGCGGGGGGACCCGGACCGTGAAGTGGTCCCTCGCGACGCGGTTGAGGAGCTTGTCGGCCGGCCTGACGGTGGCGTCCCTCCTAGACTCGCGGGAAAAAATAGAGGAGGGAAAGCCGGTTCTGAGGTGGTCCAAGACAGCCTCATAAAAGCGGCGCGACGGTGCGTACGCGTAAGTTCCCCACAAATCGTGGTTCTCTCCTCGTCGCGACGCCGGAACTTCTCGACCGGCAGCGACGATCCTCATAGTGTCTTCGTGGGCGAGATGGCCAACGTACACCAAATCCGCGTCTGTCGCGAGCGCTGCCAGGCACTTCTCGGCCGCGCCAGACCTCAATACTCGAACGTTATCCTCTATCACCACGGCGCGCCGTTCGGCGGAGGCCGACGCCATCGCTCTGACGTTCGCGAGAAGACACCCCAGGACGCGCCTCTCGGGGGGGCGCGCCTTTCTCGCGAGTCTCGCGAACTCATCGCGCTGTGCCTCGTCGAGCCCCAACGCTTCGAGCACGTCGCCGGCGTGATACTCGAGGCGTTTTCTGGTCTTGAGCTGTTCGCCATCCACAGCCTCGGACCATCGTACTTCAAATCCACCCACGGGTCCCTCGCACCCCCCGAACGCCTTGCGCGCCACATCCAGGCTCCACACCTCGGGGTCTCGCTCGAACTGCGACAGGAGCGCGTGCCGCCGGGGCCCGCCGCCGGAGATGGCAACGAGTGTGACGCATGACATTGAAATTTTCGGCTTAGACTCACCCCGATAGTGGTTAGGGTGTTCGCCAGAGCCTCGTCGAGAGCTCGAGAGAGGTCGAGGAGGAAAAAAAAAGGGCGGACCTGCAGACAGACAGACAGACAGACAGAAGTGCGGAGACAAGAACACCAACTTGGAAAAAACTCATCATGTCGATACGCAGTCTGCGTGTTTATTATTAGCGCAGAACCTAGCGCAGGGGGGGTCCAGACGCGGGACCTTCGGCGGGCGAGGGCGGGGACTCGCCTCCCCCTCCCGCGATCGGAATGGGGTCAGCACCACCACCACCACCACCACCACCCCCGACGGTGGAAGAAGAAGAAGAGGGCGTGCGGAGGAGGAGTTGCTGCTGGTGGTGGTGGTGGTGGTGCTGCGAGAAAAGCAGCTGCTTTTTGGTTTCCGCGGTAGAGGTCGCCGCGAGGGTCTGGAGCGTGGGGAGGAGCTCGTCGTCGTCGAGGTAGTAGGCTGCTCGCGTGAGCTTTTTGCCGAGGGTGCAGGTGAAGGAATGGGCGCTCGCAGAGGCTTCGGATGCTTCGAAGATGTCGTCGTCGGCTCTCTCGTCGCCGACGGCAAAGAGGAGATCGACTTCGAGGTCGCGCAACGCGGCTCTGAGCGCTCGACCCTTGGACACTCTCGACGGTTGCACGACGATTCGATGTTTCGCGGGCGCCGTGACGACTCTGACTGGGCGATGCTGGACGACCACGTCGAGGTGGAGCTGGAGGTCTTTGGCCTGGGAAGGCCCAAAGTCCGAGTCCGAGTCGCGGAAGTGCCAGACGACGCAAGTCTCGTTCGTCTCGAGGAAACTGCCCGGCGTGTGGCGAGTGAAATCCTCGAGAATCGGCACGACTTCCGCCATCCACGAGAGATCGTCCGTCGAGACGACCCGCTCCCAAGATCCGCGGGGGTGCTTGAGCCAGTACCCGAACTCGGCGACGAGCCCGAGCTGGCGAAAGAGGTCGTCGCCCAAAGAGGCCAAGTCGTCGCGCTTTCGGCCCGATAGGACGTAGACGACGTTTGCGGGGTCGGCGCAGAGAGCCTCGAGGCACGCGACGAAGGCCGCCGAGGGGTGGGTGAGGTAGCCCTTGTGGTGGAGAAGGGCCGAATACTCGAAAACCAAAAGTCGGCTCTGCGATCTTTCGTAGAAGCTTCTGAGCCGAGCGACGTCGAGCGGCAAAACTCGCGTGTACTCCGAGGCCTTTTCCCGCGCGAGCTGGAGCTCTCTCACGAGCCGCGTGCCCCACAACTCGGCCGTGTAGGTGTTGACGTAGCGCGCGAGCTTGTGGTGCCTCACTTGCTTGCTCGTGTTGGACATGGTCAGGGCGTGGTGGAGCGCGCGCGAAACGCCGTCCGAGTCGTACGGGTTCACGAGCAGCGCGCCGTCTTCAAAGCTAGACGCGCAACCCGCGAACTCGGAATACACGAGAACCCCCAGGTCGTCGAACGTCGTCATCGAAGCCGACTGGCTCGCGACGAATTCCATCGCCGAAAAGTTAATTCCCTCGCGAACCGACGCGACCAAAGCGACGTCGGCGATCGAGTACAACGCTACGACTTCCTCCCGTTTGAGGTCGTGCTTCACGTACATCACGGGGCAATAGTCTGCCCTGCCGAACTTGCCGTTGACGTGGCCTACGAGGCCGTCGACGGCGCGCCGGAGGTGCGCGTCGTAGTGGCCGCCGCGGTCCCTCGCGGCCAAAACGAGCGTCGCCTTGCCGCGCCACTCGGGCCGCGACGTCAGCAGAGACTCCATCGCCAGCAGTTTCTGGGGTATGCCCTTGGACATGTCGAGGCCCGCGATCGACACGATCACCTTTCTATTCTTGAAGCTCCGCCTCAACCGGTCGGCGACCTCGCCGACCGGATCGGGGTCGTTTTCGGCCGGAGGCTCGCGACGGTGGTGGTGGTGGTCGTCTTCTTCTTCCCCTTGGACGACCGCCCCCCCCCCCAAAGCTGCTGCTTCTTCCAAAACTGCCTTGGCCTCCTCCGCGAAGGTCGCCGAATCGAAGTCGTCGGGGTTGATGCCCGCGGGGCATATCGACACGGCCACCAGCCGGCCGTTGTACTCGAGGCGAGACTTGGACGTCTCCAACCCGAGCACGCGCATGCACGCGTTCAGAAAATGACGCACGTAGTCGAAGTGGTTGAACGACACCAGATCGGCCCCGAGGGCCCCGTGGAGCAAGGCTTCGCGCGCCGGCAGCATCCGGTAAAACTCCGAGCTCGGAAACGGGCACTGGACGAAGTAGGCGCACGCGACGTCGTGGAACCTCTTCCTCAACATCGCCGGCAGCAACATCAACTGATAATCGTAAACCACGACCAAGTCGCCCTCGTCGTACTCCTCGGCCACCGCTTCGAGATACAAACTGTTCACGCGCGCGTACGCCTCGTATTGGTCCGCCGCGCTTCGCAGCGAGGACTTTGTCTTCGGTCTCGTCCTCGATCCGATCCCGGCCGCGTCCGAGAGCCCGGGCGACGGGATGCAGTGAAACAGCGGCCACAAGATCCCGTGGCAGAATTTCGCGTAGTCCTCGGGCTCGTCCACAAACACGGGTCGGCACTCGTACACCTCCTCGAGCCGTTTCCTGACGCCCTCCTGCGACGATTTCGGACACTCGCCCGGCCAGCTCACCCACCGGACGCGAGTCCCGCCCTTAGCCAAGCAATCCATCGCTGCCTTCAGCCCGCCGTGCGACTCCCGGTACGCGTACGCGTCCACGCCATAAACCTTTTCGAGCCGCACCGGCTTGTGCACCGAGCACACGATCACCTTGTGCGGCGCGCCCACCACCAAAGAGACGCTGCGTCCTTCCTTCGGCTGCTTCCGCGCCTGCCGTCGCGCGGCGAGTTGCTGGTGCAGCTCCACCAGCTGCTCCACCACCTCTGCGGCCTCGTCGTTCCGCTCCTCGCGCGGTTCCTCCTCGCGCTGTTCCTCCTCGGCAAACCATCGCAGCAGCCGCTCGACAGCACCGCGCATCTCTCACCTCACCTACTACTACGAGATGATGATGATGATGAGGCTAAGGATGACGACGACGATTTTACTCCTATTTACTTTTTTTTTTGTGCCACAATAATAAATTACCAAAAAAAAGAATCATCATCATCATCATCATCATCATCATGAATCCTCTGCGGTTTGCCGGCGAGGTCGGAGCCGTTAGCCGTCTGGCCGAGCTGAAGATGCAGCAGGGCGACGTGGAGATGGGGACCGTGTACCGAAAGAGGAGTCCGAAGAAGGAGGAAGAAGAACAGAGCGCGTTCATGAGCAGTTTTTTCGGGGACGTGGAGAAGGTCAAGGCTGGAATTCGAACCATTAAGAACGCGAGCGCGCGGATTCGCGAAATAACGGAAGAACGAGTCCTCGCCGTGACGACCGAGGCCGAGGAGAAGCTGAGCTTGGAACTCGCGCCATTAGTCGAAGAGACGAACAAAGTCGCGAAGCGAACGAAGGCTCTGCTCGAGAAACTCGGGGAGGCGGAGGCCGTGGGCTCGGAGGTAAGGATCCGCGACAACCTGGTGAGCACGTTGCTGCGCAAATTCGACGACATCTGCAAGGAGTACCAGAGTAGCCAATCAAACTACAAGAGCGAAATTCAGAAAGCGGTAAAGCGGCACATCGAATTGGTGAAGCCCGACGTAACGCCCGAGGAGATCGATCGCGTCATGAAGAAGGGTAACGTTGTGATGGACGAGCCAATCAAGGCTGCCTATGCGGATGCCGAGGCGAGGTACCAGGACGTATTGCGGCTCGAGCAGTCGGTCGCCGAGCTCCACCAGATGTTTCTCGACTTTGCTTTAATGACCGAGCAACAGGGCGAGTTGCTGGATCAGATCGAGTACCAGGTCAAGGCGGCCAACGAGTACGTCGAAGACGGGAACGAGGACATCGAGGTCGCTTTGGTGTATCAGGCCGAGATCTACAAGCGATGGGCCTGCATCGCGGGCATTCTCGTTTTCGTTCTTTTCGCCCTCCTCCTCGTCTCGGGGGTTTTTACAAAAAAGAAGACCTAACATTATTATTATACTACGTCCTCCTCCTCTTCTACTACAATGTTGTTGTTGTTGTTGTTGTTGTTGTTGTGGACCCCCGGTCCCGAACAAGAAGAAGAAGAAGAAGAAGAAGACGTGGTGGTCGTCGAGGCACAAGAGGGGCGTCTGGAGTTCATCTTGAAAGCGACGGCGGCGATATCTTTCGTGCCCCGGGTCATCACGTGGTGCCGGAGGGACCTGTCGTTGAGTTTGAGTTGTTCCCCGGAGATGCGGTGTCTCGCGATGAGAAGGCGCACCAGGACGTAGGCGAAGGTATAGCCGGCCAGCACGTACGCGACGAGATTCGGAAGGAAACTGCCCGGGTCGTACTTGGCGTTGACGACGCGACAGCACACGCGGTTTCCGTTGATCGCGTTGCAGAGGTCCGAATTGTCGACGGAAGGACTGCACCGGAGCGCGTAGTGCGCTCTCACAAACCAAAAAGCGACAAATCCCGCGACGATAGCGGGAAGCAGCGACGCGGTCACCAAAACGTCGACGAAGGCCTGACCCCCTCTGACGTCGGCCCTCACCGAAAAGAACTCGAGCAACGCCGTCCCGAGCCACGCGTGTTCTTCGTACTTGGCTCGCGCTTCCGTTCCAGCCGAAACTTCGCCCAAAAAGTTCAATGTCGCCAACGCGGCGATCGAAGCAAACCACGTCACGTAGCCGCACGCCATGCCAAAGGCAGCTTTCGTCTCCAGAAGCGAACCCGACACCACGGCAACGAAAACAGCCGTCGCCGTCGACCCGTAATTCAAGTAAAGCGACCACAGCCATCGCGACTTGTTCACTCGACCGTCTGGGAGGTAGTCGGGACCGCTCATGGGATCGCAGAAGATCATCACCAATCTGTACGACACCATCCACGGCAAAGCGTGGAGAAAGAACAACCCGAGAAAAAAGTAGTCGAAGACGATCACCGCCAGCGTCGACGGCGGAGCCGACGCCGGAGGCGACGGAGCCGACTCACCCATACTACTACGACTATGTATCTTATTCTTTTAGTGTGTCGTAACAACGGAACGCTCCCCTCCCTCCCGGCTTCTCCTTCCTTCCTTCCTCCCTTTTCCTTCCTTCCGCGCGAGAATTCGGTCCGTTGGTAGATCATGACGAGTCCATCCGGATATATTCATTATCCATTCATTCCTTCAGTGTCTGTCTGTCTGTCTTTAAATGTCGACTGCTAAGAGGGGGGGGTGTGTGTGGGGAGCATGAAGGACGTGGGTGGGTTTGTGGGGTATGAGGGATGTGCCTGACGGGCGGAGATAAGTACGCGGGACCTAGTCGGGGTCATCGCCGAGGCGTGGGGCAGGCGAAGAGAGGACGGGCCCCGCCCGTAGGTCGTACGCATGCTGCCGCCGGACGTATGTGCGACGAAGGGTGACGTCTGTCTGTCTGTCTGTCTGTCTGTCTGTCTGTCTGTCTGTCTGTCGCGCTCTGTCTGTCTGTCGCGCTGAGACTTGTCGTTGTTGTTAATAGCGAGAGAGAGAAATAAATAATAATAACTGAAAGGGTTGTTGTTTACTTTACGGGGCGGTGCTTACGACGACGGCGGCGGCGGCGGCGGCGGCTTTTTTAGTTGGTGTCGAGGTCGGAGAGCTCGATGTCGACGCTGGCTTTGAGATCGTCGAGTTCCTCGAAGGAGGTGGCCGCGCGGGCCGTGTGGTCGTCGGGGGGACGACAGCAGGAACGCGGGGTGTCGTCATCTTGATCGTCATCTTCCTCGCGGCGCTGCTCGTTGAGGATGTATTCATAGGTGGTAAGGCCTTGCCACACGAGCATGACGTGAAAGAGGACGAGCTGACCGACGAGGCAGACGAGGGGCACGAGGAGGGCCGTCCAGACCGATGCGACGATAATGTAGGCGCCGCCGAGATAGGTGTTGTTTGCCCTCGAGGAGACGTCGCCGTAGCCAAAGACGAGAGCGCCGAGCACGTAGGCGGTGAGCGCGAGTTGGAGAGTAGAGAACGCCCAAGTCGACGCGATGACGCAGACAAAGTAGGCGTAGTTTTTCTGGCCGACGCAGGTGTTGAGCCACTTGCAATGGTGGTCGAAGCGAAGAACGCACTTGTCGCAAAATCGACAATGCTTCGAGGTCGAATAGACGTGCGAGTCGCACAGGTAACACCGTATTAAATCCGCATCTCTCGTGGTGTGGCCGAGGGCGAGGCACTCGCAGCTATTTCGTCTACCGGGGACGTGCGGATCCTTTGGCTCGATGGCCGAGGTGATCCAGGCGGAGACGAATGTGGTGAGGGCAATTGTCGTGTACAGAGTGCCCGTTGCCCAGCCGATGACTGGCGGGAGCACGGGGACTACCACGCCGTAGAACCCGAACAATATGCAGGGAAAGAGGCACCACGTGAACACCTGGAGCGGGTGGAACGGTCGATCGAACCCGTTTACCCTCGCGGCCATCTCCCTCCCTTCCTTCCTGCACTTCGGTGCGTCAGACTTACCCTCTCTCTTCGGCCCAGAAAGCCGCCGTTTTACCAAAAACTTATACTCTTCGCACAAGTAGTCTCGATCATATACAACTTGCAAACCACGTGCAAACCACCCACCCTTGAAGCGTTCGGCGACGACCATCCTCGTCGGTCCTAGCACCTTGTTCCTACTCGCCCTAGCAGGAGGAGGAGGCTTCTTTGAGGAAGAAACGCGACAGGTGGAGGTCGGCTTTGGTTGACACGACTGTCCATTCATTGTGAGCGACGACGAAACCCTTATTTCTAATGTGGCACGTTTATTTCGCCGCCCGCCGCCGCTCCCCGGGGTCTCTTTTTAGGGAAGATCCCAGCAAACCATTTAACTACTCGATTCCGAATACTACCGACTCGTTCTTTAGTTGTCGTCGTTTTTGTAAACCCTAACCCTGCGATCGCGAACCGTATGATGGCGCCTAACACACGCTTGCGCTCTCGGCGGCGGCCCCGGGACGCGTCCCGGAGTGAGACGGTGCCTGCTCGCCTCCCGGGCTGGCCGGTTAGAAGTGGACCAACACGTCCGCGGCCTGCGAGACGACGCTCTTGCACGACCTCGCGCAAGACCGTGGTCCGCAGTGGGTGTCTGCCATCAACAAGTCCTCGTCCCTCGCCTCTGCTGCCCAAACTGCGTGATTTTCCTTCCTCTGTGATGCCGGACCGGCTCGTGCCGGTCCGGCCTGACTCCCCCATGCTCGGGAGAGGTCTCAAGTTGTTAAGTTAGTTAAGTTCGTAGTCCTTGAAACGCAGACCACGCAACTGATCCGATCGATATACACCAAATGATTCGCGCGAGGTTGTTATTATTATCGGGCTCCTCTCGAGCGTGTTTCTGGCACAGCAGCAAGCAAGCTCGCGTTGGAAGGCCCCCAACCTTTGTTTTGACGCGCATGCAGCTGTGTGCGGCTCTATGCCCCAAAACAACTCGGGGTGTAGTATGTATCCGTGTGACGTGGTATATGTGCAGCTAACGCAAAAAAAATCCAATGTTTCGAAACAACGCACAGTATGTATTTAAAACATCAGAGCGTGTGACACTATATCTAAGGCTAAGGCTCCATAAACCTGCCCACTACGGCGGATATTTAACTACCGACGACAACGACGACGACGACGACGTCAGTTTCGTTTTTTTAAAATGGGGGGGGGTATTTATTGTTAGGTGACGGCGGCGCCGGACGAGGACGACTCGTCATCCCCGCGTTTCGCAGCACCAATCGATGAAGACGACGACGACGACGTCGTCTTCGAAGACGAAGATGCCGACGAGGACGACTCTGATTCGGATTCGGAGGAAGAAGAAGAAGAGTCGGTATCAAGCGGTGATTTTGATAGGGGAAAGTTGAATTTGAGGGCGAAGACTCTCGCGAGGGACCAACGCGGGTGCGCGGCCTCCTCGGGTACGACGACGTCAAGCTTTCGTCGCTTGGGTCGCCAGCTAGTGTCGTCTGGCGGCGACGTCGGCGGACGCTTCAACGAAAGCAGCTTCCCTTTTCGAGCTCCGATGTAGTCGCGCCAGACGTCCCAGCATTTTTTCGGTACGTAGCAGAGCGGCGTGTGACCGCGGTTGTCCGCGCTCAGGAGACTCGAGGGCGATATGTCGAGGAGCAAGTCGATAACCTCGAAGTCAACTCGCTCGTTCCAGCACGCGTCGTGGAGCGGAAGCCGTCCGAGATCGTCTCTCGATTCCACGAGTTCACTCAACTCGGTTGCCAGGTGTCGCACGGCCACCCAATTCGGGTATCGACACGCCTTGTGGAGAAGCGTTACTCCAAACTTGTTCCGGGCCAACAATTGTGCGCCCTTGAGTTGATCGGCGCTGCTGCAATTTTGGATCAGATGGAGTAACCCCACGGTGTAAGCCGCTGTCTCCTCGTTCGTCGGAGCTCTGAACACACCGCACTTGGTGTGTTTCGCCTCTCCCAGCACCCCGTACAATGTCTCCAAGGGACTCTCTCGAGTCCTCATCACGATATGTGTCACGTCGACAGACAGCTGCCGACTGAGGGTGCGTGGTGCACTGGCGTGGAAAAGTACTCTGACCTGGTTATATATAAAAAACTTTCGGCACGGAATCATCACTGACCTGGCACCCGAACACGTCACCCCCGGCCTTCTATTGGGGGGGTGGGACCCACCATTCCTACGCATACCCTAATTGTTGTTTCTTTCCACTTCAAACACACCACAACATCCTCTGTTTGCTTGCCCGCCCTTGCGGAGGCGGCCAAGGGCACCCTCCAAAATATTGCCAACACCCCCGCCGATATCGCGATGCGACACGAAACCGGATGTTGCCCTGGGATGCGCGCGAGTCACTCACCGCCCGTCATCTTCGCGTGCCGCCGCCGCCGCCGCCGCCGGGGAGAAGCGCATCCCCGACACCACATTATCAGGGGTCCGTCCTTCCTGCCTTCCTTCCTTCATTGGGCAGCGGCCAGATCACCTCGAGGAGGTTGACGACGCGGCTGTCGCAACCTGCGCGCTACTCTGGGAGGAGCGACCCGCGCCACCGCCTTTATCATCCATCGGGTGCCCGTAGACAACAAACTTCGAGGAGGTTGACGACGACGCGGCCGTCGCAGCGACTCGCGCCTCCGACACCACCACCACAGGTGCCAATAGACAACGACTTCGAGGAGGCTGACGATATGCGGCTGTCGCAACCCGCGCCCTTGGATGGAGGAGCGACCCGCGCTGGCACCTTTTGCGGCACCACCGCCATCACTGCTCATCGGCCGCTCCAGGAGGAGGCTTTGAGTCCGAGACTCAAAAAGCAGCGCCGCCACCAACAACAACCCAACCGGATGATGATGATGATGATGATGATGATGCTTTCGCTTCTCCTTCTCGCCGCTTTATCCGGCGGCGGCGCAAACAACGCTTCAAGCCGTGACAGACATCCAGAGGCAAGACGATCGAGACAAACATTCATCACAAGAGACTTTTTGTACGTAAGTTGAACGCACGAAGCACGCACGGAGGGTAAGGAATGAGAATAAAGGGTTAGGGATGGAGGAGGCGAGCGTCGAACAACTCCTTGAAGAGCAACGCGAGGAGATCGCGGGTCTCGACGCGACAAAGACGGACTTCCGAAGCCTCGAGCTGCCCCTGGCGCGCATCAAGAAGATCATGAAGATGGAGGACGAGATTCAGGGCGAGTTGGGTGGCCGGCGGTGCATGGTATCGTCGGAGGCGCCGGTTCTCTTCGCCAAGGCTTGCGAAATTTTTATTTTGGAGCTGACTGCGCGGGCCTGGACCCAGACGGAGCTGAATAAGAGGCGAACGCTCCAGCGAGCGGACGTCGCCGTCGCTGTATCTAGAAGCGACATGTACGACTTCCTCATCGACGTCGTACCGCGAGAGGGGACGACCGAGATCACGCCAAAGCCAGACGATAACTGGCAGCGCCGCGTCGCCCAGCATGTCTTCTTCAACCCCGCCCTCGCCCAGCGACTTGTCTCCTCCGCGAAGAGAGACGCGGCGGGCGACGAGGATCACAACTCCAAGAAGCGCGCAAAGACGGAATAACCTTGTTTGTTTAACAAACATCCCATATGGGGAAAAAAAAACGGAGAGGTCCTCATGTTGTCCCTAGAGGAGGAGGAGGAGGAGGAGGAGGAGGAGGAGGGGGTGGTGCGTCGAAGAATCGCGGCGACGCGACGACGACTTTCGGGCGCTTTGGGTCTGGGTGGACACCGCCGATCTCCGTGGGGAGCGGGGGCGCGGGCATGGGGGTCGGGGGATCGAGGCCGTAGGAGGTCGCCGTGTTGGCCTGGCGATCGTGCATTCGCTTCAGGAATGCGGCGCGGCGCTTCTCCATTGTGGCCATCGCGAGCTGCCGCTGCGCGAATGTTTCCTGAAAACTGACGCAGGTGCCCTCGCACTCGTCGAGGCTGCGTTCGACCGCGGCCAACCGCTGCGCGAGCAAGGCGTCGTCGTCCATCATCATCCCATCGACGTGTCTTGATTATTTATTTGATGATCAAACGAATGGCCACGAATTCCTATTAGGACAACTCTTGTTTTTCGGGCACTTTGTCCTATCATGATCGAGGGTTAGGATAATATAATGGAATCGAAGACCGTCCGCATCCTGAGCGTCAGCGGTGCGGCCAAGGAAGTGAGCGTGGTGGGGTCGCGCGTGTCGTCGCTGATGGAAGCCGTCGAGGAGGCGTTCGGGGTGGCCCCCGCGCGCCAACGTCTCATATGTTCTGGCCGAATCATGCGCCCCGATGACCTCCTGAGCGCCTATGCGCTCAACGGAACGATCCATCTCTTCCCAAGGACAGAACCAGCAGTACCCCTGCGCCGACGAGAGAGTCCCCCCGAGGACTACCTCCTCGAAAGCGGCGCCGCCGGCGGCGGCGGCGGCGTCTTCGCCCTCGAGGAAGTCGATATTGGAAGTCCCCGCGAATTTCTTTGGGGCTTCGTTATGGGGTTTGTCCTCGGCTTTATCATGCTCCTCTACCTCTGGGAGCGCTCCGTCTCCTATCGCCAAAAAATGGGCATCCTCGCCGGCGCGACGGCCCAGCTCTTCGTCAAATACGTTCATTCCGGCTGGATCGCCGCCCAGGCCCAACCCCCTCCGGGAGACTAACATATTTAACGGACCTTCTTTTTGTCCACAAGAAAGAAAGAAAAGAAAAGAAAAGAAAAGAAAAGAACGATGTTGGAGGTCTTGTGCCAGGAGGTTGCGACTATCCAACGCACGTACCTCGAGGTCGGGGTCCTGAAGAAGGGGTGCAAGGAGGTGCGGAACCTCGCCGAGACCCTGGGGGACGTCTTTAAATTTTTGATCCAGACCGAACAAAACTCAAAGATCTCGCTGGGCGCCTTCCACGATGCTCTCACCGATATCAACGCCGTCTTCGAGGTCTGCGCGAACGACAAGACCCGCGCCATCCTCTTTTCCACAACATACCTCGCCAAGCTCCGCGCGGCAACCTCGCAGATCTATGACGCGCTCGTCGTCTTAGAAACGCGAGTTTCTTCGTCTTCGTACGTACCGAGATTGTCGAGAGAAATTCGCGACGCGATGCAAGAAGCTCGGGCGGTGCGTCTCCTCGCCGTGTCCGACGACGACATTATTCGCGATTTCCAAGACATCGACACCTTGGTCGCCACACTCCGAGCGCATCGAATCGACGAGGGCGACGCCAAGCGCGAGCTCTTGGCTATACGGCGCGACCGAGATGTCCTCCTCGCCGACAGCAGCTTCAAGGACCATGCGCTCCTCGAACGCCTGTGCCACGCGACTCCTCCTGCATTTCCGGAACACTTCATCTGCCCGATCACGAAAGAGGTCATGCGCGACCCGGTCTTGCTGCTTACCGACGCGGGCCGCTCTTACGACCGCCTGCCCCTCGAGGAACATCTGCGGCTCCAGCCGCACCGCGACCCGCTCACCGGCGCCGACTTTCCCGAGCCCCTCCGCTACGGACCGAACCGAAGCCTCAAGGCAGCCATCGACCAGTGGCGCGCGGCTCAAAAAACCGAGACGTCGTCGGTTCGTCGTCGTTCCGAAGAATGTCCTCCCGACGACGACGACGACGACGCAGCTCATGCCCGGGTGCGCTGCCGCCAATCAATCATTGATGTCATTCTCTCAGGATGAGGTCGCGATCGACTCGCTGGTTCGCATGCTGCGGCTGAGCAATCGGGAACGCGAGAAGGCGGCCAAAGCGCTCGCGATGCTCGCGCGCGACGGCGAAAGCAACGCGATAGCAGCTATCGCGAGCGCGGGGGGCATTCCGCCGCTCGTCGCGCTCGCGAACGCCGGGAGCAACGAGGCGAAAACCTGGGCGGGGTGCGCGCTCGCGAACCTCGCCTCGCGCGACGCGGAAACGCGCGTCGCGGTCTCGCGAGCCGGAGGCGTTCGCGCGCTCGCGGCGCTCGTGGCTTCGGGTACGGTCGAGGCTAAAGAGGAGGCGGCGCGGGGTCTGGCGAGCCTCGCCTCGCACGGTCCCGACGAGGCCGCGGCGATCGTGCGCGCCGGGGGCATTCCCCCCCTCGTCGCGCTCGCGAGCGACGGCGGTAAAAGCGTCGGTCTAACGGCCGCGTTCGCGCTCGCCAACGTCGCCTCGAACGATAAATCCGCCGCCGCCGCCGCCGGCATCGTCCCGCCGCTGGTCGCGCTCGCCTTTCACGGAAGGACCGACGACGCGAAAGAAAAGGCGGCCGGCGCTCTCCGGAACCTCGCGTCGAACGACGAGGACTCGAGGGTCGCCATCGTCGAGGCGGGCGGGATTTCGGCGCTCGTCGCGCTCGCCACCAGCGGGAGCACAGAGGCGAAAGAACAAGCTGCGGCGGCGGTCGCGAGCCTCGCCGTGGACCCCGAGACTCGCGGCGCGATCGCGAACGCCGGAACCATACCGGCACTCGTGACGCTCGTCAACGTCGGAACAGACGAGGCCAAAGCTCGGGCCGCGATCGCTCTTTCGAACCTCGCCTGGAACAACGCAAACAACAAGGTCGCGATCGCGCGCGAAGGCGGCATCCTGGTGCTGGTCGCGTTGGTGGCGAATTCCGGATCGGAGGAGAGCGCTAAGGTGGCGGGCGCCCGGGCCCTCACGAACCTCGCCTCGAACAACGCGGACAACAAGGTCGCGATCGCGCGCGCGGGCGGCATCCCTCCTCTCGTCGCGCTCGCGAAAGGAGGCGGGCGAGAAGCGAAACTAGGAGGGGCCTGGGCGCTCTCGATGCTCGCGAACAACGCCGAAAACAGGGTCGCGATCGCCTCCGCCGGAGGCATTCCAGTCCTCGTGTCCCTCGCGGCCGCCGGAACAGACGAGGAAAAGGAGAAAGCCGCGGCGGGCCTCCGGAACCTGGCGTGGAAAAACGCGGAGAATCAGGTCGCGATATCGCGCGCCGGGGGTATCCCGGTTCTCGTCGCTCTCGCCAACGCGGCGACGACGACAGACGCAGCCAAAAGGGCCGCCGCCTGCGCTCTGGTCAACCTCGTCCGGAACAATCCGGACAACCAGGTCGCGGTCGCGCGGGCGGGCGCGATTTCGATAGTCGCCCCGATCCTCGAAGATCTCTCGAGATCTGCGTCGTCGTCGTCGTCGTCGTCGTCGTCGTCGTCATAGGAGAGAGAGGGCACATCCATCCATCCATCCATCCATCAGATCGAGGTCATGGATGCGTCCACGATTCGGGGGGTAAGGGAAGCGCGAGGGTCGGTGGTATCATGTTGTTCAAGAAGACGAAGATCTTGTTGGCGGTGTTCGCGTTGAGCAGCAGCGAGGCGTTCGTCGTCGTCGTTGTACCGCAGGTCCGAGCGAGGAGTCGATTGCGTGCCGCAAGGGACGAGGTGTCGTCGGCTTTGGATGCGCTGGACAAGGAGATCGAAGCGAAGCGGCGATTGGAGGTAAGCTTGATGCGCGAGCTGGACAGTGCTTTGGGGGAGGCGATGCAGGCGGAGGCCCTCGCCCGCGGAGCCAAGGCCGACGAAGAATCGGCGCGAGCGAAGGCGTCCGGAGCGATGAAGGAGGCGGAAGCCAAGGCGGCGCGGGCGGCGGAGGAGACGATCCGACCGGCCAAGGCCGTGCTGTTGGCGGCCGAGGCGGAGGAGGCCGCCGCGAGGGAGGCGACGCAGGCGCAGGTCCGCGATGTGACGAAGCGCGACCGCGAGCAGTGGGCAGTTGCAGATTCTCGCGCGAAACGCGACAGAGCGGAGATCGAGGAGGTGAAATCAAATCGAAGTGCCGAGATCGCCGAGGTCGAGACTAGAGCGAGCGCCGAAATTTCGGGTCTTCTCGAGGCCCTCGCGGAAAGCAACAAGGAGAAGGGGAAGAACACGGACTCCTTCGGACTTTCGGTTGGATTTGCCGGCATAGCGGGCGCGGCCTTCGCGTCGCACCAACTGAGGCTCCCCTTCCTCGTCTCGGGCCTCGGTGGCCTCGCCTGCGTGGCGCTCTTTCTCGTCTTCGGGACCACCACCTTTACCAGAGACTAGAGGCGTGGCGGATACGAAAAAAAAAAATCAAAATCTCTCTCTCTCTCTCTCTCTATAAAAGAGTAGTAATGGCGAACTTGTCCAAGGAGGAGGAGGAGGAGGGGAAGGAGGCGCGGCGCGTCTGGGAGGCCGTGGTGGCGTTCTTCGCGCGCGGGAAACTTCCCGCGAGCGAGCAGGAGGTGTACGCCGGGACGAGCCTGACGAAGACGCAGGTTGTCTGCGGTGTCGCCGAGCTTCGACGCGCTCAGGTGCTGAAGGCTGCGAGCCACAAGGCGAGCCTCAAGTCGTGCGAGGAGGAGATGGAGGTGGTGGCGTCGAAAGACATCGCGACCGCACGGTCGCTGACCTCGCTGTCGGGGTCGGTCCCCGAGGAGGCGAAGCGACTCGCGGAGCAGTGCGGGTTCGAAGAGATCGTAGAGAGATGGGACCTCCAGACGTCTCAGGCGGCCAAGACGTGGGTCTGGAACATCTCGCAGACCCTTCCTTTTTCGGATGCCCTCTTCAGCCTCGCGCGCGAGGGTCGATTTCAGGAGGTCGACGCCAAGTGTTCCGACGCGGTCGCCGCGACTCTGAGAGCTTGGTGCTACTACAAGAGCGAGGACTGGCTCGAGCGCCGACGCAAACGGGCGCGCGGCTTCGACGACCGCCAGATCCGGACCGTCGCGCACGCGTTGGACCAGCTTCTCGAGGACGATCGGGCACGTTGGCTCGCCGAGCTCGCCGACGACGACGACGACCTCGGCGACGAGAGATTAGGTTTAGACGACCGCAAGTCGAGGGAGCTCGATGCGGAGCCTCACTTGCGCCAGCTCGCGCTCGCGCTACGCCGCCGCACGTCCCTAGCGGTCCGCAAGATGCTCGTCAAGCACGGCGTCCTCGAAGAGGAAATAGACGAGGTGGAGAAGGCCGTTCGCCGCGACGAGGAGGACGACGAGGAGGAGGACGACGACGACGACGCTTTTCTGAGAGACGCTCTGGCTGATCTGGTGGCCCGCGACGTCCCACAGGTCGAGAGCGACCGCCTCATCCCGGGTACCTCCGCCCAGCAGTACGCGGCGCGCGCGAGGCGGCGCCCGGGCAAACACAAACGGTCGGGTCGTGCCCAGACGCTCTCGTCGAGGACCAGGAAGATCACCGACAAGCGCTGCTTCGACGTCAACCCCGCCGACGCCTGGCACCCCCTCGCCGCCCGCACGACCCCGGTCCCCTGGACCCGCGTCGTCGAGAACCTGAACGTCGCGCCGCCCTCGAGTAGCCTCGACAGCCCCACGCTCCAACCGCGTTCTCCGCGCCACGCCAAAGGGACCAAAGCACCACCAGTCCCTAAGCTCGAGCTCCCGGCGGCCCTCTTTCCCTCGTCCCACCTCCCTGCCCCCGCCGTCCGTCGCCTAAAGTCGCCCTACGACGTCCACGATGCCGCATCCGTCCGGACGCCCTCTCCGCTCGACCCGGAAGCGATGCTCCTCTCCCACGACGCGGTCCTCGCCGCGATGAAGACCCGCATCGACAAGCTCGTCCAGGACGCCAAGTCCCCGCGCCGCTGACGGATGATATACTTACTTTTTTGTGCATTTTAGCTTGCGTCGATATTCTGACTACCCCCCATCCATCGTGGACGGGCGGACGGACGGACGGACAGGCAGCTTTATTTGCCGGCGCCCCCCCCCCTCCCTTGAGGAGGGAGGTAATAATTAGTAAACGGACGTTGCATCACATCCCAAAACAACAACGGAAAGTTGCAGATACTAATAAATTCCGTTGAGGAGGAGGAGGAACGTCAGTTGTTATTATGAAGTTGCTCGAGAACCCGAGGCTGGCAGCCATGACGGCGTTCTTGACGGACCGGCCCGTCTCGGAGCGGATCCTGTCGGGTCGCGTGGAGGCGTTTTCCTGCAAGCGCGCGGGAGAAGACAAGAAGCTCTCGAAGAAGCTCGAGGCCCAGTACAACGACGAACTCGAAACGTCTCCGAGCCAACAGCAGCAGAGTCCGTTGGGGACACTCGAGGACGCCTCGACCCGACGCCTGCTGATCGACCTCATCAGCACCATGAACGCAAGCTTTCCGGATCACGACTTTTCGTCCCTGAGGCCGGACCAGTTTACGCGAGCCCATTACCAGGTTGTTTCGAGGTCCATAAACCGCCATCTCAGCGAACTCGGGACCGAGGTCCTCGAGGAACTGTGGGCCGCGGCCGAGGAGGCTGTCCAGCTCAACGAGTGCGAAGTGTACTCCTACGTCCCCGACCTCGACTCGGACCCCTTCAGCGCCGACGGCATAATCTGGAGCTTCAACTACTTCTTTTTTAACAAGTCCCTCAAGCGCATCGTCTACCTCACGTGCGTCGCGCGGCCCCGATACCGCGAAACAACAACAGCAACAACAAAGGGTGGTCGCGGCGGTGGCGGTGCCGCCACGACACGCGGCGACGACAATGCTGTCCCTTCGGATGACGATGATGTTGCTGATGATGACATGGCCGCCGCCGCCGCCGTCGACGAGCAGCACTTCCTGGCGGACGACCCCTAGGGTGGGTGGGTGGTTGAAGAAGATTTAGTTCCACCAGGGCTTGAGGCCGGTGCGGAAGTCCTGCTCGGTCCACGGCGTAAAGATGACCTTGCCGGCATCGTCGGTGACGTGGGCGAGCGCGAGGGACAACGGGGCCGGTCCGCGGACGACTTTTCCGGTCTGATCGTACTGCGAGCCGTGGCACGGACAGAGGTACTTGTTGGCGGCCTTGTTCCAGGGCACGACGCAGCCGAGGTGGGTGCATACCGCGTTGATGCCGTAGTCGCGCACGACCTTGCCATCGTCGACGATCAAGTACGTCGCGTCGCCCTTGAGCCCCTGGACGAGCTCGCGATCGCCAACGTTGTGCGCGCCCAGCCAGCCCTCGAAGGTGATCGCGTCCCCGGCCTTGGTCAACGCCGGCGTCCCCGAGCCGCCCCCGCCCCCGGTGTTCGGGATAAAGAACAAAATGTAGGGCACGGCGAGACCAGTCACCGCCGGGCCGACGCCGCCGAACAGCAAGATCAGGTTCATGATGTTCCGGCGCTCCATGTCCGGCACGAAGGCCCCCTCCTCGACGAGCGCGCGCGTCGGCGCGACCCGGAGCGAGGCGTGCGGCACGGGCGCGAAGGCCGAGGCGCACCCGACAAGCAGCGCAAGCGCGACCGTAGTAGACATGATGCTTGATTCAACTGACGTCGTGCTGGGATCGCCGACATCCGTTAAAAAAGCGAGTCAACGGGATAATGTCATCGTGGGCCGAGGCCGCGTTGGTGGCTGATCGAGTCCTGGCCGAGCCGCCGCGGTGGTGCCAGCGGCGGTCGTACGGCGGGGTCTTCGGGGCCTCGGCGGTCGCGACCGCAGTCCTCCACCGGGCCGTCGGGCGCCTCGGCCGCGGCGTCGACTGGTCCTCGCGCGTAGTCAGTTCCATAAACTCCGTCGCAATTCTGTGCCTCTACCGGCACGAGCTCGGCTCCCCCTACGACGCAGTCCTCCGGAATCGTTGCGAGCGCGACCTCGCGATGGTCGCTCTCGTTGGGTATCTTGTGGTCGACGCTGTCCTGTCTACTCGAGAACTCGTAAGAAGACGACGACGTCTCGCCGGAACCTACGGCGACCCCCTCGTCCTCGCGCACCACCTAATCATCGTCGTCGCATTTTGCGTTGGGATCGTCGCGCGCCTGGCGACTACTTATATGGCGGCCCTGCTGCTCAACGAGCTCTCGACTCCTTTCGTCAACATCCACGCGCTCATCCGGCGCGGATGGACCGTCCGTCCTCCGACCGTTGAACGTCTCTACGTCCTCAACGCCGCGGCCCTCGTTTCGACATATCTCCTCTCCCGCGTTGTGTGGACGGCGCGCGTCGTCGCGCACGCGGCATTTGCTTGGGCGTCTCTCTGGCGCGTCGGTCTCCTCGTCGGCGGCTACCGCCTCTACGTCCTCGTCTTCCTCTCCGCCCTCCTCCTCGGCCACCTCGCGATCAACCTCCTCTGGTTCGCGATTATTCTCAGAAAGCTTACATCCCACTACTACTACTACTACGACGCTAAACGACAAAAAGCACTATAGTCGATCGGCCATGGCGCGCCTCGCGGCGGTGAACTGCGACGTGCTCGCTTCTTCTTCTTCAAGAGCTCCTCGATCGAGGCCCAACTCGTCGTCGTCGTCGCTTCCGCTGTCTGCGTCGCGCCCGCCTATCCTCCAGCTTGCTCGAGAACGAACGAACGAACGAACGAACGAACGAACGAACGAACGAACGAACGAACGAAAAACCTTCGGCGACGACGACCTAACTAACTCTCACCCGAGTTAAAAAAAAAAAATAATCCTTACCCCGTCCGTCATCGGCCCTGAAATTGGGTCAAAAGCAAAGATGGACCCCCACCGGGAACCCGTCGCGCAGGCGGTGGAACCAGGATCGAGCAGCACCGCCCCCACGGCCACCGTCGTCGCCGTCCAACCCGCCGTCGCCTGGGGCGGGGGCTTCACGCCAGTCGAGGTAACGGTCGTGGCAAGCGACGAAGGATTCTGGCCGTTCCGGATGGTCTGCTCGTGCATCGGCTGCCAGGATTTCGGCCTCTGTTGCTACGCCGGCTTCTGCACGACCTGCCTCGCCGCGGAAATCAACGAGTACGTCGGCGCGAGAGGGTGCTGCGGCACAACCGAGTGTTGCGCGCAGTGGTGGAGCGTGTGCGGTATCTCGACGGCGCTCACCGCCTGCTTGACGTGGTGTTTCGTCGGCCCCGCTGTCGGTCCCTGGGTCTGGACGGTCTGGTACACCCAAGGCCGCGACGCGATGAAGGCCAAGTACCGTTTACCGCACGACGAACTCTGCGGCAATTTAACTTGTTCGTCCTATCTCCCGTTCTACGTCTGCTTCCTCGAGTGCACCTGCTGCGCCTTGTACCAGATGGCCTACTTCATCAAACATACAAACCCCCAGGGTAACCACGACTTCGCCTGCTGCTGCTACCGAATCTTCTGCAAAGACTGCTGCGGAGGCCCGACAAACATCGCCGCCGGACCCCGGTCCTTGGCGACGACCTGACGACGAATATCTCGTCGAAGGAATACCGTGGGAGGGGAAAACTTAAGAATAAAAAGTCACCAGAGCGCGAGCGCTTCAAGAAAGCACATTCGGAGGAGGAGGACGGACGACGACGAAAGTGTAGGGCGCGTGCATTTCTCCGCGCGTTCGTCGGCGGCGTGTGGCGCTTGAGCACCAGGGTCATGATGTCCGTGGGCGGAGGGAGCCTTGCCTCTTATGATGCGTAGAGCGCCCGTTGTGATTCGCGGCCAAAGACCCGGCGTGTGGGGGTGAAGTCTATAGCACCAAGGCCCAAAAAAGTCGTTGATTGACCAAGCAGGCGGTGGGCCGTCTCAGCAGCCGACAATCGACGTGGCGAAGGAGTGGCGGGCGCGAGAGAATGAATGAATGAATGAATGTCCCCGGGGGCCTGGATGACGGCGGGCGATGACGAAAGCCACTATCTCTGGCGCTGATATACCGACGTTGCAAGCGAGGCAGAGGCTGGGAGTGTAACTCGCGCGACGCGATGCGGACGACGATTGGGTCGACATCGAGAACGTTAAAGAAGAAGAAGAAGAAGATGCCGAGTTTCTGCTCAAGAGACGCCGGCGGCGGGAAATGCGGCATATAATACACTGGGCCCATCAATTCGCCGCGACGTGTCGTTTCAAATATAGCTGGCGCGAATTGGTTCTCGCGAAGGCCCGCGCCGCAAGGTCGTGTGTATTGAACTCGCCGAGCTGCGAAAGAAAGAATCCGCCCAGACGCACGCTGCCGGCGATCGCGTCGTCGAAGAGCTTACGTGCCTTGACGCCTGCCGCTGCAAGCGTCCAAGCCAGGCTCGAATCTCGATTCAACACCGGCTGCTACAAGTATCTGCAAGACGCACACCGATCGGCCTGCAAGTCCTGTCTCCTGCCTCAAAACCTGGTGACGCGCTAGCTACGTAGCTCTCGAAACCAAACGGCAGAACGCAATTCTAATAAGGAAGCACGCGCTGTCATCTGTTTTCCCAATAAATGCTGCCACGCGAACTGCCAGTGTTGACTCATGAGCAGGTGCTTTCATCAGCAGGCACACTAGATGCGCCGACCGTCGCACTCTCGACGTCGTCGTCGCCGCGGCGAATGCCACTGATGATAACGGCGTCCTAGACCCGCGACAGCAACAAACGGCGTTCTAGGTCGCGACCTTGCGTCTCCGGTCATCTTGTTACCGATCGTCGTAGGCGCTTTTGCTCGTGATGATCGTAGTGCGACAATCGTCGCGTCGCGTCGCCGCCGAATGACTGCCGTTACCTCGAGGGTGGCCGCAGCAATCACCGTGGTACGACGCCGTGGCTTCTCGTTTTGGTGTCGCTGATATTTATTTTCCCCGCCGGGTTGCCCCGATACACGGCCATTTGATCACGGGGGATTCTAGTACATCGCGCTCTTCGCGTTTCTGCCAATGTCTTTCGTGTCGCGGCAGTAGCAGCCACTTTCTGCCAATGTCTTTCGTGTCGCGGCAGCAGCAGCCACCAGCCGCGACGCTTAGCCGATGATCATTGGTCCATGGCCCCAAAAAAAGCACGCAGTCTGTTTGTTGTCCATTCCTGTAGAAGCGAAGCTGGCGCGAACGCGCGTACTATTGATTCTCTCGCCTGTCTCTACGTGCCACGAGCAGCTCAGTCACACTCGCGAGGACGGGCAAATAAATAAATATCTACGAAGCAGGCCGGGCCATGTCATGTGTTCGTTCGGTAAAATGCCGCTTTAGCTTATCACGTAGCACTGCGCACAACCCTCGTACTATGGGCGCTGGCAGGCCTCCCATCGGATGCCCCCTCATATCCACGGCACTCCCCACCCGCGTTTGGAAGTCGGCTATCAAGAAGAAACATCATGCTTTCTGACTCAAAAGCGAAAAAAAAAGGCAGCATTATGCAATGGGTTCGAAGCTTCCGACAGTACGGGTGTCGTCGCTTCCACAGAAATAATAATCAAACTGCGTAATCTGACGATCGAGTCTCTGGTAGCTCTAACTTTTTTTTTCTTTGCTTAATAAATAAATGCACGCGCGTAGTAGTCTCGTACCATGGAGACGACGAACCCAAAATGTGAACTTGAAGCCAGGCTATTATGTTGGATGAATTTGCGATTTTGACCCTGTGCCAAAAAAAAAAACAAGAATACTATTAGTTCGGGCCACGGCAGGCAAATGTGCTCATCGCCCCAGGATGCTGCTGCCGTAATCACCGGGAGGGACCAGGCAGGCATTGATCATCCGAGCCGTCTACGGCGACCTCGCAGACTATTTCCACGACCCGCGGCGGCTCTTTTAGCCAGCGCGCCATTCTCACGCCCCGTCGAAACGATGTTGTCGATGCTGACAACGCGCGCATGACCGCGGCCTTTTTTTCCCGGAGACGAGGCGTCGGAGTTCTTTTTTTCGGCAGACGACTAGGTTGGGTCGGAAGACGATGCCTCGCTCTCAAGAGTCGAGTTTTGAACTCCCTGACAACCAACGGCATGCTGGTATTTTATAACCGCCGCCGCCGCCGCCGCCGCCGCCAATTCGTTAAAGAGCGAACATGTGCGCCACCTTTTTCTTTCGAGATGCACTCCGTGTGTTGCACACGCCGATTTCGCCTCCGTACGCTGGCCGAATGCATTCAAGCCTAAAGGCTTTTTTTGCTTTACAAATATCTATTCTTCAAGAACACTTTGTCCCCGTCGTCCACGTGCTGCCGACTCGATAATCCCTAATCTACAAACAACGCGACGGCGGGTATACGTCTAGACTTTCGCCGAGCCACCCACGTCGGTCAGTCTGTCCCTCATGATGATGATGATGGTGGTGACTGGTATCTCCTCAAAAAAAAATCTCTACGGTAGGTAATAATAATAATAATAAACTGCTTGCGCTGATAATCAGGCGGCGATCCAACCAAGCTGCTTGAGACAGAAGTCAGCATTCCAGACCTTGAGCATTTTGTCGACTTTGGCGTTTTCGTTCATGTGGAGGACGTAGACGTAGTCGGTGTGACAGGTCTTGTTCGTGGGTGGGACGGGCCCCCCTTGGCCGGTGTGCGTGCCGTGGCCCGTGCACACGAGGACGGCCGTGCTGTTCTTTTCGTCCCACGCCGTCGCTCGCAGATCGTACGTGCAGCCGGGGGCAGTTTTGGTGGCGAAGTCGACCATCCAGTCGGCGTAGCCTTTGACGGTTTTCAGCTCGGCCAATGGTTCGGCTTGCACCTCGAAAGGCGCACCGTCGACGACATACGCTTTGCACCCTTCCCATCCCTTCCCAGCCTCGCAAACCTCGACGAACTTGCGCGCCTGGTCCATCTTTTTGCTCGATTTGGCGCCCATCCTCTCCCTCTGCTTGTGATGATGTCCTTTCGCGAGCACACTACCTTCTCAACTCAGAACAGTAGCCATCGGAAACTCAACTGCAACATTTTACATTTTTTTGTAGGCTTTTGTCGAGCTGTTGTGACACGCACGTGATAACGGAACGAAAAAGATCATCTCGCGCTCTCGGAACCAACCAACCAACCAAGGGGTTATCTTAGCAAGATAACGAACGGACGGCAGAGATTCGACAAGTCGGTACGAGTCGTGTCCACCTCCTCGGTCGTCGATGCTGTCGTTAGCCCAGAGCTGGCGAGCGACATGGAAGTCCCGTCCGAACGCATCATTCGCCACCTTGACTCCGAGATGGAGGTCCTTCGCGGGACCGCCCTCGGCTACCGTCGACGCAAGAGATTTCGCTACCACTTAGGTTCAAACGCGAGACGGAGAACTGGACGCTCAGCGCGTACAAGATCTCCGACGACAGGAGCTCGGCTGGCGAGAGGCCAATCGGTTCGGCCGCTACGGAGCCGACCTTGCGACGGTTCTAGCCTCCTCCTCCTCGGGAGTCTGCCAGGATTTATAATCCACTACTCGTCGCGACCGCCGGTCGCGAGGGAGATCGTAACGTACCGCCAGAGATCCGGGCTGGGTCGTCCGTCGACGGCCAGTCCGCGATCCACGACCTCGCGGGCCGTTTGGCTGTAGTCTCCCGGAGACCGTGCTCTCGACATCATCATCGCGTCGGAGGGAGGGGCAGTCTACGCGGGGCAGTCTACGCGTTGGCAGCAGATGTCGTCGGAGCTCCAGAGAGCATTGGATGGCACGCACAGCCGACCTCGAGTTTCGCACCTCGAAGTATGACAACTTCTTCAACACGAGAGTCGATTGGCGCGAAACCACGTCTTTGACGCGAGCGTTGCGGCAAAGCGTAGCGACGCGTCGCCGACGAGGTCGCTGGTCGAAGGCTCGTCGAGTTGATGGATGGAGAGCGCCGCGCCGCGCTCAGCGACGACGTTCTAGGGAGGAGCCGGCGATGGAGCACCATCGCCGGCCGCCGACAAGCCCGTCGAGCGCCGGGCGAACGCCGACGCCCGTGAAAGTCGTCGTCAAAAATTCCGTATGCCCTCTTCGGGAAGGCCCGGCTCGCGACGGTGAAGACGCGATGCATCACTTATCCGCTGTCGAACGGACGTCCTCGAGGCGAAAATCGAGAGGTACGTCGTCGGCACCAAGGCCTACGAGTCGGGCAAAGACCCGACGATTGGTCAAAGGCCAATGTCGTTCGTTCGTTCGTTCGTTCGTTGACGAATTATTTTAGGACCGAGGTGTGCCGCGCTTCTCGGTACTGCCCTAGGAAACGCGAACATCGAAGGTACCGACGATCGACGTGGCGTAGGTTGGGTCGCGCGTCGACGGCGGAGATGTCGGGTTGCTTCTGGATTATGCCCGGCGCCATCGAGGCCGTATCCGACGAAAACTCCAAGGACGGTCGCAAGAAACTCGTCGGGGCGCGAACCGCCCCACTTTCTGCTGCAAGCCGGCTTTCCCGGCGCTTCGTGGTGGACCACCCAGAGTCGGGGTTCGCGAACGCAGCTATGCGAAGTCGCGGTGGTCCTTCCTTCTCTATTCGTCGTCGTTGCTTCTCCTCCGACACGCAGTGACGTGTTGTTCTAAAATATTTATCAAAGAAGGCCGGCCGGCCGGCCGCCCGGGCGATAGACTTCTCAGAGACAGCCCTTGGCGCGGATCTTGGGGTTGACGCAGTTGTGCGTCGAGTTGTCGAGCTCGTTCTTGACCAACCAGTGGATGCCAAAGGGGACCGCCCCGATCGTGAGAATAAGCCACGACACCGTGACGTGGGTGAGGGCGAAGACCTTTTCGGTGGTCTCGCGATTTCCGTTCCACTCCTCGACGTGGGGGTTCTTCTTGAGGGAGGCACCGGCCATGCCGCGTCGAGCTCCTGCGCGTAGCATCATCATCTTCCAAATTATATAATAACCCTTATAAGTAAGTAAAGTAAAGTAAAGTAAAGTAAAGTAAAGTAATGCCCTCCTCCTCCTCAATCCTCGGGCGGAGCCTGGAGATGGACGACGCGTTCAGCGCGCGGTGCTTCGCGCGGGCGTACGAGGCGTTCCACCACTGGATCGAAGGGACGATCGAGCCCGTGCGCAGCGAGGTGAAGGCGCTGTTGTTTCCGGCGTTCGCGCACTCGTATCTGCGTATTGTGAAGGGCGACGAAGAGAAAGTGGCGGGGGCCTTTTTGGAACGTTGGACCGAAGCCCACGCGTCGCACTTTCCGGAGATCGAGGAGCTGAAGAGGGGCGATTTGGAGCGGCTGCGGCGGTCAAAGTTTGAGGTGCGGTTGAGCGCGGTGGCCGCCGAGCTGGTCGGGGAGTATTTGACTCGAACGGCCAACGTGAGCATGATCCAGCTGTTGAACGAGCACGCGAGAATCGAAATCGTGGAATCTTTCTCCAAAGGAGGAGGAGACGCCGTCCTGGTGGAGGACGAGGTGAACACGCGGAGCGAGTTGAAGCTCGGCGCTTTGTCGTCCTCGGTGGTCGACGCTCGCGCTCGAGCGTTCTCGACGTTGCCCGAAACGTTTTTGGATGACGACGACGACAAGGCGAACCGGTACGCTGCGGCGTTGTTGGCGCGGGCGCGACGACCCGCCGACACCGTCGAGAGCACGGCCCGACCTCTGCTCTCGGCCCTCGAGCCGACGGCTCTCGCGTTCTCGCTTTCGGATGCGAGAGACGTCTCGACCCTCAAACCCTCGCGCGACGCGCGGCGGCTCGCGGCGGGCTTCGCCGACAGCTCGATCCGGGTGTATCGGGTCGACGAGAAGACGCGGACCAACAAGGTCGCGCACGAGGGTCCGATTTACGGTCTCTCGTGGTGTACCGCCTGCAGGTACCTCCTCTCCTGCGCGAGCGACGGCGTCGCCGTCCTCTGGGATACAGAAACCGGCCGCGCTCTGTGCCGGTACAAGGCGCACGCGGGACCCGCTTGGGATGTGTCTTGGGCTGACCTCTCGCGCGGCCACGTCTTCGCGACCTGCGGCGCCGACGGCGGTCGAGTCTTCACCACAGACAGACCCGACCCCGTCCGAATTCTCGCGGGACACTGGGGCGACGCCACGCGCGTCACCTTTCACCCCAACGCCCACTACCTCCTCACGGGCTCCACCGACAAGACCTGTCGTCTCTGGGACGTCAGAGCTGGTTCGTACTGCCGCGTCCTCGAAGCTCCTTCTCCCGTGACGTCCGTCGACGTCTCCCCCGACGGGCACTACGCGGCCGCGGGCTGCGAGGACGGCTCGGTCCGCCTCTGGCACCTCGACTCGGGCGCCCAGGTCGCCTCCCACCACCCCCCGAAAAAAAAAATCCGAACCACCCCCGTCTACTCGGTGGCCTTCTCCGCCGACGCGGTCGCCCTCGCCTCGGGAGGAAAGGACCGCTGCGTCCGCATCTGGGCCGCCATCGAGGACGGCCGTCTCTCCGAGCCCCACCGCCTCTTCAAGACCAAGGCAACCCCCGTCTTCGACGTCTCTTGGACGCAAAAAAATCTCTGCCTCGTCTCGGGGCCCCTTTTGGTTTAATTAAACCTTTGTTTGTAACACAAAACTTTGGTTTGAAAAAGAAGCTTTTTGGGCAAAAAATTTCCTCCGTTGGAGTTGACAGGGCGTGGGTTTCGAAGGAGCACGACGGAGATTTATCCGTGTGGCCGACGGTGGCCGATGGTCTAGACGTAGATAGCGGACGTCCCGTCGCGGTCGACGGTCGAGCGTGGTTCGGGTCGAGGACGACCCGCGCGAAGAGCGAGGCGTGGCGGTGGATGCGGGCTCCGTTCCCTCGGCGATGGCCAGACCGCGGCCACGGGCGGTCGTCGTGGACGCGCGCGGGCGCGCGGTCGGTCGTCGGCGCGTGGGCGCGCGGCACGCTCGTCGCGGTCGTCGCCGCGTTTTTCGTGGTCTTCGATCCGTAGGCGCTCCAGCAGTAGGTCGCGAGGTTTGCGATGGCCAGAGCCCGGCCAGTCCCAGGTCGTGGCGCGACCACCGTCGACCAAAGCGTAATCGCGGTCGCGGACGCGTCGAGGTCGACGACGCCTCGACGAAGGCCGCGACTTTACGGCGAGCCGTTGTCGCCCGCGGGGGAGAGTCCGAGGCCGCGGTCGGGACGGCGGTGGCCGCTGGCAGCGGCGACGAAGACGCCGGCACGCATCGTATCGAAGCGCCTGGCCCGGCGGCGCGGCGCGCCGCCCGTCGAGCGCGCCGCCGAGTTTTTTTTCGGGTTGGTCGACTGGACGTCAACCCGCGGGCGAGTCCGAGTCCGCGGTCGCGACGTCGGTGGCCGCTCGCAGCGGCGACGAAGCCGGCGGCACGCATCGTATCGAAGGTGAAACGATGTTCGATCCACCGAGTCGACGGTCGAGTCTCGTTCGGTCGCGCACGTTCTCGAGGACGGCCCGTCGGAAGATCGAGTCGTAGCCGTGGAAGCGGGCTTTGACCGCAGACGCGAGCGCGGCAAGCCGTTGTCGATTTCGGTGGCCGGTCGCAGCGGCGACGAAGACGCCGGGCAGCATCGCGCGCGTACCGAAGAGTTCGCGCGCAAAAAAGGCGAAATCGCGTCGCATTTTTGCGCGCGCCAGAACCCCGAAAGAACCCCGAACCCCGGCATGCCATGCCGGCGTCGAGGCTCGCGTAGCGTCCGTGGCTCGAGCGCGTCGTCCCGTTTGCCGGGCGAAGGCTCCATCGCCGTCGCACGCGTCAACCTTACTTCAAAAAAAGATCGGTCGAAAGGGTTTTCTTCTTCGAAATACTCTCGATTTTTACGACTACAACCTTACCCTGATCGCTGACTGCGCGCGATGGAGGACGGTGCCTCACGAATCCTGAGCCTTGCGAGGGCCATCCGCCCTCCCGGCGTAGGTTGGCACCTATTCGCCTCCCGGGCGTGCCGGTTGACAGCCGGAACGTTCGCTGTGGGACGGGGTATGGCCGGGGGGCGAAGACGGAAGGTTAGGGTTTTCTTCCTCGAAATACTCGCGATCTACGACTACACCAGCATACAGCATACAAATCGACCATCCGAGAGGGTTTTCTTTTCAACGAATACTACGGGTTTTCTTCTTCGAAATACTCACGACTAAGGGTTTTCTCCTTCGAAATACTAACAGGATCCGAACTCGAGACGTACGTACAGCAATAACCCCAGATTCTCGCTCAAACTTCTACGGTCTCTCCGATACTACAAGGCTCGCCGCAGATGGCAAGAAGAAAACATTTTATAAACATTAAGGCTTTTGGCTCATACATTTAGCAAAGAACAGAAAGTAGGCCTCGAGTGAAGCGTTTTGAAATAAATCGGCTTTACAAAACGCAGATTTTGTCTTTCCGTTTCGAGCATACATGCTCGTTTGAACAGAAAGTAGAGTTCCGTTCATCTGTTGTGACTGACACACTGACATTTCCCAATTAATTATTGTGGACTAGTAAGGCCAAGTCGGGTTTTTTTCGGCCTTTTTCTCGGGGGGCAAGCCCCCCGAACCCCCCGGGAATTGGGGGGCTCTGCCCCCCAAACCCCCCGCCGGGGGACACCCCCGGACCCCCCACCGCCTCGACGCCCGCCGCGTCTCGGGAGCCGACCAAAAACGAAGTCGCGACGCCGTGGAAATTCTGTCTTTTCGGTTCTTGAAGATTTCTGCGCATTTTTCGTTCTTGGGTTAGGGTGGGTACCCTTTTCCTTCCTTTCCGTTGCGCGACCCGTTCTTGGGGTTAGCGTTATGCCTGATTATTTTCGGCTTTGCGTTTTTTGCGGATGGACTATGAGATGGACTATGAGATGGCGGATGGCCGCTTTAATTAATGGAGTATTTCATTATAGACAATAGGCGCCGGGGTGGCGGCGGGCGTAGTGAGAAGGAGGGCGTCGCGCATAATCCATAGATAGCGGACGCGCCGTCGCGGTCGACGGTCCAGAGGTTCTCGCGGCGAGGACGGCCGCAGCGGGAAGAGCGAGGCGTGGCCGCGGAAGCGGGCTTCGCCGTAGACGCGAGCGGGGAGGTCTTCGTCTCCGTGGGCGATGGCCGATGGCCACGGGCGGTCGTGGTGGACGCGCGCGGGCGCGCGGCCGGTCGTCGGCGCGGGCGCGCACGGCGCGCTCGTCGCCGCGTTGTTCCTGGTCTTGGATCCGTAGGCGTTCCAGCAGTAGGACGCGAGGCTTGCGATGGCCAGAGCGCGGCCAGTCCCAGGACGTGGCGCGACCACCGTCGACAAAAGCGAAATCGATGTCGCAGACGCGTCGAGGTCGACGACGCGTCGACGAAGGCCGCGACTTTACGGCGAGCCGTTGTCGCCGGCGGGGGAGAGTCCGAGGCCGCGGTCGCGACGGTGGTGGCCGCTCGCAGCGGCGACGAAGACGCCGGCACGCATCGTATCGAAGCGCTGGCAGACGCGTCGAGCGCCGGCGCGCCGCGCCGCGGAGTTTTTATTCGGGTTGGTCGACTGGACACCGCGGGCGAGTCCGAGTCCGCGGGCGAGTCCGAGTCCGAGTCCGCGACGGCGGTGGCCGCTCGGCGGTGGCCGCTCGGCGGTGGCCGCTCGCAGCGGCGACGAAGACGCCGGCACGCATCGTATCGAAGCGCTGGCGCACGCGTCGAGCTCGACGCGCCGCGGTGTTTTTATTTCGGGTTGGTCGACTGGACGTCAACCCGCGGGAGAGTCCGAGGCCGCGGTCGCGACGGCGGTGGCCGCTCGCAGCGGCGACGAAGACGCCGGCACGCATCGTATCGAAGCGCTGGCGCACGCGTCGAGCTCGACGCGGAGCGCCGCCCGTCGAGCGAGCCGCCGAGTTTTTTTTCGGGTTGGTCGACTGGACATCAACCCGCGGGCGAGTCCGAGACCGCGGTCGCGACGTCGGTGGCCGCTCGCAGCGGCGACGAAGCCGGCGGCACGCATCGTATCGAAGGTGAAACGATGTTCGATCCACCGAGTCGACGGTCGAGTCTCGTTCGACGGCTCGTCGGAAGATCGAGTCGTAGCCGTGGAAGCGGGCTTTGACCGCAGACGCGAGCGCGGCAAGCCCTTCTCGATTTCGGTGGCCGGTCGCAGCGGCGACGTAGACGCCGGCACGCAACGCGCGCGCGCGTACCGAAGTGTTCGCGCGCAAAAAAGGCGAAATCGCGTCGCATTTTTGCGCGCGCCAGAACCCCGAAAGAACCCCGAACGATAAGAGGGAGCCAGCCGGCATGCCATGCCGGCGTCGAGGCTCGCGTAGCGTCCGTGGCTCGAGCGCGTCGTCCCGTTTGCCGGGCGAAGGCTCCATCGCCGTCGCACGCGTCAACCTTACTTCAAAAAAAGATCGGTCGAAAGGGTTTTCTTCTTCGAAATAATCTCGATTTTTACGACTACACCCTTACCCTGATCGCGGACTGCGCGCGATGGAGGACGGTGCCTCACGAATCCCGAGCCTTGCGAGGGCCATCCCATCCGCCCTCCCGGCGTAGGTTGGCACCTATTCGCCTCCCGGGCGTGCCGGTTGACAGCCGGAACGTTCGCTGTGGGACGGGGTATGGTCTTCTTAGCAAATAGTACGGGTTGTCTTCTTCGAAATACTCTCGATTTTTACGACCACCAGCGTCCAATTTACTACTACGGGAATCGAACTCGATACCAGGGACCTATGCGCACTACGTATCCGAAAGTCGTCTTCACCCACGCTCGCCAGGCTACTACTCTCAGCATTACAAATCGACCACCAGGATCCGAACTCGAGACGTACGTACAGCAACCACCCAGATTCTCGTTCAAACTTCTACGGTCTCTCCGATACTACAGGGCTCGCCGTAGGTAGCAAGAACAAAACATTTTATAAATATTATTGCTTTTGGCTCATACATTTAGCAAAGAACAGAAAGTAGGCCGCGGGTTGAAGTTTTGACTTTACAATTGACTTTACAAAACGCAGATTTTGACGGCCCGTTTCGAGCATACATGCTGGTTTGCACAGAAAGTAGAGTTCCGGTAGAGTGCTCTGACACACAGACACACGTTTCCCAATTAATTATTGTGGAAATTATTGTGGATTGTGGATGGTGAAGACTTTTGTTTTTTTTTCATGTACTGCCCGATTATTTGTTGCGCGACGATTCTGTAGACATCAACGATACTGTCAGCAGATTCATTTTCGATTTTCGCCGAATTTTCGGGGGATTTTTTAAAGGTCCGAGATTTTCGAGGGTTTCTTGACGCCCGCAATGCTGCGAGGATCGCCGCGTCAAAGACGGTCGCCTGGTGCCTGTGGTTGCCTGACGGCCAGCGTCCATCCCATCGCATTGCAGGATTGCGTTGAGAGGGAAAAACATAATGATGGACGCGGAGGTAATAGGAGTGCGCCGCGGTAAAAAAAATAGAACGCGAACTGTCGCGTCGAGACGCGACAGTCGCGACCGCAAGACGTTCGCTCGCGATGTTGCCGCAGCCTTCAGCGATCTTCGCCGCAATCGCAGCCTCATCGCCGCGCGTATCCCTCTTCTCGGCGGAGACGACGCCGGCCTTTTTGTCTTTTTTTTTCGAGGTGAATGTTTCGGGTTGTCTGTCTTTAAATGTCGACTGCTAAGAGGGGGGTGTGTGTGGTGAGCATGAAGGATTGTCTGTTTTTAAATGTCGACTGCTAAGAGGGGGGGGTGTGTGTGGGGAGCATGAAGGATGTGGGTGGGTTTGTGGGGTAGGAGGGATGTGCCTGACGGGCGGAGATAAGTACGCGGGACCTAGTCGGGGTCATCGCCGAGGCGTGGGGCAGGCGAAGAGAGGACGGGCCCCGCCCGTAGGTCGTACGCATGCTGCCGCCGGACGTATGTGCGACGAAGGGTGACGTCCTGCTGGGATCGGGCGGCCTGGGCGGGGTTCCCCGAGGCGGCGACATGGGTGAGGGCGGTGAGGGCACAGCGAGCCCGGCCTAATGCGTTGGCGATCCCCCACTCACGGTAGATGCGGCGAGTTTGGGCCGCCTTTGCCTCTGTGAAGTTGGCGCAGCCGCTTGTCGCCCAGGTTCGCGCAGCGATGCGCTCTGCGCATGTTTGGGCGAGAGCGTGGCACGCCGCGCTGGCCTCACCGAAGGCACCAAAGACGAGGCCGGCGACGGTGCCGTAGCTACGTAGCCGCTGTTCGACAGGGCCCAAGAAGCCAGGCGGTGGTGCTGTACCCGGCTGGGGGAAGGGGGATGATGGCATCGATGCCGCGGGCGTGAGCGAGGTATTCGGAGTGGACTTGCGCTGCGCGCCGATCGACAGGCGACGGGTGGGAGGGATGGAGGGCGTGGGCGGTGTACAACGAACCCCAAGCGAGGGTTTTGATATCGTAGAGTTGCTCCTTGTTGTCGAGCGTGGTGAGGATGTCTGGGACGACTTGACGTCGGGCGAGATTGCCTCGGTACCGGCCGTAGAGGCGCGTGCGAATGGTAGGGGCGACGACGTCAGCAAAGATGCCGAAAACCTCGGACAGGGCTGGGATGCCGGCCTCTTTGACGCTGCCGTGGACGCAGTCGAGCTGGCCGTCATGCCAGGTGGTCCGCGCTCCTCCGCGGTTGACAAGGTTGGCCTGCGTGAGAAGCACCTTGCCGTGAGCGTCGAGAACGACGTCAGTGCCCAGAATGCGAGTGCCCACGAGGCCCAAACAAGCTGGAGAGGGGTAGCCAAAGTACTGGGCACACATCTCAGCCCAGCAGCGGTTGGGATTTGAAGGCCAGAGCTGGGCCACGAGCTGATGAACGTGGTCGAGAAGCGATCCCATGAGGACGCCGCTACTCGAAGTGCTTCGGTGATGGGAAGGGTGGCCGCAAGACGCTGGAGTGCAGTGGCCCGAGCTGTCTCGCGCTGGGAGGTTAGAGCACGCTGGAGTTGGGGTATGAGCACGGGTGTCGAGATGGTGGGGTCGACGAGGACGCCCATGGAGACGAATTCGTGGGAGAGAGGACCGTCGACGAGATGAACGTTGGCGGGGTCGCCGGAACCAGCGCCGCCGTGGGAAGCCAGCGTGGTACGGAGATCAGCCCGAAGTCCGTCCCACGCAGTCTCGAGTGCCCGCCCCAGGCGGCAACCGGATGCGAGGAGGTGGTGCCAACCGTGCAACTCGTTACCTGTGCGAAAAGAAGTGGCACCCAGGACCGAGGCGAGGCGGGGAGGTAGCCAGGGACCTCCACGGCACCCGTAGGATCGCGAAGGTCGACGAGGTGTGGGGAGGGCCTGGGCCGCCGTGCCAACAAAGGCGGCGGGGCTGAGGTCGGCGCAGGAGCGAATGCCGCCACCCCCACTTCGAGCAGGAAGACGGAGGCGTTGGAGGACGATGCCGTTGGAGTCAAAAACCTGACGCGGATCTGCGCCAAGTGCTGTGGCGACGAAGCTGAGGGCGGCAACGTTGAAGCGGCGGAGCGCGCTCAAGGCATTGGTGGGGTAGCAGTGTTGCGCGATGTAGTCCATGCGCGGGGCGATGCAGTAGCGGCCCAACGAGTACATGCAGTGGAGGAGACGTTCTGGAGCTTGGTGCGAATACGGCTCATGTAGCTCATCTGAGCGTCAGCCTCGCGTTGCAAGGTAGCTTCGACATAGGCATCTCCGGCGTGGCCGGGAGCCGATGGGCACACCGTAGATTACGAGGCCGTCGGCGACAACGGGGATACCAGCAAGATACGCGTGCCGTCAGGCGCAACTTGGACGTGGTCGTGAACATCGGGGTGGTCGAGAAGCCCCATGCCAAGTGCCGGACAGAACGCCTCGCACTTGTCGAGGCGGAGCTCCTCGCCGCTAGCTTGGATGTCGCGGGCGTACTGCAGGAGAGCGTCGACAACCTCACGAGGGGAACCAGAGATGACGCCGTCGTCCATGCCAAATCGGGCGTAGCCGGCACATGAACGTAAGCGGGTGTCAAGGGCCTGAGCGGCGTCATGCGTTGCCAGACAGTACGCCGGTGGATAGGTGGGGTCGCCTTGCTGGCCGCCTTCTTGAGAGTCGAAGGGGGGCGATCGAGGCGGTGGGGCCGTGGAGGGCCACCCAGGATGCCGGCCGCAAGCTTGAACATAAAGTGGCCAAAGGCACGCAGCTTAGCGTTGGCGTGGTTTGCGAGTTTGTCCACGACGGTCCGGCGCTTGAGCTCGTTGAAGGCGTTGCGTTTGTCCAGCTTGATGACCTGGTCGGGTACTGCTCCGCGTGGGTGCGGACGCCAAAGACGAGGCGCGAGGGGCCGCCCTTGACCCCGACGGCAACGTTGATCGGGTACAGTGCCTCAGAGAGCTCGGGTGGAGGCTACGCACAAGGCACCGTCCAGTGGCACGGCGGCGGACGGTGCCAATGCCGATAGGTCGAACGTCAGGTGCTTGGTTAGCGTCAGCGGCGCGTCGTTTTACCAACGGAATGAGGGTTACCGTGGTGGTGATGAAGTAATACCAGTCAGGAAGAGCTCCACGAACGAACAAGGTCTCAAGGTTGTCGATTTTGTCCATCGCCGAGCGTGCCTTGACGTTGCTCGGGAAGGGCTGGGCGAAAACGGAGAGAATTCATTGCGGTACTGGTCGGGGCCCACACCAGCCTTCGGCCGGAGCGTGCGGTAAGTTTACGCAGGGCGACCGAGAGTGTGGCGAGCCCTTGCGGGTGGTTGGGAAAGTGTGAAGGTCCTCCTTGCGAGCAGGATGTTTGGACACGAGTTGGCGCATGACGTCTGGGTGGCATGGGTCGGCGATGCCCAGGCTGGTGAGAATACGGCACGCCCGAGAGGTCGCCAGATTCAGCGAGTCGCAATGCACGAAGTGCGTCCGCGTCATCGTCGGGGCCGCCCGTGAGCGTACATGGGAGCGCACGCGAGTCACGTCGTGGAGGTAGCCGTCAATGAGGAGGTCGTAACGCCCTGCAGCGAAGGCTGTAAAGCGGTCAGTGAGCACGTCGGGCCGACGGGCGCCGCCTCGTGGTGCTCGCCGAAGAAGTCGGCTGTGAGGCTCATGTACCAAAGGAGGGCACGGTCACGAGCGTTATCGGAAGTGGCGTCTTCAAACCATGAACACACCTCGGCCATTGCGCTCGCCCATGCCTCGCGGAATTGGGCGGGAATGGTGCGAATGCAAGAGCACGGCGATATAATGAGGTCTTTGATGGAGACCTCGTCGATCGCAGAGCGCAAATCGCTCAGGTCACGTGGACGGCGTGCCGGGAGGGGCTGGCCCGGATGACGTCGGGTGGGCGGGGCAACAGAACGGTGGCGCGAATGTGACCAGGCCCAATGGGAGAAATGCCAGGAGACGCGCTCAGCGGGGCTGCCTTGACAGGGTGTTGGCGGTGGCTGTTGGCAGGGCAGGGGCGTGGCGGTTGCCGGCAACGGCAGGGGGTGGAGGTGCGTGGTGGGGTGGTCCGGGTGCCAGCGGCAGGGGGTGACGGCTGGCTGTTGCATTTGCCAGTGCGGTTGCCAGACGCAGTGGTAG
>JAQMWT010000357.1:0-89274 GCA_029834535.1 Chrysophaeum taylorii
GCCGATCGCGCGACGACGAATACGACGGAGGCCGACACCAATATAATTTGAGTTTTTTGAGCGCAACGCTCGCATTTACGACCCCTTGCGGTCAACAGTTACCATTAGGAGTGACGGTGTACCCGAACACGGACACCCGCACCGACGACGCAGCCGACGCCCTTGCCGCGGCCGCATTCGAAGATCTTGCTCGCCCACCGATGGACGAGCCACCCAACGACGTGCTGACCAATCGTCGGTCTTTGGCACAGATTTATGAGCAGATGTCGAGCGATGAGCTCGAAGATTCGAGCGAGGAACTCGAAGCTCCACGATACTGGGAAGGCGATTCAGATTCGGAGGATGAAGAAACTACACTTTGTGAACCAGTGTCCGCGTTAACGTTATTTGACGAGTCGTCCACGGACGACCCACCGTTTATTTTTGATGAGGAAGCCCTCGATGCCATCGCCTTATCTTTGGACCCTCCAGAGACGACCGCTGGCGACCGAACTGGCTGTGAGCCAGACATGAATTTCTGCAGTGCTAGCTCGTGCGTGCATTCGACTGACGAGACGACGACCAGCGCGAGTATTACAGACGACGATTTTACGACAGAGTTGACGTCGGGGACGACGCCATCTTTTCCTGCGGACCCCCCCGAAACGGTTTCGATTACTACGGATCGAGACACGGATACGCCGCCGGAAGAAAAGGATAGATTTATGAAGAAGATTAGCAGCGTTCTCAAGTGGGACGAAGACGAGCCGACGTGGAACCTGCAGGATTGGTGGACGAAAGCTCGGAATTTCTTGCTAAAGAAGCCACCAGAACAACCGCGCAGCTGCAGACTCAAAGCCGCAGCTGACACGGAACCGATCGCCGATGCTGATGAGGATCAACAGGCGACGAATGAATTCACAGATGCATTCTGGAACGACGAAATGAATGATTTATGGGAGGGGTTGTTTGCTTCCAAGGATTACGAAGACCAGGATCCCCTACCAGCGTTTATTCCCTCGGAGATTGTCTTGGAGGAAGAGCGGAAGCCGCCAGATAAAGAGGCTGCCGCGAGCGTTATGGCGAGGACGCCAACAACAGATAATACGAAAGCTCAAGCCGCGGTATCGATGCCCAACCCCGGAGATGAGCGAATCAGAGCCCGATGTGCTCACACTTCGTTGACGCCGCGAGACGGCAAGACGATCGAAGATGATTTGATTACCCTCAGTTGTTTAGATACGGGTACTCTAACGTTTATAGCCTGTCACATCTACAGGAATCGTGACGGACCGAAATTCTCGACGACCATCGGTGTCGATGGAATGGCAGATGTTTCTTATATTTGCCGAGAAATGGTCAAAAAGTTGACCAAAGATCAGTTGATTTTCGATGAAGGCGAACTTCCGATTAAGCGCAAGCTGTATGGATCAGGGTTGAATACGACGACGATCCATCGTTGGATCGCCCTTCGGGTCGCTTTCGCCGACGACTTCGCTGCCCCCATTGTCGCTATTGTAGCCGATACGAATTATCTGTTCCTGTTGGGAGGGCGCGATATACGAGTTTTAGGGGCCATCGTGGATTTTCCCCATGATCGAATCTGTTTTTGTCGAACCCAAGTCGTCTACGGGCGCAAGAAGATTAAAGTTAAGGATGAACGAGTCGATGCACCAATCGTGACCTTTCGATCTATTTGCGATCGAAATCCGATAACCGTACCGATTTACAATCATCAACACGATGCCCTTCGGCAGAGTCTCGACCTGGTCAAGACTCGAGTTTACGCTCGTTTGAGCACGATTAAAGATCTCCGAAGCCCGCCGCCGGAACGTAAGGTAGCCTTGGCTACGCGGGGACATGCTACGACCAAATTCTCCCCAGCTCCGGGAGAAGACGCGCGAGAAGTAGTAGCTTATGCTGCGCGCACGTTTCAAATCGAGCCCGGTAGAACGTACAATCTACCGGTTATTTTGTCGAAACCTATGGAAAGAGGACAGGTTTTCGTCGCTACGTTTGCTGAGAACGAGCAGTTGGGAGTTGTCGAAGGAATGTGTTCTTCTTGCGAAGAGCGCGACCGGTCCGCTGCTCGGGTGGCGGTTACTGCCACGGAAGAAGTGCCGACGGTCGTCACTCAAGGCGAGGTTCTCGCGATTGGTGATATCGTTAGGTACGAAGATGAGTTGAACGTCTCTACGATCAACGAACTGACGAAAGAATGTGAAGAAGGATACGACAAGGGGAGCCTTTCTTTCACCGTTTCTGTCGCTAGTCACTTGACGCGATGCGACGAATCTCCCCCGCCGATGCTGCTGAGCACGGTGCAGAAGGACGCTACGACCGCTATGACGGACAAGTCCACCCTCAAACGACCTGAAGGCAGCGACGATTTCGCTCGAAGGTCGGAAGAAGATGAAAAGAAATGCCGCGAGATCACCGAAGCGGAGATCCGCCGCCGATATGAAAAGGTTCAATGGCTTCCAATCACTTATCGCAAGGTGGTGATGCTGTTCAGTGGAGCCGGAGGCAGTACTTTAGGTCTCCAACGAGCCAACAAAACGTGTGGGACGTCGTTTCGAGTCGTGCTAGCACTCGATGCGTCGGACACCGCCAACCAGATCCACCACAAGAACTTTCCGAATATTCCTGTGGTGCAGCACACACTGTGTGGTCGCTATGTTACAACCTTACGGTTGATCGAATCTTATTTACCCTACGCGGAATGGTCGTCGTCGATGTGTGTCGCGTCGCCACCCTGCGTACACTCCGCTCTGTGCAACTTGACCTCCAGAGATGTTGGGAAAGGAGTTACCGCTACCCACTGGACGATGAAATTATGCAAGATGGCTGGTTTCTTCATGTGGTTGATAGAGCAGGAGGCTTCGATTATTTCTTACGTTGCACGTTTGCACCCTTACGTGTACGTCGTCAATTTTTACGACATAACTCCCAGTTTGATGAGCTGTCGCGTGCGATTGTTGGTTTCCAGCCATCCGCTCCATTTGCGCGCAGTTCCAAAGACTTGCAAGAATATGCAGCAAGTTCGCCGCAGCACTTGGCTACGCCGACGAACGACATTTACTTCAGATGAACAATTTAGGATCATCACGAGCCGCGACAGACGCAGCTTATACTGTTACGCGTGTCCCGCTTCGCGTAGGACCGCACCGTTCCGATTACAGATCTCTGAATCTGAAATGACTTCGGAGTTGCTGACGATGCCCCTGATTTTGATTGGGCCGGCTTCTCCAGGACGACCTCGTTGAAACACTTGGCGTCCGTCGTGCCACCTGACACGATGGCCTTATTAATGCTCGATCTGCACAACTCTGTGACCAAGGAATTTCACCTGAGCGGCGAAGCTTTGCCGTCAGCGTTGAGTCCTGCAGACCGACCGTTTGATTATTATTTACAAATTGATGAAACCACCCTTCGTCACGTACAAGTTCCGCTGTTAAACACGCGCACACGTGTCGTAAGATGGGTGTCGACTGATGATCTTCAAGATCGCACCAAATGGAAACCTCCAGAGGTACCGTTGATTCCGCCTGCAACAGATGAGCCGGGGACGTCTCATGCTTCTTCTGCTGCCCCCGACAACCAAATTTAGACGTTCCGCCAGATCCTGAGCGAGATCGGGAACCGAAGATTAAGAGCGAGCCGAGTGTTCGTGTCAAAGGCGAGAGGATCAACAAAAGCCACCCGGAAGTGAAACTAAAATACGAGAAAAGTTCGATGTGCCATGGAAAGATGCGCCGCGCGATGCCGAGGGTGCACCACTGCCGCAGACTCCTGAGCATGTCAAGGACAACGAAGCAATGAAAGTTAAAATTCCTACGAAGGAAGAAGTTGACAAGGTTGTGCAGGAGCTGGGAATTCCTGACAATCCGCACTTAGATGACGAGGCGAAACTGATGCTCCGTCACTGTGTGCAATATTCTTGGGCCTTTTTCGACCCGATTATGAGACCTGTGGACTCGCCTCCTGTGTCTCTACGATTCAAAGACGCGAATCCGCGACCGATTAAGATGACGCCCTACCGATTGACGCCTGCGAAGCTCGATTGTCTCCGCAAGCAGATCAGCGAGTGGTGCCGGGATGGAGTCATTCGTCCGGCCAACTCACCTTGGGGCTTTCCTGTGTTGATGCTTCCGAAGAAAGGAGCTGAGATTGGAACGTCAAACGCGTTCCGTGCTGCAGTTGACTTACGTCAGCTCAACGATCAATTGGTCAATGACAGTTGGCCAAACATTCGACAAGATGATGCTTTAGCCTTTCTCGCGATGAGACGATGGCGGACATGCATTGATATTAGATGGGGATACCACAACCTTCGTCTGGATCCGGCAGCGCAGGACGCTGTCACGATGGTTAGCCCACTTGGCGCTCATAGTTTCTTGCGATTACCTCTAGGTGTGAAGACGGCCGGAGCTCTTTTCTGCAAGCAAATGGCGAGCGACCTTTCGAAATGGATGTATCAAGACTTGGTTGCGTTTGTTGACGATATTATGATGGGATCCGACGATCTTCATCGACATTTACAAGTTTTGATCGAAGTGATGTGTCATTTGGCACAGAGAGGGTACAGCGGTCGAACCGCGAAGTTCCACCTTCTCAAGGATGATATAGAATTTCTGGGACACATTTCTACCCCAGAAGGCTTGAAGCCGAATCCGAAGACGCTGGAAGCACTGCAGAAGATGCCGATTCCAGGTACTTTACCGAATACTTCCCCGAAGACCCAGATACGCTCTTTCATCGGCATGAGTAATTACTGCCGGCGATATGTGAAGGGCTACTCGAAGATTGTGGAACCGTTGAGACGATTATGCCTCGAAGGTGTAAAGTTCGAGTGGACGCCCGAGTGTCAGAAAGCTTGGGATACGATTATTGAAGCTTTGGTTGATTCCCGTGGAGTCTACCACGCCGATTATGATCTGCCTTTTCAGATCCGATCCGATGCTTCCAAGGATGGACTTGGAGCATATCTCTTCCAGATTGTCGAAGTCAAGGACGATGCCGGAAGAGTGACTCGAGAAGAACGAGTAATTGAATACTGGAGCCGAGCTGTGCCGAAGGAGATGCGGAATTATGAGCCCCGTCGGCTAGAGCTGCTGGCAGTTATACTTTCTCTAGAGCACTTTCGAGCCTACATCGAAGGGCACCGGACTGTTTTGGAGACCGATCACCGAAATTTGACGTTTTTACGTAAGGCGACGCACTCGTCTGGGCAGCTTGCTCGTTGGGCGATGCGCCTCGCCAATTTTGACCCTGAACTTGGTTACAAGCCGGGAAAGTCACCGGGAATGAGTATCCCTGACTGTCTCTCCCGCAACCCGATAGATCATGTCATCGAGACTGACGAGTTTGGAGAACCTTTGAACCACGCGTATTTAGTGTTCCAAGAGCTTCCCGACCTGTTGATGACCGAGGAGTTCCCGTCTCCGGCTGCCACTTCATAATGTCGTTTATTACGACCGAACTGCCGGAAGACGAAGACGAAGACCCTGAAAAGGATCCGATGAAATTGGCTACGTCTCACGCTACGAGACAACGTCGGAAGAACCGTGCGCGTGATGAGCCACAGATCTTCAAGGACGCAGCCGCTTACAAAGATTATATCGATAAGATACCCGATAATATGACGCTCGCTGAGATCGCACGTGAGCAAGAATCTGATGCTACTTGCGAGGATATTCGCTACCGAATGGCCCAAGGTCAGACGCCGCGACGTTCCCGAGCGAACGAACGATTCGAAGTCGTTAAAGATGTTCTTTACCGCATTTCTGCTGATTCGCACCCGATGATTGTTGCACCTGCTACGTTGCGCAAGCGCATTATTCGACTCTACCATGACACTCCGGTTAACGGTGGTCATATGGGACGTCACAGTACCGTCCAGGCTATCCAAGAACGATTTTGGTGGCCTCACATGTCGAACGAAGTTGGAGTCTTCATTGCTGAATGCTTAGTTTGCCAGAAAGCTCGTACGCCTGAGCCGAAACGAGCTGGACTCTTGCAGCAGCCCGTCTACGACGGTGATGGTGCTGTTCTTTGCATGGATTTATTTGGACCCTTGCCCAGCGCTGGTCCCGAGACGTATCTTCTAGTATTTTTGATCCGTTCTCGCATTTCTTGATTCTGGATGTTTTGAACGATAAGACCGCTGAGTCTGTCCTCGAGTCTTTTGTCATTAACATTCTCCTCAAGGGCTACTTGCCCCAGATGATTCGTACCGACAACGGTAAAGAGTTCGTGAACAAGTTGATGCGCGAGTTTTGCCATCTCTTTAACACACGATACCAAACTACGATTCCTTATCATGCCCAGTCGAACCCGGCTGAGCGTGTCAACCGATTTATCAAGGCCTTCCTCCGTGCTTGCCTTCAAGGCCGGAACATCACGGATTGGCCTGACTTTGCTCATTATATTGCGTTTTGCTACAACCGCAAGTTTATTCCAGGCACGCAGATTTCTCCCTTTATGCTGCGCCTGAACCGTCAGCCGATGCTGCCGACTGACTACACGCTCATGGATTTTGATACACGATTATTGCCGAAGACTCGCTCTGATGCAGTCGCCGAGACTCGCGAACGATTGAAATATTATACAAAGATCGTCCGCGAGGCTCGTGATAAAGCTTTGAAGAAACAGCGATTGGCTTACAATGCTGATCATGTTGATGTTGAATACAAGGAAGGATCGCACGTTTTGCTCTACATTCCTTTCCTTCAGAACAAACTTCGACCGGAATGGCGAGGGCCGTTTATTATCAAGGAACGCCTCTCCCCGGTCACCTATAGGATTGAGTCTCTCGACTCTCCGCCCGAAGAACGACGTGTTCATGTAAGTCAGATCACGCCTGTGATGGTACCTCCGATCGTTGATCAAACCATCCGCAAACCCGAAGAAACCTTCCGTGATGATTATCAGCACGGTAAGTTTGTTGTTTTCCGGATTCCTGACCGGAAGCGCTCTGATTGGCGCAAGAAGATTTATGTTGCCGAAGTTTACGAGCCTTACGATTACCAAAATGATCGTGTTGCTCTACATTTCTATTCCGATTTGGGTCCGAACGATGATGTCGCTTATTTCAAGCCGACCTCTCACCTTTCGCACCGCAAGCTCAAGCCCGAATTCAAGGACGTTGAAGGTCGAAGTTTCACCGACAAGTCCCGAATTTCCTCCAACACAACTCCTTGTGTCACGGATTTCGCTCCACACGAAACTGATGTGTTGATACCCAAGTTTACTTTACGCAGTGGTCGAGTTCCTGAACCGATCATCACCCGCGTTTACCAGAAGATTCGTTCACGAGATGCTCGTAAGGCGAAGCCGCGCTCCTCGCGCTAGCACCTCGCTGGGGCAGCTCGAATTCTTACCAGGGGAGTCCTGTGGCGGCAACTCCCGCCTCCTAAGGCTTACCCCTCTTCTAGGGCCCCCCTTATCAGGGGCACCCTACTCCGTTCCGATGATGTCAGTGTTCTCTATGACATCATCTTCCTTTTCCGTGACATGCGTCACCCTGATTTCCGATTTTCGATATATCCTTGATCATAAAGCAACAGCCGATCCTCAAGTTGAGAGGACCAGGCGCAGGAGTTGTTTGTGGTCGCGTGGCGGGAGAACGGCCATCCTCGTCCAGTGATCCCTCCAAAGGCACGGACGCGATCGGCGAGCCAGGATTCGAAGGCACGCCAGGTAGCCCCTAAAATTCTCCTTACGCCACACGTGGGATTAGGGTCACTGGGCGACGAGACAGAGGGGGGGGGGGGGTGAAGACGAGTTGGTTTTGTCGTCCCGAAGAGGGAAATTCGAGATAGGGTTAAGTCTTGCCATCTGGCAGAACCCCCAATGATTTATTTTGCTGCCCCAATTCCCATTCTCCATTCCCGCATCATTCCGTTAACGGGCTCGAGTGGTGAGCACTGTTCTTGGCGAAGTCTTTTAAGTTGTCGCGGACTTCTGCGAACGCGCCATACGCTGCGAGGGTGCCACGGTTTGAGTGAGCGCCGTTGCAGATGGAGGGGAGTGGGAGCAAGAACGGGGGTCCGCTCGCCCTCAAGTTCCACCAGCAACCTCCCGAGTTTCCGTTTCAGAATGTGTACTTCGAGCTCAAGGTATTTCTCCAGGAGCTCGACACGGGCGAGCCAAAATGCGGGGGCGACGTGCCCCTGGAGCTGCGGCTGTGGTTCGACGAGACGCCGAGGACGGAGGCGCCGCGGTGCATCGAGGTGGAGGGCGGGGAGGAACAGCTGTACATTCGCAAGGAGACGGGTTGCTGCGAGGTTCGAGCGCGCATAACAAAGTGCTCCATGGACCTGGAGAATCGTGCGTTTGTTATCTGCGCGAGTGCCAAGCAGACCGGGGTCGTCGAAGATTTTTCGCGGTCGTTCAAGGTAATGCGGCATCGACTGGTGATCGGGGATTCTCAGCCGTGGGAGGACCCGTGGTATAAGGACGAGGGCGGGCGCGAGAAGTGTATCGAGCTGCACGTCAAGCTCGTGGATTCCGAGTCCGAGGTGGTCGTGGACCGGAAGATGCCACTGCGCGTGCAGTTGCTTTACGCCGAGAAGCTGAACGCGGTAACGAACCAGGACATTCTGAAGGTGTTTGGTCCGGCCGAACAGCAGGGGGGTCACGCGACGGGCGAAGTCGTGCGATTGCCCGGCGACGCGGGAGTCGGCGGCGTCATGCTCGAGCACGGGAGCGCGGACGTCAAGCTACGGATCGAGGACGTGTCGAAGAACCACCAGGGCCAGAACTTTCGGATACGCGTCGCGCCCGACACGTTGAATTCCCCCACCGATTGCGACGTGAGCCACGACTTGAGTAGATCGGTGACGGTCCGGTCCAAGCGAAACAAGCGGCGAAACAACGCGAACAACAACCACGCTACAGCGGGGGGACCGCGGAGTTTGACGGGAAGTAGCGACGTCCCGAGACCGATCTTGCCGCCCGACGGCCCCGCCCCCCGCTCGGCGTTGCCCGGCCAGATCATGAGGTCGATGCAAAGCGCGAACGACCTCAAGCTTCTGGCTGCCGAGACGGCCAACGACCAGTGCAGGGTCGCGCTGGGAGCGGCGATGGACTGGATCAACACGGCGCTCGAGACGCTCAGGCACCTCGAGTGGCGGGTCGTGGGCTACGAACCCTATGCCGACGGCACGAACGCCGACCCCTCCAAGCCCCTCTACGTGATGACCAACCCCAACGACCGCATCGCCCAGCTCATCCGCGCCTACGACGACAGCGTCGCGCCCCACGCGCATCCCAACGTCGTGATGGCAGCCCCCGACAGCCACGGCGTTACGAACGATGGCACCCCTTCTTCCAAACGCCCCCGAACCTCGGACGCGTCCGAAAGCCAGACCCATCGGCTGAGCCGCCCCGCGACCCGCCTAAGCAGCGCCCAACTACAGCAGCAGCAGCAGCAGCAGCGAGGAAGGCTTGCGGCGGCGTCGTCGTCGTCGGGGCCCTCCAGACCCAAGTTCGCCAACGGCCGCGTCCACGACGCGTCGGACGACGACGACGACGACGACGACGACATGATCGGCGGCGACGCGATGCCGACGTCGCTCGAGCGGCCGACGCTCTCCCGGGCGCGAACGAGCGTCAACGCGGTGCTCGACGCCATCCAGGGCACGACGCGTTCGACCGGAGCCGCGGCGGCGACGACGCCCGCGTTCCCCGACCGCATTCAGTCCAACATGTTCGACGACGACAAGACTGCCGGCGTGGGGCTCCCGCCTCCCGTCCAGAACAACAACGTCAACAACAACGCGACGGCCTCGACGTCGGGCATGGCGACGTCGGCGGCCACCCCCGGCGCGGCGACCAACGCGCTCGCGCCGCCCACGATGCTTCGCGGCGTGTCGTCGTTGTACGTCGGAGACAGCATCCCTTCCTCCGACCGCGCGCCTCCCGCGGCCGACGGCAACGACCTCGCGGGTATAGACCTCGCCGAGCAGGCAGTCCGCGTCGTCCTCGCCAAGCGCTTCAAACCGCCCCGCACCGGCGCCGCCGCGCTCGGTTTTCCCGCGTTCGACGCTGAGCACCGTCTCGTCGGCCTCTACCGCGAGATCCAGGCCTCCAACTCGACCCAGATCGTCTTCGTCCCGGCGAACAGCTCCGAGGCCGGCCTCCAGCCCGGGGACAGCGAGCTCGCGACCAAGGCCTACGAGAGGGAAGTCGCCAAAAAATCCGACTGTGTCCACGATCTCGCGCGCCACGGATCCCTCGAGCGCCTCAAGGAAAATGTGGCCATCTACCACTGGAGCAAGGAGGCGTTTGCGAACGATATCGACTCTTCAGACCTCCAGAAACCTTCCGACAAGAAAAAATCAACAGAGACGAACGGGAGGGGGGGGAGGGTCCCTGCCAAGGCGGACCACCACGCGCCCAAAACCATTGCCCAGCTCGCGAACGCTATCAAGCAGTGACGTTTTCTTTTGATTGTACATGCTCTGTACGCTGAGCCGAGGACGGCGACGACGGCGCCACCTCTCTTTTGTTTCATCACCTGGTTCTGCGCGGTCCCTTTTTGTGCCTCGGGCGCGCCTTCGCGCCTGTTGCTCGCGTGTCCCGCTCTAATAATATATTATGTCGCCGTCTTCCACCTTTGTTGTGCTGCTGCCCACCACAGAGGTCTCCGCCACCGCTGCTTTGAAGCGTCGCGCAGTCGGGTATGCACCCGGCGGTGTCGTGCCTATCTAATGGAGATAGACGCACAAACAGACGGACAATCAAGCCCCGCTGTGTGTTCCCCCCCCCCGCACCGGCGCCGCCCGAAAAAGAAGAAGAGGAAGAAGAAGAAAATCAAGTCTGTGAAGACAATGATGACGTCGTCGCTTCGTGCCTTGAATCGCGTGCGGTGCATGTCGACGGCTGCTGCCAACTTGCGCGACCCCGTTATCGGCGTCATCTCGGGGTCGGCCCGCAGCGGGTCGTTCAACACGACGCTTGCCAAGGCGGCGGGAAAGATGGCGGAGGCCAAGGGTGCGACGACGATGCTCATCAATCTCGGGTTTGACTACGCACTGCCGTTGTATTCGCAAGACCTCGAAGTGGACTTTCCGGCAGCGGCGGTCGAGCTCAAGGCAAAGCTGGCGTCGTGCGACGCTTGGATCATCGCTGGACCGGAGTACAACGGCTTCGCGACTCCGCTACTCGTCAACGCCATCACGTGGAGCTCGCGGGGCGACCCGCCGGGGGAGATGTACGCGACGTTCAAGGTGCGGACGAATAACGCTTAGTAGGCGTACCGCGAGCGCAGGGTAAGACGGCCGCGGTCATCGCGACCTCGCCGGGCGGGCTCGGAGGCATGCGCGCTCTCAACTCGTACAAGGAACTTCTGATGAATCTCGGGACGACCTGCCTGCCGCTGAGCGTTGCGGTGGGGGGCGCGATGAAGGCCTTTAAGGAGGACGGCTCTCTGGCGGACAGTAAGATGGCGGGCATGCTGGACGGGCTCATCACGCAACTCGTGCACGTCGCGCGATCCGAGGCGAATCGCGAGGTCGCGTGCGAGATTCTCAGCACGCTCAAGAAGGCCGCGACTGCTGGTGAATACGGCGCCGTCACGGCGGCGACGTGAGATGCTTCTCAATTCGCCTGCCAGCAGCGAGACTCTCGCCCGTGGTGTGTTGGCCGGCCGCGCGATCTCGACAATGATAAGAATGTCCGACGACGACGACGACGACGACGATTCGCGCTCGGGCCGGTCGGTCGGTCGGTCGGTCGGTCAAAAGCCTTACTACTACACCATCGATATTACCTAGAAGATGGCTGACGAATTCGAAGACGGTGCGAGGAAGAATCCCTGCCAGGGGCCAGTGTTGGATGCTATCCGGGCGAGTCCGGCGACGCACTGGACGGAGAAGAGGGCGGCGAGGGAAACCCAGAGTCTCGCGAGGGTGGGTGGTTGGTCGCGCGTCGCGTAGAGCGTGGTCGCGCACGCAAATTGCGCGAGCCACATGGTCGCCGAGGCCGCCTTCCAGTCGAGGAAACCCATGAGCGCGCCGTTGATGGGGTAGGCCAGGCCTTTAAGCACTTGGCACGCCATGACCAGCGGGAAAATCGCGAGCGCTGCGGCACGGACGGCCGCGTCAGTCGTTAACCCGCCGACGACGGAGACGCGGTTGGCGTAGCTCACCGAGCTGAGGAGGAGCGAGGCTCCGAGGCCGACGAAGAGGCCTCGTTTGAAGACGTGGACCGTTGCGGCGCGGTCTTTGCGCTCGCGCGCGCACAGAGACTGCGTCGCGACGGCGGCCGACTCGCAGAGCTGGGTCGTCGCGACGCCGAGTTGAAAGCACAGGTTGTGTGCCGCCGCGCTCACCGCGCCGAGTCTCGAAGCCTCGCGCGCGCAGATCGAGTACGCAGCGATCTTGCCGAGGCTCCGGAGTACGACGAAGGCGCCGGCCGAGAGGTATTGCCCGAGCGCGGCGAAGACGCGGTCCTTCGACGAGGCCGTCAGCAAGCTGATAACCGAGGGCTTACGCTGCTTGACCGCGAGCCTCTTCAAGAGCGGATAGAGGGCGATGGTCTGCGCGACCGCCGTGCCCATGGCAGCGCCGGCGGCGCCCATCCCGAGCGGGAATATGAAAATAGGGTCGAGAACGGCGTTGAGGCCGCAGAAGAGGAGCGAAGCGGCGAGGGGCGAGGTCGTGTCCCCGAGGCCCCGGAAGATGCCGTTCGCAACAAGCCACAAGCTCGCCGTCGGGGCCCCGAGGGCGGCAACACACAGATAGCTGAGCGCGGGGCCGCGCATGACCGAGTCGGGTCCGACGAGGGCGACGCGCGTCAGGATGACCGGCGCGAGGCACAGCACGATCGTCATCTGCGCGAGGCCGACCGCGATCGCGAGCGCGAGCGCGGCGCTCGTGCTGGCCGTGTCTTGGTCGTCTCCCGCCGCCGCGACAAAGCTGATCGATGTCCGGAGCAGAGGATCGTTCGACAACTTGCTGAGAGCGTACGTCGTCGCGATTGCCGCGCCGGCGCCGCCCAAGGAGGCCGCGCCGAGCCGCCCGAGGTACGCGGTGTCGACGAGCCGCGCGATCGGCTCCGCCGAGAATTGGACAAAGGCGGGCACAGCGATGCGGGCGAAGGCGGTGTCGAGCTCGCGCCGTTTATGATGATGATGATGATGATTATTGCCTTTCGACGCGGCGCCACCCACCTTGTTGTCGGCGTCGCCGGGAATGCTCACCATTTCTCGTCGAAAAGCGGCCGCCCCGCGTCGCTGGTGGCGCACGGAGGACGACACGAGCCCGTCGACGACGACGACGACGAGCAGAAGAAAATGACGCATAATGCTATCTATCGATCGCCAGGTTGAAGAAGAGACGCGTCTACTTTCTGGACAATTCTCTCCACCTCCAAGTCCATCCCTCCTACCTAGGCCGTGACGGCCGCGCGGAGTGCCGCGACCGCGGCGGCTATACGAGTGCGCCTCAAAGTCGGGAGCTCGACGTCGGGGGTCGCGGGGAAGACGTAGGATCCGGCGGCCAGGATGTCCGCGCCAGCCCGGTAGGCGGCTTGGCCCGTGTGGAGATTGATGCCACCGTCGACCATGATGCGCAAGGCGGGAAACCGTGCGCGGAGGGCGCGGATTTTGTCGAGGACGTGGGGGCGAAAGGTCTGGCCGCCCCGGCCGGGGTCGACCGCGAGGAGGTCGACGAGGTCGACGAGGTCGGAGGAAACGAGGGGCTCGACGTCGGCGATCGGCGTGTCGGGGGAAATGCAGACGCCGGCGTCGCAGCCAAAGGAGCGAATGTGGCGGGCGAGCATGTGGGCCGCCTTTTCGGAGGCGAGGGCCTCGCGCTGGAAGGTGATGCGGGAGGCGCCGGCGGTGGCGAGCGAGGCGACGTGGGCGGAGGGATCGGACGCGGCGAGATGGACGTCGATGACGGCGTCGGGGAGGGCCCGGCGGAGCGCACGGACCGAAGCGGGGCCGAGGCTCGAGAGGGCGCCGCAGGAAACCGAGGAGCCGTCGCAGACGTCGAGGTGCAGCCAGGCGCCGGCGTCGTGGGCGGCGGCGGCGTCGTCGCGGAGCGCGCCGGCGTCTGCCGCGAGGACCGAGGCGGAAATCGTGACGCCGCGCTTGGGCTCGAGGTCGGCGAGCGCTGGCGCGAGCCTCGCGTAGCGTTCGTAGACCTCGGCGTAGCGCGCGGCCGCGTCGGGATCGGGCGCGATCATTCGGGGCGAGCGTCGCGAGAGCTGCGCCGTCTCGGAAATCGAGGCGTTGGTCGCGCTTGCCGACGCGAGGATCGCGGCGCCCGCGAGGACGAGATTTGCGTTGTCGTCGTCGTAGGCGATCGAGACGTTGGCCGCGTCGGCGTGCATCCGCAAAAATAGCGGCGACTTGGTCGCGCCTCCGCAGAATCGGACGGCGCGCGGCATCGAAATCACGTCGCGGAGCGCGGAGAGGCTCGCGCGAGTTCCGAGGCAGATCGCCTCGAGGAGCGCGCGCCAGACGTGGCCGCGCGCGTGCGCGAGCGAGAGCCCGACTACCGCGCCGCGGGCGCGGGGGTCGGTAACGGGCGTGCGCGCCCCCTGGAACGTCTCGAGGGCGCACGCCCCCTCGGCGCCGACGGGGACCTCGTTGGCCTCGGCATCGAGCTCGGCGAGCGACGCCGCGCCAAACAATCTTTGGGCCCACCGGAGCATTGAGCCCGTCGAGCTCTGGCCGCCTTCGGCCATCATCTGGTGCGCGAGCGGCGCGCCGCGATACGGACCCCAGCACCCGCGCGACGACGACTCGGAGGAATGCCGGAGGTCCTGGCTCGCGAGATGAAGGTGCGACGAGCCCGTCACGACGACGCCGCCGCCCTCGGGCGCCGCGGCGACCAGTGCCACGAAGGCGTCGGCGCCGCCCTGCACGACGACGCACTCGGCAGAAAGCCCGCCGAGATGGGCGCGCGCCTCCGGCGTCAGCCGGCCGACGGGCGCGCCCATCGCCACGCACGCGGGCGGCCACTTGGGACCGAGGTCCTCGAGGTCGACCGCGTGCAGCAGAGACCGCGGCCGGCCGCCGAAGACGCCGTCTTCGATCTTCTCGACCGCCGCGACGCCGTCGCAGTGCCACCGCGTCGCGACGTTGCACCCTCCGGCGACCCACCGCCCCGTGCACTTGAAATTGACCCAGTCCTGTGCCTCGCAGACCCGTTCCGCGGCCTCCCACACCCGAGGCTCGTACCGCTTGATCCAGAGCGCCTTGCACAGCATCCACTCGGCCGACACGGGTCCGCGCCCGCCGCAATTCACGCGGAGGGCCGGATCCCCGCCGCCGAGCCGCATCATGTCCTCGGCCTCGCGGACGGCGCGCGCGTCGCACCACATGATAGCCGGCCGCAGCGGCTCGCCGCGCCCGTCGCACGCTATTACCGTGCACGACGTGCACGCGAAGCACACGGCCTCGACGAGCGACGCGTCGATCCCCGCCACGATGCGCCGCATCGCCGCGCCGAGACCCTCCCACCAGTCCGCAGGATCCTGCTCCACCAGCCCCGCCGCGGGGTACTTCGTTTCGTGCGACTCCGAACTCGTCGCGACCACGCTCCCGTCCTCCGCGTCGACGAGCGACGCGCGAAGCGATTCGGTCCCAACGTCGATACCCACCACATACCGTTGCCGCCGACTCAAAGCGGCTGCTTGGAGAGCGCCACCCACGACCAGCCGCAACAACATCATTATTTCTTACCACCACCGACAATGCGCCATCTTCTTCAACATCGACTTGACGCACTTTCGGCCCTTCTTTCCTAAACCCTATCGTGCGAAAATTAATTGCTACGACGGACTCGCGCTTTCCATTGGCTTCCAACGCCGACTCGTCGTGCGGGTCTGTCCCTGGATGCAGCAGCAGCAGCACGTTCTTTGTTCCATTATTCGTTCGTTCGTTCATTCTGCACCCGGGACAAGGTGGAAGCTGCTGCGCGGTGTCGGGCGAGAGATCTCGCACAACCCACGTCTTTGCATTGCATTGCATTGCATTGCATTGCATTGCGTTGCGTTGCGTAGCGTTGCTATAATAATATATCACACACATGGCCCGCCAGCGCCCTCTCGAAAGGAGAGGGCGGCATAATAGCGCCCAGCAGCAGCAACGGCGATCGCGCGGCCACAAACAGAGAGGTAACGCTACGCTTACGTTGTAGCGATTATTCGTCGTACCGCGAACGAGCGCACAAAACCACGCAGAAAGAGAGAGGGAGAAAGAAAGAGAAACCGACGACGCATTCAATAGCAGGTCGTCGGCCGGCACCTCGTGCTACACCAAGGAATGTCTCGCCGACGGCGGCAGCGGCATTGTGCTAATGCGGGCCATAAACTCAGCTTGCTCTCGTTCGTAGCGAATTTTGTCGAGTTCTGAACGGCGATCCATTTCGGTGCGCTCCGCCTGTGTAACGACGTGTGGGCTCGCAGCAAAGAACCACGTACCGGCGACGCGCGCTCCCACATCTCGGTGAGGGTCGCTCTGAGCTGGGACTCGGTCGATTGAGGATTTTGATTACGTAGTTCACGAACGTGATGCCGCATGAAACAGCGCAGCGCCGATCGCGGTTTCTTTGGCGGGGGACCGGCGGCGCTGAGCGTGGCGTCGTCAAACGCGGGCGACGAAGCCTGGCAAAAACAACATCAATAAGGCGACGTCAAGACTTCATATATTCTCACACGCGGTGCTTCTTCTTCTTTGTCATCGTCGGGTCGCGGGCGCTTCGTGCCGCTTGGCGCAGCCACAAGTTCTGGCCTTGTCCTCATTTGGACCATGTTGACTTCCGCCGGCGGACGCAGCAGCGGTTGCGGACGCGGCGGCGACGGAAAGAAACGTTGATGCGCCCCGTTGACGAGAGCGGGTGTAGCCACCGTTGCGGGGACTGACAAGGGCATCACAGGGCCCACGAGCTCATTACGCTGATGTTGTTGTTGTTCAGCACTCGGCACGGCACGCACGACGTGTGGTGCTTTGTTGGTAACAAGCGCGACGGCGGGCGGAGCGGGCACCGCGGGCGCGGTGGTTACAGGTGGGCCGCCTGCCGGTGTCGCAGGTCTAGGTGCCGCCTGCGCCGCTGACTGCGGCGCGGCGGGCAAAATAACAGCAGGTGCCGCAGCGTGCTGGGAGGTTGCGATGACTGGGGGCGTGGCAGGCTGCGTTGGTTGTAAAGCGGGCGGCCCAGGTGCGACGGGCGGCGCGGGTTGTGGCTGGAGACCGAGCTGCGCCGGTTGCAAGGCGGACGGCCCAGGTACGACGGGCGGCGCGGGTTGTGGTTGGAGACCGAGCTGCGCCGGTTGTAAGGCGGACGGCCCAGGTGCGACGGGCGGCGCGGGTTGTGGCTGGAGACCGAGCTGCGCCGGTTGTAAGGCGGACGGCCCAGGTGCGACGGGCGGCGCGGGTTGTGGCTGGAGACCGAGCTGTGCCGGTTGCAAGGCGGACGGCCCAGGTGCGACGGGCGGCGCGGGTTGTGGCTGGAGACCGAGCTGCGCCGGTTGTAAGGCGGACGGCCCAGGTGCGACGGGCGGCGCGGGTTGTGGCTGGAGACCGACCGACGCAAGTGGGCGCAGAGGGTCCGCAGCAGTAGTAGTAGGTACAAGTGGCGGTGCTGCGGGCTCTGGAGGGGGCGGTGCCATCGAAGCAGCAGCAGCACTGCCCCCGTTGTTGTTGTTGTTGTTGTTGGTGGTGGTGGTGGTGGTGGTTGTTGTGGTGGCGGTGGCGGTATTATTGTAGTTGCTGCCGCCGCTACTGCTGCCGCCGCTGCCGCCGCCACCGCCGCCCTCGGTGGCCGCGGCCGAGGCCGAAGCGCCCGACAAGGCGGCCTGGAGCTTGGCGGCCTTGATCTCTGATCGGAGGTCGGCTTGTTTCTTGTGGTCGGTGCGCATTTTTTCGAACATGAGGGCGACGCGCTCGGGCTGCGAGTAGGGTCGTCCCGTCTTGGGGTTTTTCGGGACGCCAGCACGCGCGGCGGCGATCGCTTGCTCGGCGGCGAGGTAGGCCTGGTGCCTGCGCTCGAGCTCGGCGAGTTCTTTTTCTGCCGCGCGCATGAGTGCCTCGGCTCTCTTTTGGACGGCGTCGCAATCCAAGGAGCGGAGGAACCAGTCAAAACTGAGCTCGGGGGCTCGTTGGTAGTGCGAGCGGATGGTCCGCCAGTTGCCGTAGCCGTGCTCGACGAGGAGCGAGAGGAGGATCGCTTCCTCGTCGGGTCTGCTCGGGAGGCCCGGAAACTGGGGGATGCCCGCCGAGGTATTGGTGAATCGGAAGACGAGATTGCGTCGGGGGTTTGGCTTGAAGAGGTCGACGAAGCGCACGGTAGTCTTCATGAGCTGTTCCATCTCCTCGAGCTTTCGCTCTCCCTTCTCGACCGCGCGGCAGACGCGGTCCCACTCGGCCGAGCTGAGGAATTTTTGTCCGTTGGTCCAGAAGGCGGTCGCGTAGGCCTCGACGTCTTGCGGGGTGAACTTGAACAAGTCCTCCGAAATTTTTTCGTAGGCCTCGCGTCCGTGGCGCGCCGAGGCTTTGACGAAGGCTTGGTAGTAGTGCTTGGACCAGCGCGGGAAGCCTTGCGCGAACAACCGTCGCTTTTCGGCGAACTCGGCGTCGGTCAACAGCTGGAGGCTGTGGTATTTCCAGGGGTCTCGCAGGAGCTCGAGCTTCTTGTCGTGGTTGGATTGGAGTTCGTGCATCTTTTCGTCCTCCTTGGCTTGGAGCGCGAGGAGGCGGTCCTTGTGTTCGAAGAGTTGCCACTCCTCGAGCTTGGGGAGTCGGAGGTGGGGGGGGAGTTTGAGGGGCTTGTGGTAGGGATCGTCTTTCGCGTGCGCGCGGCCGTTGGCAGCGGCGGGCGCGTCGTCGTCGTCGTTGTTGCTGCTGTTGGTCTTGTCTTTCTTCTTCTTCTTGGAGGGCGGCCCGTCTCCCTTGGAGTCGTCCTTCTTTCCGCTGCCGCCGGCGCCGCCGCCCGAGGAAGAGGCCGCGTCGTCCTTGTCTGCGCCGCCGCCGGACTTGTTGTCGTCCTTGTGGTGTTTCTTGGAGGAGGAGGCGGGCGCGGTGCGTTCTTCGTAAATGGTCTGCGAGGTCTTCTTGCGTTCGCGCTTGCCCGTGTCCAAGACGAAGGGGGTCTGCGAGGGGTCGTCGGCGTTCTTGAGTTGTTGGCGAATGGCGAGGTCCGAGTAGTCGACGCCTTCCCACTGTTGCGTGTCCATGCCGCCGTCGAGCTTGAAATCCAGCATGTCGCCCTTGTCGGCCGAGGCGAGGCGCGCCTCGAGCTCGGCCGTCCGCTTCTGGCCTCGCGCGATGATCGCGTCCATGTCGTCGTCGGTGACTTCTTTTTCGGGGCGGAAGACCTTGTCGGCTCCGAAGCGCACGGCCGACAACAAAGTCTCCGTGGCGATTTTCCTTTCCTTGTCCTGGAGGCGGCCCTGTTGCACGACCATCGCGTCGAGCTTGAGCTTTTGCTGCGCGCGCTCGACGACCTTTTCTTCGATCGAGTGCTCGGTGACGAGGCGGTAGACGTGGACGGGTTTCGTCTGGCCGATCCGGTGGCACCGATCCATCGCCTGGAGGTCGGCCTGGGGGTTCCAGTCGGAATCGTACAAGACGCAGGTGTCGGCCGTCTGGAGGTTGACGCCGAGGCCGCCCGCTCTCGTCGACAGCAGGAAGATAAACTTGGTCGAGCCGGGCGCGTTGTAGGCGTCGATCTGCGCCTCGCGCAGGTCGTGGGGAGTCTTTCCGTCGATGCGACAGTACTCGTATCTTCGCATCACCACGTAGTCTTCCAGGATGTCGAGCATGCGGGTCATTTGGGAGAAGACGAGCACGCGGTGGTCGCGGGCCCGAAGCCGGCTCATGAGCTTGTCGAGGAGGTGGAGTTTGCCGCAGTTGGTGACGAGGTGCTCGCCGAGGGGCGGGAGCGAGCGGTCCTCGACGTTTGGGAACAAGTAAGGATGGTTGCAGCATTTCCGGAGCTGCATGGCCAAGTTGAGGACGGCCGTGCGCTGGCCGCCCGCCTGGACGACGTCGATCTCGCGGAGGAGGCAATGCCTGTAGACCTCGCGTTGCGCGTCCGACATGGAACAGAACAAGATCGTCTCCGACTTTGGGGGGAGCGAGGTCTCGACGTCGTGCTTCAGGCGCCGCAACACGAAGGGTCGCAGGAGCTTGTGGAGCTGGGCGATGATGGCCTTCTTGGCGTCGGCGTCGACAATCTGGAGATCGAAGAGCTCGTCGAACCTTTCGGCCGACGCGAAGATGTCGGGCAGCAGGAAGTTGAGGAGCGCCCACAGTTCGTGGAGGTTGTTCTGGAGCGGGGTCCCCGTGATCAAAAGGCGGTTCTCCACCTTGAGCATGCGCACGGTCTTGGACAACTGGGCGTTTTCGTTCTTTATGCGATGGGCCTCGTCGACGACCAAAAACCGCCACGCGAGGCGCGATAACGTCGTCTTCTCGAGATTCGCGACTTCGTACGTCGTCACGATCACGTCCCAACTCCGCTCTCGTTGTTGCTTCTTCTTGGTCGTCACGCCCTCCAGGATCGTCGACACCGTGAGGGCCCGTTCCTCCTTTGTGCCGTGGAACTTGACCACGCGGAGCGCCGGGAGCCATCGCGAGAACTCGTTGAGCCAGTTGGACAGCGTCGTTTTCGGGACCAACACGAGGTGGGGCCCGCTGACGTTTTTGTATTCGTGGAGGTACGCGAGCATCGAGATCGATTGGAGCGTCTTACCGAGGCCCATCTCGTCGGCCAGAATCCCGTTCAGCCCGTTGTTTCGCAGCCGAATCATCCAGTTGAGACCCTCGAGTTGATACGAACGCATCGTCCCGCCGACCACGCACGAAGGCTGATGGGTGAGGTAGTCGGGGGCGACGTCCTCCTCTTCCTCCTCTTTCGAGCTCGGACTTGTCCGGCCACTCCGACGCGACTCCTGGTGGGGTTTTGTTTGGGTCAGGACCACAAAAAAACAACGCGCCTGCTTGGTCGCCGGCGCCAGATCCGCCGCCGCCTGTCGTTCACGTTTAGCTCGGTCAGTATTTTCGCCGCGGCGAAATCATTACCTCGTCGCCAATCTCGAAGAGGCCGCCGCGGAAGAAGTCGAGCATCCCGCTCTGGCGCAGCAAGTACCGGAACCTGAAGGCAGTAGTCGCGCGTCTATTTCGTCGTCGTCGTCGTCGTCTCGAGAGAGAGAGAGCCGTCGCACGAATACAAAGCAGAGCTCCCCACAACACACAACGCACCGTCGCGCCGCCGCCTTTTGGTTGTTCCGCTTGAGCTCCTCGTGATCCATGCTGCTGGGCCCGGCAAGTCCCGGATCACAGGTCCTCCGTCCCGACAAGATGAGAGTTAAATCACAGTCGTCGTCGTCCTCGAACTCTTAGTGGTGGTCCCCGACCTTGGCACTTCAAGAGCCGAACAATTTGCTCGCGGCGGTGAAGGAAAGTCTTCCCCTCAACAGCAGGCCGTCAACTGGTCGATCGCATACTTCATCCAGAGGGCGACTTTATGTGTTCTATAGAACACATACTGTTTTTCATACAAATTTCGTGGATGAATCGAGAGGGTTGCGCCTGGCGTACGCATACGCCGGGGAGATTTGTTGAGTTCAGAGCGAGGGGGGGTATTTTATTTTACGAGGTCGCCGACGAGGGTGTGGGGGGGACTACTGGAGACGTTGAGGGTAATAGTTATCCTTACCCTTAACCCCTCTTCAAGGAGGGGGGGTAGAAAAGTAAAGTACAGTAAAAAACAACAACAACAACAACAACAACAACAACAACAACAAAGGGGATGGCCGACATCCACGCTGCGTCCCGCGACGCATTGATCGAGGCCGACGAAAAGTTCAAGGCTGGCGACCTCGCGGCGGCCGAGGAGTGCTACAACAAGGTCCACTTCGAAGAGTGCGATGACGCGGACGTGGTGTTCCAAGCGTACAACAATCGCGGGGCGTTGCGGATCAAGCAGGGAAGCATGGCCTTGGCGATCGAGGACTTCGAGGCGGCGTTGAAGCTCAAGCCCGGGGAGGCCGACGTGTGGTACAATCTAGGGGCGGCGCAGCGGAACGCGGGGCAGGTCGCCGAGGCGGTCGCGGCCTTCGATATGTGCCTCGCGGCGTCGCCCGATTTGTACGTGTGCGTCTGCAGCCGCGCGGAAGCTCTGAGCGCTTTAGGCCGGAACGACGACGCCGTCGAGGCGGCGAAAAGAGCCATCTCCCTGAATGCCAAGGAGGGGCGCGGCTACGTCGCTCTGGGGTATGCTCACCTCAAGCGCTCGGCTCACGCGGACGCGGCGGCCGCCTTCGAGGAGGCCGTCGCGTGCGGCGACGACACCGCCGCCACCAAGCAACTCGCCTCCCTCGCGGCATCCCTCGCGGCCGACGCCGAGGCGCGCGCGGGCCACTTCGACGCAGCGATCGGTCTCTACGGCAAGGCTCTCGACCGCGCCGAGGACGGCTCGGCCTCGGCGACGACCACGCGCTACAACTACGCTCTGACGCTCATGAACGCGGGCAAGGCCGACGAGTCGCTCGCCCAGCTCAAGGAGGTTCTCGCCGCCGACAACGAGCATGCCGAGGCCCACAACGCCCTCGGCCTCGCCCTTCTCTCGAGGGGCGACCCCGCCGCCGCGCGAGACCACCTCGCCGTCGCCTCGCGCCTCGCTCCAGACGACGTCGAGCGCCTCTACAACCTCGGCGTCGCAAAGCTCAAGTTGAAGGAGCTCGGCGATGCGGCCGATATGTTCAAGCAAGTCCTCGACAAGGACCCTTCCCACGCCATGTCCAAGGAGGCCCTCGACGCGATCAACTCCGTCTCTGCCGCCGCGGCCTCCAAAAAACAACCCGTCGTTGAGGGGAGTGCGCCCGCTACTGCCGAGAACACTATTAACAACAACGGGACGGGAGACCCGCCGCCGCCGCCGAAACAACAAGCGACGGCGACAAAAAAGTCCTGGTCCCCCAAGCCCGCCGACGAGCCTGCCAAGCCGGCCAAAAAACCGTGGTCCCAAAAGCTCGCCGACGAGCCTGCCAAGCCGGCCAAAAAACCCTGGTCCCCTAAGCCCGCAGAGCCCAAGCCCGCCGACGAGCCGCCCAAGCCACTAAAAAAAACCTGGTCCCCCAAGCCCGCAGAGCCCAAACCTGCCGACGAGCCGCCCAAGCCAGCAGGAGCAGCCAAAAAGCCGTGGCCCCCCAAACCTGCCGAGGCAGCAGGGCCCGAGCCTGGAGCGGCGGCGGCAGAGCCCAAGCCGGCCGCGGCTCCGTTCAAAGGCGACAAAGAGTATGCGTTCCATCCCTACAGCGAGCTGCAGTCCCCCGGGCCGTGAGTACTAGACACTTCCTCTCTCCCTTTGAGATCGGAGACGACGACGACGATCGCAGGTATCCTGAGGACGTCTACATCCACGAGAGAGAGATGCACCTCTCCGACGAAGAATTCGTTCAGGTCATCGGCGTCACCAAGGACGTCTATGTCAAGTGGGCGAAATGGAAGAAGGACGGCAAGAAAAGGTCGACAAAGCTCTTCTAGCACGCCCGCGACGGGTCGCCCTCCCGGCGCAGTAAGGCGTCGGAGACCGCGCATGTCAGGAGTGACGACACACAACCACCGTCTCCTCGAGTGGGGTGTGTTTCTTTTTCTTCTCCCTCGTGTGTTCTTTCTTGTAACCCCGGCGGCCTCATAATTTTATGTATAGGATGGATTCTACCCGCCGCCTCGAAGTGTGGTGTTCTAGTGCCCGGCACCTCCTCCCCCGGTGCGCGTCGTAATAATTAATTATTGTCGCTAGTCTAGTATAGTACAGGGGGTGCGCTCCCTCGACGACGACGACGACGACGACGACGACGACGACGGAAAAAGAGGGGCGTCCGTCGACTGCGACTAGAGAGCAGTGACGAATCCGGGGAATGATGATCGCATATGGCCCGCGCAATTGTTTGCGCCCAAGAGGAGGAGAAAAAAACAGGAAGACGGCCCCTTGAAGGCGGCGGCGGCGGCGGCGGCAGCGCTAGGAGAAGAGAAGTATATGACCGGAGAAGAGAGAAAGGTCGGCGGCCGTGTTGCCGCGCAACAAAAAAAAAAAAGAAAGAAAGACAGAAAGAAAGGTGGTCGTCGTCAGATGTCACCGACCTCGCCGGTGCTGATGACGAACCAGTCGTCGAGCTCGCGCTCGTCGCGGACGAGGTCCGCGAGGCGGGCGAGGGAGGCGTCCGCGCGGAGGGCGGCGGCCGAGATGTTTGGCATTCGGCGCTCGAGGGTGTCAGCGGCGTGGGCGACGTCGCAGCGCTGAGTGACGCAGATGTAGGCCGCAGCGACGAGAGGTGCGAGGCGGACGCCGTCGGGGCAGGCGACGAAGACGCGCTTGTGGGGTTCGGCGTCGACTCGGCGGCGCACGAAGGAAGTCGCGGCTCGAAGATCGTCGGAATGAACGCCGTCGCGCTCGTGAGCTTGGATCACCGCGTGTGAGTCGGGGCCGACGACCTTGGCGTAGGCCGCGAGGCACGCGGCGCCGGGGGGGTGGATTTCGAGGATTGATCCAACGCGAAACTTTGAGGCGAGCTCGAGGATGTCGTTCTCGTGGAGGGGCGCCGCGCCGACGGCGAGGCGAGCATCGACGATCGTCGCCTGGGGCTCGTGCATGCGCACGCCGAACAGCCGCTGGAGTGTCACGGCCGCGAGGAGCTGCGGCGCGTACCAAGCCCCGACCTCGAAGCCGCGACGAACGTTTTCGAAAGGCGCGGCCGTCCGCGCCGACGACCCGACCGAGTCACCGAGCAGGGGCTCGACGAGTGCCGGCTCCGCGAGCTGGGACGCCGACCGGCTTTCCTCGGTCGGCGGTCGTCGCGGCGCGTAGAACACGACGAGGGGCGCGTACAGCACGAGCGGCCGCCACCGCTGCGGAAGCCCGAGCGCCCAAGCGACCGGAAGCGACGCGATGGCAACGCACGAGCCCCACACGGCCGCGAGCCACGCGCCCTTGAGGCACGCCGACGCGAGCCTGCGGACACATCACGACGCCGAGGACTGATCTCACAGCGAAGGTCCGGCCTCGGTCCGCGCGACGCGCCCGACGCAGAACCCGACGAACGGACCGCTAACGGCAACTTCGACGAGCGCCGCCTGGCACGAGTCGACCTCCCAGACAACGGTGCCGGACTCACCGCGAGCCGCGCCTTGCAGAACCTGATCCACGCTCTCAAGAACGGCCGCCACAGGATGATGGCCGAGATAGCCAGCACGGCCACGGGCGTTATCACGACGACTGTCATGAGACCCCGAGAGGCGAACAGCGCATCCTCCTGCCGCACCACGTCGTTCCCGCCGCGCCGCCGACGCGCTGTGAGGGTGCGCGCCTCGGCTGCCTGGAGCTCCATCGAGCCACCTCACGCAATCAACCAAAGGAACAACACACTCTCTTGTAGAAGTGTCCGGAAGTAGGCCGGAACAGCAGCTAACTGAAGTACACATTGAAGAACGACCCGAACTTAAAGGATTACCCCCGACGTGCGAACCCAACGGACATTTCGAACTAGTTCGTTCGATCGTTCGGGGCGGCTTCAACTATGACGTCAGAATCATCTACGGAACGTTCGCCTCGCGATCCGAGAGATCAAACCCGAAAAGGCTGCGAAAGGTTCTGCTGTCGATGTCATCAGTCCGAAAGAACTCGATGATGTATTTTAACTATATATCAACGCGAAGGTAGGCTACGTCTCATTACGACGCCACGATCGCTTGATCGAAAACCTGTTGAGGTTATACTAACTAACTAACTAACTAACTTACTTCAGACCTCCCCCGAGCATGGGAGCCAGGCCGGACCGGTAGGAGCCGGTACGGAATCACAGAGGAAAATCACGCAGTTGGGGCAGAGGCGAGGGACGAGGACGGACTTGTTGATGGTGGACCGCCACTGCGCGCGGTCTTCTGCGAGGTCGTGCAGAAGCGTCGCAGGCCGCGGACGTGTTGGTCCACGAACAATCGACCTGTCCGTCGCGTTCTGCCCAACCGAGCGAACCCCATCCCAGCGCGGACTTTCCGGGTGCTAACCGGCCAGCCCGGGAGGCGAGCAGGCACCGTCTCACTCCAGGACGGCCGGTTATACAACTTGTAGTAATACATTCTTTTGCTCCGCACCAAAGCTTAATTCAGGGCGCAAGCGTAAGCGGAAGGCGTCGGCGCAGTCGGGGCGCTATGGAGGCCAGCCCAGTGTGTGGAGCGCAGGCTAATCCCAGCGCCTTGGCGCGCGCGAAAAGAATCACGTAGCGTTCTGACGAGGGGGGGGGGCGGAGGTTTTAGGGCGAGTTGATGGTCTGTCACCAGTTCTCACGGTCATGAGCGAGGGAGTACCAGATTCTTCGTTGGCACGTGCAAAATCGCGGAGTGCCGTGTTGAGACCCCGGCCGCATGTGAACTGTTGGGACCCGCGGGGGCGTTCGAGGCGCACCAGGAGGAGAAAATCTTCCGAGGGAGGCGGTTCCAGGGCATGCGGGCCACATGGCCTGCCATCGAGACAAGCGAACTGTCTACGTCGGTCCCATTCTCGTCATCCTCCTCCACGGCCGGGTCGCTGCGAGCCTTAAATCAGACATTGCTGGTCCGGTGCAACGGGCTGTGCACCGAATCCGCGGTATGTACGTTTTTCTAAGTTGGCAGCTAAAAGCCCGCGCGAAGGATCACCCATCGCCTTTGCTGCTGGCCCTGCTGCTCAAGGAGTGATTACATCGCCTAGATGATACAAGTAAAGTCAGAAAATTTACTACACGTCAAGACACATTGGCCGTTGTAAGTATATGCTCCAAGATAATAAAGGTTCTGACGTTACCCTGCTGGAAAGAATGCTGGGGTCCCAAAGTGCTGACGTCCCACTTTGACGTGACACCCATCTCGGCGGCATCGTCCGAAAAAGTTGTCACCGATCGGCTGCGAAGCAAAAACGAACTTTAAGGCTCACAAGAGAGACTGAGAACACATCAAGAAGGAAATGGCCTCCAAGACAGTCGCGTTTGTTGTGCTGTTTGCGCGCACGATGGGCTACCGGCCAGGCGCGATGATGATGCGTTCTACGACGCGCATGTCGGCCATGTCAGCTGTGGACGGGATGTCTCGACTCGGCGTATCGGAGCGGCTGCAGATGGAGTGCCTCGACTCGCTTGGACGGCTCGCTGCGGCGTTCAGCCACGCCCAGATCGAGTCGATTAAGGAGGTTGCGGTGCTCGAGGTGCGCGAAACGGGTCTTGAGCTGCAAGTGTTGTCGTGCGACGAATCGAGCTGCGTGTCGCTACTCCTACCCGTGCCGTTCCCTACGCGGTGCTTCACCGACGACGACGGCTTTGAGCAGTGCGTGTTGGATAACATCCACTTGCTGGACGCGACCGTCGTCAACGATGCGATCGCAAAGCCCGCGGAAGCAGCGCCGGCGAGCGCGAAATATGTGACTCACTACGAGAAGCCGGCGATGCCGTCGTGGTGGGTCGAGCCTATCGAGGCGGGTCTGAGCCAGGCGTGCGGCGACATCCGCGAGATCTTGAACGGTCCGGATATGCGCAAGGAGGTTTCGACAATCGCGCGATTGCTGACTCGGACTGACGTGAGCACTGTGTGGGTCGAAGCCGTCGGGCCCGCCGGCATGGTTTTAGCCGGGCCCCGCTGCGAAGCGCTGCATCTCAGATTCCGCCGCCGCGTCTGCGAGAGTGCCGACGACCTCCGCGAGGCCGTCCTCGCCGTAGTCGCCGGCGATCTGCTTGTTGATGAGGGAGCCGGGTCGCTACACGACGACGACGACGACGACGACGACGAGGTGGTCGCCGCGTTGGTCGGCACATATGACAGCCCGGAGACCCACTATGGGCTCCACGACGATGCTGGCGTCTCTCCTGGCCTGCCGAAAGAGGCAGCTGATCTCACCAACATGGTCCTCGGCTTGAAAGACGAGGGCCCCGTGACGATCGCTAGAGTCGAGGGCGGCCTTGAGCTTCGAGGTGGTGCGTCGGAGGGCGCCACGGTCGTGAATTTGCAGTTCGGCAACGTGACGGCGACGCCGGACGGGAGCGGTCAACTCCGGGCCAAGCGCCTCCAGGAGGAGGACCACCATCACCGACACACAGTGGTTGTCGACGTCAAACTGCCCCCGAGCCAGGCCCAGCTCATGCCATGCACGGTGACGCTTACCAGCGAGGCCGACGCCCTCCTCTGCCACGTCTTTGCTGGCGGGACTGACGTCGTCGTGACCAAACGGTTCGCCCGTACCCACCCCTCGCACAGATAGAAGCTGAAGCGCATCCTTAACCTCAGAACCTCAACACGAAACGCAGCACGGCGCTTCTCTCCCTTTCTCCGTTGACCCTGCCCCTTTCCCTACCGATCCGCTTCTCTCCCTTTCTCCGTTGACCCTGCCCCTTTCCCTACCGATCCTATTCACTTCCTCATTCGCGACTGACTCGAACACCGCGTTAAACGCGCGCTCACTGACGCGCTGAAAGGGTTCGCGCCTCGGGTGCCTGGAGCTCCATCGGGCGACCTCACGGTACTCGACCGGAAGAACACATTCTGGTGTTTGGTGTCTGGGAGCTGGCCACTGTCTGGCCGGAACACAGCATTCTGAAGTCCTCGTTGAAGAACGACGAGCCCTACCTAAATAATGAAAATCCAACGGATATTTCGGGATCATTTGCTCGAGCCATCGTGACGAACGATTCCGCGGGGACGGAGGAGACGCAGGCCCACGTTGCCCTGATGCTAACGGCCGGCATCCTAAGAACGCGAAATGTCGTAGCGCTTCATCAATCGAGGCGAAGAACGCGAGCGGGCGAGTGTTGGTGAGCACTGTGCGGCAAGCGATGAGCGTGGGAGCTCCAAGAGGCGCGAAACGTTCGTCTGCGCCTTGAGGACCGGTGTCCGACGTGTTTTTGAGCGCATACGTCAATCTCGGCAGCGATTTCCAGGCCTCCCGAGACAAGGGTGAGGTCATTCGGACGTCGCGGCTCGGCTTTCTATGTCAAAGAATGGCATGCTCAATCACACTACCGAGGCGTTCGGGCAGACCTACTACTATTATACGGTATTTGCCAGACATGCGCGCTTTCGAGACGCGTGTGGACGAACGCTACGACGGCGGCTATCGACCGAGCGCACAGGACCGATCTCATGTTTCAAGATTAAAGCACAAAGGCGACGATTGGGCCGAACACGCATCGACATTGGTAGTATCTGTTGTGCTGTACGCTGCGAAACGAGCCCTATATCCTTGCGTCGCGTGCGGTTTTGGATCATTCGTCGTCTTTTCGTCAAAGTTGCGCTAGTCCGTCCTCGTCCGGTACCAACTCGACCCTGTTACCGACGTCCGAGACGACGGGCCCTCGCGACCGGCGTGGTTGTGTCAAGCGCATTGCGCCGGCAAGACAACTCGTCACCCAGACGTGCGTTGTAAATGCGAAGACGCATTTTATTTATGTCGGCTGGACTACTATCAACTGCGTGCCAATTGGATATCGATCGAAGAGGATGGCGTCTCCTCTACCCGTAGGTCCCCTGGAGTTGGGCAAGGTTCGCTGAATAATGAGCGTTCGTTGGGTTCGTGCGAAACGCCTGAATCAAATAGGCGATTCCCCCGAGGCGGTCGCCGAGGCGGGCGCGCGCGACGCCGGCGTTGGCCATGGCGTCACCGTGGTTGGGTGCGCATTCAATGGCCGCCTCGTAGTACGGGAGCGCTGCCGCGGGATGGTGGAGGTGGTCGTGGAGCACACCCAGATTGTACCTCGCGACGGCGGCGTAGGTGGCGCCGCAGCCGTTGGCGTCGACGTACGCTTCCCACGCCTCGCGGGCCTCGGCGGCACGGCCCCGACGCCACAGTTCAAGCCCGTGCATGTAAAGGTCCGGCTCGACGACCACCACGCGGCGGTCCTCGCGCGCCCGGCGCCACGCCGCGACGACCGAACCGTACAGCGCCTTTCCGTCGCCCGCGTTGCCGTGGGTCACGCACGGTGTCGCCGCCGCCACCACCTCCGAGGTTTCTGGATCGTCGACGCGGAGCTGGCCGCAATCGTCGACCTGCGCCGCCGAGATTGATGGATGGATGGATCGATCGATCTCACGAGAGAGTGGTACAATTTTGGAACGCACCCAGAGGTGCCTTAGGTCTCGGTGCAGCGAGTGGAAGAGCAAGCCTTGCGAGTCGACTTTCATCGCGACCCCGGGCACGCCGCGGAGATAGACGCGGTGGAAGGCGCGCTGGTCGTCGGGCCCGCACGTCGCCACAGATCCGAGCGCGAGAGCGGCGCGAAATACGGCGAGGAGCGCGGCGGCCGTTCCCGCGATCGTGCCGCTGTTTACGAAAGGTCCTCTTCTCGATCGCGTCTCGGTCGCGGGTTTGTCGCCCTGGTAGTAAAACTCGGCGACTTCCAGGTCTGGGTAGCAGGTCGCGTCGCCGCCGAAGACGACGTCGGCGTCGAACGACTCGAAGCGTTCGCCGAAATCAAGGATTGCTGGCCACACCACGACGTCGTAGGCGTCGACCAGGAGCACGAGGGACCCCGGCGACAGTTTTGCCTCGGCGGCGAGCCAGTCGCGGTAGTACTTTAGTTTCGTCTCGTGGCCCGTATACGGCGCCCCAAGCCCGAGCACGACGAGCGACTGGTTTGCGGCAGCGACCGAGTCCCGCAGATTCTGGAGGGTCTTGGTGTCCTGGCTGGCGACCGTCACGATGGCAGAGAGCCTCGAGGCGGCGTCGAAAGCGCGCCTCCGCGGCGATGCTGCCAGGCGGTGGTTGAAGAGGGGCTCGAGCGCAGCCAAGGCGCCGCGAGCATCGCCGCGTTGCGAGCGCAGGGACGCGAGGGCGTACGCTCCTTGCTCGCGCCAGGCGGCGGTTGCCGTGGCCGTCGCGAGGGCGGCGTCGAGGTCGTTCCTGGCCGTCTCGTTGAGCCGCGCCGACTCGGGGGCTTCGCCGAGGAAAAGGCGGGCGAACTCTCGCCGCGGCGCACAGCACGGCGCGTCGGCGTCCGAGGCGGCGCGCAGCGCGGAAATTGCGGTCACAGGGGTGTCGCGCCACGTCGCGAGTGCCTCCGCGACGCGTTCTTCCGTTTCCGGCGCGCAGACGTCGTCGACTATCTCCTCCGAGGACGACTTTATTATCATCGTCTCGAGGCGCCGACGGATCTCGTCGGACGGCCCACCGTCGCACTCGGTGTCAAAGCGGTCGACGGCACGGCGCGCTGCGGAGGCGAGGGTCGGAGCGATGATGATATCGACGGAGGAGGCCCGGAGCGCAGCGAGGACGACGCGGAGGCCGTCGCACGCGTAGGCGCCCGGGTGGTGGTAGAAGGTGCGCGTAGGCACGGGCAAGGTGGTCGCGCGGAGCGCGGCCTCGAGCGCGGGAAGGTACTGGTGTCGCGAAAGCCTGAGGCGCGCCGCCTGGAGCGGGGCCTCGGCGCGCGCGGCGTCGTACCCCTCGGCACGAACGAGCACGGCTTCAGCGTCGTCTCTTCGGTCGAGGCGGGCGTACGCGTACGCTAACTGGAGCATCGCGACATACGTCATCTCGTCTCGCGCCGAGCCCGCGTAAACGTGACTCTCGGCGAGCGCGATGTGGCGCTCGAGGTGGTCGCGACCCCTGTCGAGAGCAGAAGAATTCCCCGGTCTGGCGAGGGCGACGTAGTCGACGCCGAGGTAGTAGTGAAGCCGGGGGTCGGCGGGGTCGTCGCGGAGATCGCGCTCGAGGAGGTCGATTTCAAAGGCATATCTCGCGGCGCTCGCCGCGTGACCGTGGGCCTTGGCGTGGTAGCTCTTCTGGTCGGCACCGGCGACCTCCTCGACGTCCCAGGGAATCGCTCGCGGGACGTATTTAGAAGGCACGACGAGGACCTCGTGCCAGCGATACTTAAAAACGACGTCTGGGCTCAGGCGGAAGCACCAGTCTAAGAGCCGTTCGGTGTTGCGGTTGCGGTCGAAGATCCGAAAAACAAAGACTGTGCACGCGTCGCACGATTGGACGGCTTCCTCGAGCGAGGCGAGCGAGGTAAAAACCGGCCGCCAGTCGGGATCCACGAAGAGGGCGTGGGTCGCCTCGGGAAAATGCGCGCAGGCCTCGCCAATCAGGAGGGTCCGCGCCGAACCGAGCCCCGAAAAGGCGTAATAGTACAAAAAGCGGCGCTGCGGCGCCGCTTCGAGGAATGCGAGACCTGATTTGTCGGTCGATCGCTCGTCGACCGCACCCACTGCGCACCACGCCATCCCAACCCACAGCGGGAGGTGCTCCCTGACCAACTTCTCCTCGTCGCGCATCAGCATTAGGAGCGCCAGCCGCACCTCGGCGGCGGCGGCCGCCGCCGCCGCGAAGCAGAAGAAAAAACAACGCATGAATGAGAGAGTTCGTGTCCGTTCGAAAGTTGAAGGCGTCTCGTCTTTTATGACGTGGCGGTGAGTGGCTTTTGTGAGTTTTGCGATGGAGCGGGTCAGGCTGGGCTTGACCCTGGGGCTGTACGGGTGCCTCTCCATCTCGCTGACCCTCGCCTTCAAGCGCGCCTTCAAGGTGGTCAAGTACCCCGTGTCCCTGATGGCGCTGCTGCTGTTGATCGAGGCGTTCGCCATCAACGCCGTACTCCGCGTGTCAGAGTTGGTGTTCCCCCGAAAGATGACGGCGAAACCGTCCGAGTCAGAGTCGGAGTCCGAGTCTTCATCTCGGGGGTTGGTGGGCTTGATCGGGTTGTGCGTCGCGGGCGAGATCGCGCTGTCGAACCTCGGGCTCCTACGGATGACGGTCGCCTCGCACACGATGATAAAGGCGTGCACGCCCATGTTCGTGCTGTTCGCCTCGCTCGCTCTCGGGCTCGACGCGCCGAGCGCGCGGCTTTTTTTGATTGTGGGGCTAATCACGGTCGGGACGACGCTCTGCTCGCTCGGCCGAGGTCGCCACCCGTCGTCGGCGTCGCTCTCGTCCTCCTCCCACAGCCCCGTCGGTCGCGCCGCGAGTCCGGTCGCGCAGTGGGTGGGCATCGCGCTGACGGTCGCCGCGGGCGCCGTCGGCGGTGCGAGATGGGGTCTCACGCAGCTCCTTACGCAGCGTCGCGGCGCGCGGCCGCGCGACCTCGTCGCGAAAACTCTCCCCGTGGCCGCCGCCGGACTCGCGCTCTTTGCGCTCGTCTTCGAGGCGCCCGCGATCTCCGCCGATCATCACCTCGACGCCCCGACCGTTCTCGCCGACGCCGCTCTCCTCGCCTCGATGGGCCTCGCGCTCATGTGGACCGAGGTCGAGCTCGTCGCGTCGACCTCCTCGCTCTCGCTTGCTGTCCTCGCGACGGCCAAGGAGCTCGGATTGGTTGTCGTCTCGGTCCTCGGCCTCAAAGAGACCGTCAGCCTCCAGAGCCTCGCCGGTTTCGCCGTTACGACGGTCGGCATCGTCGGCTACAACGTCCACAACGCGACGACGCAGCCCGACGTCGGGCTTCCGGTGGCGCGTCCGACGCCCGGTTACCGCCCCCTCAGCACTACCGACGCCGAACTCACCGCCGATCCGGCGGCTTCTTCCCAAAACGACGACGACAACGACGACGACGACGACGACGACGTGTCTTCTCCGGCCGCACGGTCGGAGCCTCCGCCGCCAGGTCCCAACAACGACCCCGTCCCGCCGGACGCCGTCCATGTCTTCTTCGACGGTGAGCCCGCACGCAGGGGTCTACCGGCGGAGGAGGAGGAGGAGGAGGAGGAGGAGGACGACGTTAGGGTGACCGCATCGTCCAACTAGGGTTTTGTTAGTTAGTTTGAGGGTACAAAGATGATTGAGCGCGGACGCGGGCGCGGTGATCGCGGTCGCGGTGAGCGCGGTCGTGGCAGAGAACAGGGGCGCGGTCGGCAGCGCGGGTCGAGCGGCGAGCAGCGATCTGTCGTGGCCGCGTCGAATCGCGCGGTGGAGAGCGCCAAGGCGCCGAGCGGCGGGGGGTGGACGACGGTGGAGGCTGAGATGCCTGCGGGGTTCGTGCCGCGGGGAGGGGCGTCGGCGGCGCCGTCGACGGTCGAGGAGGTCGTCGATGACCCCTACGACCCGTCGGTGCCGAACGACTACGTCGCGATCCAAAAGGAGCGGGAGGTGAAGCGCGCGCAAGAGCGGCGCGAGCGCCAAAGGCAGATTCACCTCGAGCGCATCGAGCGCGAGCAAGAGCGCCTCGCCGAGGAGCGACGAGAGCTCGCGAGACGAGACATGGAGCCGCCGGTAGGCCGTGGGCGCGGCGTCTCAAACTTGCCGGCATGGATGAAGACGAGGCCGCCCGCGGCCGCTCCGGCTCCAGTCGAGGAGCGACGCGACGAGGCGCCGCCGCCGAAGAAGGCGAGGCGACCCACGTGCGTCCTCGTCCTCAAAAATATGGTCGGTCCCGGCGCCCTTGACCCCGACCTGCTCAAGGAGACGAGGGCCGAGTGCGAGAAGCACGGCCCCGTCGAAGCCTGCGACCTCAGGGAGATTCCCGACGCCCCCGACCACGAAGCCGTCAGAATATTTGTCACATTCAAGCACAAAAACGACGCGCTCAAGGCCTTCGTCAAATTCGAAGGCCGCTTCTTTGCGGGCCGCAAGGTGACCTGCGAATTCGTCGACGATCCTTCAACTTCATCCTCTTAGTAATATAGACTACTTGAAAGAAAAAAATAAACAATCTTGCGCTCGAGGACGACCCGCATCTTAAGAGTGTGGTGGATTTGGAACCACCCGGAAGTTTGGCCGTTGTTCGACGCGGCGGGATCATACCTGCGATATATGCACAGCTCCGAGAGAGATACAGAAGGTGACGACCATTTATTGTTTTTGAGCTGCTGCTCGGAGAGGGCGGACGGCGTCGACGTTGAGGCGGGACTTGGCACGGGCCACTTCGAGAGGGTCGAGGTCGGAGGTGAAGACGGCCTCGAACTTGGCGTAGTCGACCGAGCCCCAGCCCGTGACGGGGTCCCAGCCCGTGGCCGCGTCGAAGCCCTGGTCGCAGCAGAACTCGTCCTCGGCGACGCAGTTGTTTGAGCCGCTGGTGATGTCGTTGGTGAAGGAACCGTTTTGCGCGTAAATAGAAGGGAGCACGTAACCAAGACCAGAGGCGCCGGCCTCGACGCGGACGGCGTTGACGAGAGAGGCCATCGCGGCGACGGTCGGCGAGGAGCACGAGGTGCCAGAGACGTAGTACTCGGCGCCGCCTATAACTACGAGGTAATCGTAGCCCGAGAGCGCGAGGTCGGGGTAGGCACGACCCGAGGCGTTGTAGCCAGAAACGGGCGCGACTTGGTCAAAGTAATCCGAAATCGCGGCGAGCGTGAAATTCGGCTGGGCGTAGTATGTCGAGAAGCCGCCGCCCGAAGTAATAATCGCGTCGTCGACGTCAGACTCGCAGACGACCTCGCCGACGCCCGGGTCGTCGTAGCTGCTCGCGTAGGTCGCCCCGACGGCGACGACGTAGGGCGAGGTTGCCGGGTAGGACGGCACGTAGCCGCAGTCGGCCTTGGAGTACGCGGCGAAATTCGCGACGCCGTCGTCGCCGCTCGAGACGAAGAACGTGGAGCCCGCGAGCGTCGCCTTGACGAGCTCGACGTCGAAGGCCTCGAGGACCTCGTCGGTCATCTCCGACTCGATCGATCCCCAGCTGATCGATCCGACGAAGGGCTGGGTGTCGAGATCGGCAGCGTAGAGAGCAAACGCGACGAAGGGTGACGACGCGTCGGTGTAGTAGTAGGTCATCGGCGTCAGCTGCGAGACGGCCATCATGTACTGGACGTCGAGGTTTCCCTCGTCGCACTCGTCGGCGTCGATTTCGCACTCGATATCGCTCTCGTGGCCGCCGTAGTCTGTGTCGACCTTGTCGCTCGGAAGATCGAAGAGGCTCTGAAAGTCGCTCAGGTCGCTCCCCGAGAAGTCCATGCCGGAGGTCTCGAACACCCCCTGATAGACTTTCGACGACCCCGCGTTCGAGCTGATCTCGTAGAACGAGTTGATGACCGACGGGGTCACGATGTTGTCGAGGGTTTTGTTGGTTTTGTCTCGGCGCCGCGGGCCGCCCCACACCCGGGGCGGAAGGTCCGAGACGCCAAAGACAGCTTCCGCGGGCGCGCCGCTTTCGATCGAGTAATCCCCGTCGCACCGCAGGACTGTTTTCTTCTCTTCGTGATGATGCCACGCGTAGAACTCGCACGCGAACACACCCTCCCACGCGGCGACGGGCGCGATTGCGCGCACGTATTCGCCGTGCTTTGTCGCTTTGGTCCGCGCGCCGACGCCCAACTTTAGCCACCGCTCGGTTGCCCCGAGCTCCGATGCGCCGCCGACGCGCTTCACTTCTTCGGTGCTCATCCACTCCCGGAATCGCGCGGATCCGGGAATGGACCGCTCCAGGAGGAGCGCCTCGAGCTCGCCGCGGCTCGCCAGCGGCACCGCGCGCACGATCACCTCGTGCAACGCCCCAGCCGGCGCGCGCGCCCCCTTCTTCCAGTACTCCAGCGGCTTGTGCGACCCGACATGCCGCTCCAGCGTCATCGCCGTCACGGTCTCCGCAATCGCCGCCGCCACGGTGAGGCTGAGGAGCATCATCATCATCTGATTGGTCGCCGCCGCAGGCGCTTTCGGGTCTGTCCTTCCGTTGAGGTCCTGGTGCAAAGAAGCGATGTGCGAACGGTCGTGGTCGGAAGGCGGGGGTGACCTCGACAAGCTCCCCCCTCATATCCGCGATGCGCTCGACCGCGCGGCCAAGGTGGAAGATAAGACCTCGCCGGAAAAGGAGGGGACCACCCCCATGGACCTGATCGGCGAGACGCGACAGGAGCCGTCGACGTCGTCGACCCACGAGGCGTCGTCGCTCAAGGCCGAGGTCGAAAAGCTGCGCGAGCGGTGTTCGTTGCTCGAGCGGCGAGAGGCCTCTCTCACGGCGCTAGTCAAGGAAAAGACCCGCGAAGCCGAAGATCTGCGATGTTACGTCCACGACGCGCTCAGGCTCCACGAGCGCGAACACGCCTACCTCCGCGCGACCCACCTCGACCCCGCCATAGGCCTCGAAATCGAGCTGTTGAAGGAGCAGCTTGCGAGGTATCAGGCTGCCGACGATCCGGCAAAGCGTGAGTTATTGCGTGCGGACGATAATTCTTGTTCGCTTACCGCGCCCCCGCCGTCAGGCCCGGACGACCTCGTCTCCGAGAACGCCGAGCTCGAGAGAAAAAACAACGCTCTCGTCGCCCAGAACGACGAGCTTGCTGCGGCGGCCGCCGCGGCCGAGTGCGAGCGGAATCACCTCCGCCTCCGTTTACAAGAACTCAGGGAGGAGCTCAACGTAGCGCGAGAGTGGAACGACCAGCTCGAGGAAGAGCGCGAGGAACTCTACGGCATGTTGCACCAACCTGTCGACCCCTCCTCGGCAAAACCCACCTGACGCCGGCGGCGGCGGAATGTTGTTTTTACACAAAAACTACATCATCATCATCTTCATCTACTTCTTCTTCTTCTTCTTCTTCTTCTTAAGAGAGGAGGGCGAGCCCCCACGCGGGCCACCGCCACGTAGATGTCGGAGGAGGCGCTTCTTGTTGTGGTGGTCCGCCACCACAAATCAAGGGCGACGTCGCGTCGACGACGGTGCCTGGGAGTGGCATCTTGGTGGTGGTGTCGTCTTCGACCGTGCTGCTCGCAGTGATGAGGTCGGCGACGGAGAGCAGGAGCATCGAGTACACAGGCCACATGAGGATAGAACACGCGAGGAGACCGATGAGGGTGCCGCGGCTCGGAAATAATATTAACTGCGGCTCCGATATTATTATTGGGCGATGTAGGAGTTGTTGTTTGGAACGAAAGCCTGCGGCGACGGAAGCGAGGTCTATAGGGTCGCGAAACGAGGCGACGGCGGCGCGGCCCAGGAGATCGTGGAGAAACTGATTCGGGTGGAAGAGGTCGGGCCGCCAGGCTTTAATAGCCCAGGACGCGTAATTTCCCGGGTGAGCGGCAAACGCGTCGTCGAGGGCTTGAATCTCGTCGAAAAAGACGATGTCGGTGCGCGTCTGCGCGAGCGCCGTTGCTAGTCGTTCGCGGAGGGAAAGCGAAAGCGCCGTCGCGAAGCTCGGCGCGAGGACCGGCAGGAAGCAGGTAGCGATGACGCAGTTGAGCGGGACCGCGAGCGAGAAGGGCGGAGATGCGGCGACGACAAAGCGGCGGCCTCCGAGACGCTGTCGCACGAGATTCACTTTCGCGCACACGCGTTGAGCGATCACCTCGCTCAGCGAATCGCACATTTCCCCCCCAAAAATCTCGTGGCGAGCGAACGACAGCATGTCCGCGCAGAGCACGTGCGGCGTGCGCGCAAATGTCGACAAAGCGTCGTTCCCGCCGCAATGGAATATTATAACCGTGTTTTCGGTCACCACAAGCTCCCGCGCCCTGAGCTCCTTGCCGACGCGCGACACCTGCGCGTCGACGTGTGCCAGTTCCGCGCCGCACACGCCAGCGTTGACGTAGCTCCACCCGAATTCCTCGCACATTGTCATCGGCCACGTCTTCAAGCCGCACCACGTTCCATCAACCCACGAATCTCCCAACAGCACGGCGTCCACCTTCTTTTTGCTCGTCCCGCGAGGCCGGCAATAGGTCAGGTAGTTCGTGCGCGAATACAAAAATTGGTCTACCTCGTACTGCAAATCCAGGGGCGTTTCGTACGACTGACCATCCTTCTTCTTATCCACCGTGCGCGCTGATCGAATGCCTTGTTGACCCCACGACACTGAGTACCCGTTGCCGCTGCCAACCAGGAGCCCACAAACGAACATCATCATGGTTTTTCGTCAGTCGACTCTCGCGGAACATGCCCGGAAAACTGAAACGCGCGAGTTTCGATTTTGAAAAAGGGTGAGGAAAAAAAGGAGAGGCCACCTCAACTGCAATGCTGCCCTCCGCCCCTATATTGTCGGTGGGGCATTGACTAGGAGGCCTTTGACGGGTGCACCGATAGCGCGTGTCACGCGTTGCTGAGATGACCGTATGCGCGACAATGGTGACCTCCGCAACTCGCGCTGGGGTATGCACATTTTGTTGGAAGTTCTCGCGCGTAGAGCCGACCACGGCAGGCTCTACATAATGGCACCACGGCGAGATCAACGTCAGAGACATACCTACTCATTCTACGGTAAGTCCCCAGGCAGCCTGCTTAAAACGTTACCAAATAACACTAGTGTGATGGCGCGTTTCCCTCGCTAGACCTCCACACTCCTGTTATCACCCCCCTCCACCTCTCTCAAACGAGGAGATTTTTTCTCGGAGGGGACCAAGGCCCATCAAACTATAACACCAATCAAGCGTTCGTCGGTATGGCCAGATGCTGCAAGCATGCGGAGTCGAAAGGACGATCGGCGAGCGAGCCCGAGCCCGAGCCCGAGCCCGAGCGAGCGAGAATTCATTCTGTCTCACAGCAGGCATCGTCATCGCCATCAAAGTGGTAATTCGCAGGTATATCCTTCGACGACGAGGACGACGAGTAGCCGCCGACGTTGCAATGATGAAAGTGGAGGCTCCTCTTCTCAAGGTGGACGTCGCCGTCAAGAAGAAGAAGAAGAAGAAGAAGATGAAGATGAAGAAGCAAGAGCACACCACCGTCTGTTGTTGATGATGATGCCGGGAGCAGACATCGATCGGCGTCAATGGTGGAAGAGGCGGAGGCCGGTCATGGCCATGACGATGCCGAGCTGGTCGCAGGCTTGGATGACAGTGGCGTCTTGGACGGAGCCACCGGCTTGGGCAACGTAGTGGACGCCAAACTTGGCGGCGACGTCGATGTTGTCGCGGAAGGGGAAGAATGCGTCCGAGGCAAGGCAGACCCCCTCGAGCGTCTGCATGTGGGCTTGTTTGTCCTTGAGCGGCATATCAAGCACGGGGTTTGCGAAGAAGGCGTCGAAGGCCTGGCGTTCGTGGGGAGGCATGGCGTCGAGGTCGCCTTCGATATAGCGGACGCGAGCGTTGACGCGGTCCTGGCGCTTGAGACCGTCCTTGAAGGGGAGCGCGGCAACGGTGGGCGCCTGGCGGAGCCACCAGGTCTGGACCTTGCGCGCCGCGAGCTTGACGCAGTCGACACGAGACTGTTGGCCGGCGCCGACGCCGACGAGCTGGCCGTCGACTGCGAACGCGACCGAGTTCGACTGCGTGTACTTACACGCGATAGACGCGAGGAGGAGGTCGCGTTTTTTGTCATCAGGAATGGTTTTTGTCTGCGTGACAATGTTTTCGAGGTCGGCGAGCGAGAGGTGGCGGTCGTTGCGGCGCTGGGCGAAGCCGACGCCGTAGACTTCGCGATACTCGACCGTCGACGGCTCGTAGCGCGGGTCCATCTCGACGCAGACAAACTTGCCGCCCTTTTTGGCGGCGAGGACTTGGAGGGCGTCGGCGTCAAAGCCGGGAGCGATCACGCCGTCCGAAACCTCCTTCTGGAGGACGCGCGCAGTGGCGAGGTCGACGACGTCGGAGAGCGCGACGAAGTCGCCAAAGCTGCAGAGAGGGTCTGCCTGTCGCGCGCGGATGTAGGCCGTCGCGAGGGGGGTCAGGTTGTCTGCGTGGATGCGTGCCTCGTAGGCATCCATCTCGGCCTCGCTTAGCGGCACGCCGAGCGCCGCGCCCGCGGGGCTGACGTGCTTGAAGGAGGCGGCGGCCGGCAGGCCGCAAGCTTCGCGCAGCTCGGCGACGAGCTGGTACGCGTTGAGCGCGTCGAGCATGTTGATGTAACCGGGGGCGCCGTTTCGCACCGTGAAGGGGGAGGCACTGCCGAGGGGCGCATACAGCGCCGCAGGGAGCTGGTAGGGGTTGCACCCGTACTTGAGGCCGAGCGCCTTGGCTCCGGCGCGGACGATCGCCGAATCGTCGTAGTCGCCAACCTCGCGGGAGAACCACGAGGCGATCGCGGCGTCGTAGCGCGCCGAGTGGGCGAAGGCCGCCGCAGCGTACTTCTTGCGGAGCGCGTAGGGCGTGCCGCCCCCGTTTGCCGCGAGCGCGGCCTCGAGCTCTCCGTACTGCTTTGGCGACGTGACGATCGCGACGTGGGCGTGGTTCTTCGCCGATGACCGGAGCATGCTCGGCCCGCCAATATCAACGTTTTCCACGCACGTCTCGAACGAAGCTCCCGAGGACACCGTCGCCTCGAAGGCGTAGAGGTTCAATACGACCAAATCGATGCCGACGATCCCTGCCGCGGCGACGGCCTTTTCGTGCTCTTCGTTCCCCCGCACGTACATGATTCCGCCGTGGACTTTGGGGTGGAGCGTCTTCACGCGCCCGTCCAGCATCTCGGGAAACCCCGTCACCTCGGAGACTTCCTTGACCGGGATCCCTGCCCCTCGGATCGCGCGCGCCGTTCCCCCCGTCGACACCAACTCGACCCCGTACGTCGTGTGCAACGTGCCCGCGAGCTCGACGATCCCCGTCTTGTCCGAGACGCTTATGACGGCGCGACGGATCGGGATAACGTCCCTCGACAACCCGCTCGTCACGGCGGCGATTGTCTGCATCGCTGCTGCAATGCAACTTGCGAAGAAGCACCCACTACTACACTACCGAACAGTAGACCTAAAGCTCCCCGCACTGCGAAATGAGGACGGGGAGCTTGGGTTTGCTGTCTGCCTCTGTCGGGACGTGCTCGATTTTGTGGACCACCATCATCGACGTCGCGTCGAGGACTTTGCCAAAGACGACGTGCTTGCCGTCGAGCCACCGCGTCTCGGCGAGGGTGATAAAAAACTGGGAGCCGTTCGAGTCGGGCCCCGAGTTGGCCATCGACAGGAAGCCCGGCCCCGAGTGTCGCAGCGTGAAGTTTTCGTCTTCAAAGGATTCGCCGTAAATCGAAATGCATCCCGTGCCGTCGCCCTTGATGATATCCCCCCCCTGGATCATGAACTCCTTGATCACCCGGTGAAACGGCGTTTTCAGATAGCCCGCGGGTTGCGAACCTCGCGTGAACTCGCCCGTGCACATCTGCCGGAAATTCTCCGCCGTCTTGGGTGCCACGTCGGCGAAGAGTTCGAACCGGATGCGACCGGAGGGGACACCACCGATCGTGATGTCGAAAAACACGACGGGGTTCCCCCGCGCAATCGCCTCGGTCACAACGCTATCCTGCATATGTACCGGTTATTAATACAGCGTTGGGAATTCACTTCTGCAAGTGAACGCGAACCACTTCACCAGCCACGCAATATTGGTGAAGTGATTTGAAGTGAACACGTCACCCTACGTGGCCATCGTGAACCTTTGTGAAGTGAACGCCACTTCTTTTTTTTTTTTTTAACACCAGCCCCGATCCCTGCCGTGCCCCTTCTTTTCCGCCCCCCCCGCGCGCTATTGCCTAGGTCTGGTGCTCTTAGATTCATTCGCGTTTCGGGACGAAGGAGGAGTTACCGTGGATGGGGTTCAGTGTTTCCTACTTTAGGCGATGTGAACGACCTCGGTATCCTCGTCTGGTTCTTCCTCATCAACCTCCATCACCAAAGAGCCTCGGGGATGGTGCTCTCGGCGTTTTTGAAAAACTCGGTCTCGTGTCCGAGGTCGCTGTACTTAATCCGGGCCGCCGCAATGAAATTCTTCTTCATGCGCAGTAGGGCAACTTTGTCCGTCTCGTCCGCGCCGAGCATCGTGTTTCCCTCGGTCAGGACAAGTCTTCCAATGCCCAGGCAGCGCTCACAGTAGCTCTGCGCGCCATGTGTACCAATTGAACCCCTGGAGGCTCTCGCCATGTCCGGAAGGAACCCGTACTGCTACTTGGTGAGCGGCCGATACAGCTTTCCAACGTCGAGCACAGCCAGATCTGTGAAGCCGACTTCATCCTTCTTCTCAAGTTCAGGATAATGCTCTTTCCAGTTGAGCGATCTCGAGAGCCTGATCCATTGAGTGAAGCCCTGTTCAAACTCCACATTGAAATCGGGCATCTGGTTCTCAGGCATAGCAAAAGAAGGCACGTCGCGACTAATGTCGTCGTCCCAAGCGTTGGGTGCGCCGAGTGCCGCCAAGAGGCTGCGGACGGGCGCAGGTTCGGAGGGCGGCGCAGACTCGGACGAAGTCTTTGCGTTTTCGTGGTGGAATGCAGTCCGTGCGTAAATCATATTTAATTCCTTGAGCAACTTCTTGGCCCGAGCTTTCTGATTGGACGACAGGTGCCTGCAGCAGTTGATAGTCCGAAAGTCAAGAAGGAAGGCAATCAACACGCGATCGTTGAATTCGTAGTTGAAGTGACGCACGTAGTTTTCATTATTCCCACAACACTGACGCTCACATTCGAGTGTAGCCCGCTCAAGACAGGTTTTTGCCGGTCTCGCTGAGATCGTCAACATCGAGACAGTCTTACGTGGCATGGATTTCGCAGTTATGTTTGGGAGATCAATGAATTCTAGCGTCCCAGCTCGCAGAGACTCGATCATGTTGTGCCTGATCAATGCGGCACACGCCCCCAGGTGTAAGTGTTCATGTTGCACGAAAACAACGGGGTCATCCGTTATAGCAAAAATCGCCTCGAATTTAGCCAACGCCACCCATTGCTCATCACTGATTGTCCAGGGGAGTCCAATGTTGGTAGCCGTGTACAGTTAAAGCACGTGGTGCATACGCAGCAAGGAACGAACAAGTTGCTATCGCGCCCGGAACCTCGTCTTATTGAGGTCGAGCTTGAGCTTCGGCGATTTATTTCCCCGGCTATCATAGCAAAAGCGCATGCAGATCCTTCAAACGTGTGCCGTAAGAAAAGCACTTGGCTCCATCGTGGGCACTGTTCAGCAGCTCCTGGCGAGCTGGGAATAGATTGATCACCTGCTTGCGTCTGGATCGTGTCAAGTCGCCACATGCCGCAGCCGAGATTTTTGAGATATCATGCATGTCACACACGCTTCGACCTCAACAAAATTTCTTCGGCGACGCCGATTGCAGCCCGGTCTTGAACAATGGTTGCGGCCGCCAAATCGATATCGATTCTCGGGAGCTTCGCGACCACAGAACGGAGCAGAGAAGCCGTGCCGGAATCGGTTTCGTCGTCAGCTGGAACAAGGCCCACGCACACCGTCTCAACGCCACTCCAATCGGGCCAGATGAAGGATAGGCCAATGACCTGTCGCTTGAACTTATCCTTGAGTGTCCCGCCGTCGTGCAGCACCTGGGCGAATGGATTGCCGAAAGCCGCCGCTTCATAACACTCCGTAACGACGTGCTTCAAGATTCGAACAACAAAACAACGATATTCAGCGTCCACCCATTCAAACGGCGCCTTTCGAGTCATGAACGGGCACTTGCCTTTCCCGCCACCACCGCGGTAATACGCCTCAATTAGGTTGCGATGATTGTCGTCGTCAACTGTGCGCTTGGAAAAAATCCGCTGCGACGTGTACACGTAGTGCCGAGCCGAGAACGCCATCTGGGAAGAGTGCTTTCCCTGGCTGGGCATGGCCATGAAGTATCTCGCAATATCCGATTTACCCTTCGAGGCTGCCACAACGCCCACGGCCGTCATAACGCCCTCCTTTTCTTGGCTGTCTTCTGTTTCTTGGTGAGCTGTTGACGCCCCAGCTCGTCGAATCCTCCTCCGGATGCGCAGCCTTGAAGTGGGCCCCAAGAGGGCTTGGTCGTCTGCCTCGTGCCTTTCTTGAAGTCTCTCGTCACCTTCAGGCGCTCCCAGCACCGGATACACACGTGCGTCGCCTTCCCACTGACGCGGCCAGGATGATTTTCCTTCAGTCGACGCACGCAGTCCCACATCTTGGAAAAACCTGGTTGATCGTCCACTTTTGCCGGGTGTGCTCCACGTCACAACATCGACGTCGCAATCGGCTCGTTCTTGTGAACTTCCTCCTTCTGTTCCGCGTTTAAATTCTTCCTCATCATCAACTTTATCCTCCACCTCCAGGTAGCGCGGCTCGACTTCGCTCATCAGACTTGGCCGTCGTCAGCCAAAGTGAATGAACGTGAAGTGAACATTGGACTTCGGACGAAAATTTTCGGTGAAGTGAATTGAATTGAAGTGAACAAAATTCAGTGAACCTAGTGTGGAGTGACCCCATTGAATTAATTCCAAACGCTGGTTATTATTAGGGATCCGTCAAGTTTGGTCAAAAAGTTTGGTGAATTTCTTTCATGTTTGCTCGATTTTGATGTATGATTAAGGAAAAACTCACATGTGTGGTCACTTTCCATAGAAGTTAGGTCAGTTAAGTTTGGTCACTTCGAAGTTGCATTAAGTTTGATCAATCAACCTTTCAAGTTTGATTAATTTCCTTGTAAGTTTGGTCAACAAGTTTGATCACTACTCCTCAAACTTCCACAGTATTGACCAAACTTCGGCTTTTTAAATCAAACTTAAGGAGGCTTTTTAAGGGGGCGCGTGAGCGCTTTTGGTGCGAACATGCTTTAAAAACGAGAGCTAGGTGCTGCAGCTACGCAGAATCTACCGTGGCGTTACACGCGCGGCATGGACACCCCCCCATGACCGCCTTAGAAGGAGGTCCGTCCTAAGACAGCACGGCGATACGCAAGGAGAGCGGGCAGCGACACGCGGCCCCGAGAGCAGATTCCCACGGCTTGGCGTACTTAAGCTGGGCCCATTCTCATACCTTCCATCGTTCGTAGAAGCCACCCAAACCGCGACTCACCACGGTGGTGTTGCCGTGGTTGTGCGTCATTCTTCAACAACAAGCGGACATAGGACACCAGACTTACACGGTCTGCGTGAGACGGATCACCCCATTCTGCATCCCAAAACTCGAGAGGGAGCGCGTCTTTGATAATCGACTCGGGGTTGAGAACGCGAAACTCGACGACCTCGAGAAACTGCGCGAGCAACGCCCCTCGAGCACCCAAAGATTGTAGTCCCACACTTGTGCGGGACCGTACAGGACCACGTTCAGGAGTTCCTCACCGTCGCGTACCCGACCCGGAGTTAGCTGTCCAGCTTGATCATGGGACGGCAACGCGAGCACGTGCCGTTACGCCAGCATAAACAACTCGCACGACCGTAAGAGAACACCTCCTTATCCTCCTCCTCCTCGCGCATCTCGACAACCCCGCCCTGCCGCAAGATCTCCCCGGAGCTGCTGCTGCACCGTCGAGCACTGTACGAGAAAGTCGGCAAATACAAGCTGCGGCGCGAAGGGATGTCAAGACGTCGACAGCCTCGTTCCGGAAGATCGCCGACACCACCCCTGTAATTCTAACCCTGTCATCCAGTACGAGTCTAAAATATGACAAGTTTGATGTGATTGTTCGAAATTTGATCACACCAAATTGAATGCCTCCAAGTTTGACCATACACACGCATCAACATGCGAACACTCGCAGAACAACATATACAAACAAGGCCTGCGCAAGACAACGCTGATACCACGCTGTTTCGTCGCCCAAGATTATTCGGATGCGCCTTATTAGTTCGATGTTTATGACAGACTACAGCGAACGATCCCGGTTCGTCATCTCGTGCCTTTAGCGGATGACATTGTTGCAGATGTCTATCAAACGCATATGCCGAGAAGAGCCGCCTGACTGACTAACTAACTAACTTCAGACCTCTCCCGAGCATGGGAGCCAGGCCGGACCGGCAGGAGCCGGTACGGAATCACGGAGGAAAATCACGCAGTTGGGGCAGAGGCGAGGGACGAGGACGGACTTGTTGATGGCGGACCGCCACTGCGCCGTCTTGTGCGAGGTCGTGCAAAAGCGTCGCAGGCCGCGGACGTGTTGGTCCACGAACAATCGACCTGTCCGTCGCGCTCTGCCCAACCGAGCGAACCCCATCCCAACACGGACTTTCCGGGTGCTAACCGGCCAGCGAGCCGCCTGACTTGCCCTCCATAGAGCCCTTGATGAGGACCGACACGGCCTCGCAGAAGTGCTTCGCGCGATAGCTGGATCTTTGTCGGCAAGAAGGTTCGGAGCAGGTGTGCCTTTTAGCACACGCGACGGTATTTTCTACTTGCACATCACAACGAGCAGCACGCACATAAACGCTGCATCTTGCATATAGCACTTGAACGACAGCGCTGTCGCGCTGTAGACCATGTTGTACACGCCGTCAACTTGCCGCCCGTGTGGAACATCATCTGCTGCAAGTCGGCCTCGAGAACACACCTGCTGAACTTGGCATCTTGGTCAGATCGAGTAAAGTGGAGCCTCGTATTTGCGCGCTCTGAGCTGCGACAGCGTACTCGGCGATCTCTCGTAGTCGTTTACCTTCGTCTGGGCACGCGACTTCTTGTTTTCTTTCTCGGCGTCGTGGTCAACCGACGTCGGCGTGTTACCACCACGCTCCCGCTCGACCTGAGCGAAGCCCGCATCGATACCGTGTTCGTTTCGAAGTCGAAGGACGATCCGGAGTCACAGCGCGACGTGCAGAACCGCTGAAAGCTTGATCACGGCGGGCCTTGTTTTGTCATCGAACCGTATGTTTGCTCTCTGAGAGTACAAGTTTAGTCAACCAAGAGACGGATTGACCAAACTTAAGTGACCAAACTTGTTGAAGGTTTACGGTGACCAAACTTATATGGTGGTTGGAAACTTGACTTTTCCCTTATTATTATACAAGAAGGCACGAATTTCTGGAACGGGTGCAACGGAACTTGAGTTGCCTTCTGTCGGGTCTTTCTTTACCTCACCAGCACGATGGCTTCGGGTCTGGTAAATTAGTATCTCATTCGTCATCACAGTTCTTCTTGTGTTGCAGATATTACCTCGACGACGATGGCATTTAAGGATGCGCCGCGTGGGAGTCGCGAATCCCTGAAAAAAGCACACGCGGCAGGTGCGGACCATCCCACCTGTTGGCGATAGATAGATATTGTTTCGGACTGTGCCCCAGTCGGTGGTGCAGCAACAACATCCTGCAGGTGCCGCAAGGGACCAGCCTAGCCTGGAGGCCGTCGAGTCGTCGTCGCAGCGGATAGGCCACGGGCATAAACGAACAGCGTTGTTGGTGTTTGTCCTCCTCCTCTGATCATCGTACGGGGGGGATGACTCAGGCCTCTCGAGAAGAAGCTGGAGCCCGCGCCGCGGTCGAAGAACGTACGTCAAAAGGTTGCGCGCCGTGATCCTCCTGTTCGCAGGCTGGCGTCTCGACGACGACCAAGACGCTGCTGCTGCTGGCGCTCGTGTTCCAGAACGCGACGCTCAACATCGCGGCTCGACGGTCGCGCGTCGCCGCCGCCGAAGAAGAAGAAAGATCCGGTTGTGGCCTCCGAAACACGACGGTCGTCGTCACGATCGAATCTGTTAAGATCTTGATGGCGTTCCTGCTGTTCGCGCTCGAGCGCAAGCACGAGCACGGTGTGTTTGGAGGATAATCCACGACTTTTTGAAAACCTCCAGGCCTGAGCGTATTCGGGACGATACGCGCCGTCGCGCGGATCACGAGCCAACACCGTTTCGAGAGCGCGAAGATTCTCGTGCCGGCGTGCCTGTACGTGTGCCAGAACAACCTCCTGCTCGTCGCGGCCGACAACCTCGAGGGACCGGTTCTCGCGCTCTTCGGCCAGATAAAGATCCTGGCGACCGCGCTATTCAGCGTCGTGCTCCTCCGACGTACCCTCGGGTGCCGTCGCTGGGTCTCCCTCTTCGTTTTGACGGGCTCGATCGCGACCGTCCAGCTCTCTCAGATGCGGCAGACGTCTGGCGACGAGGGCTCGAAGAATCTCGTCCTCGGACTCTGCGTTACCGCCATCATCTCCACCATCTCTGGATTCTCGGGCGTCTACTTTGAGCTCGTCCTCAAGGCCTCCCCTATCTCTGTCTGGGTTCGGAACATTCACCTCGCGACGATCTCGACGTTGATCGCGCTCGCCGCTGTCTACTCCAACGACCTCGCCGCCGTCAAAGAGTGCGGCTTCTTCGCGGGCTACAACAACGTCGTCGCCGCCTACGTCGCCGTCCAAGCGGGGGGCGGCCTCCTCATCGCCGCGGTCATCAAGTACGCCGACAACATCCTAAAAGCCTTTGCGACCTCCGTCGCCATCATCGTCGTCTCCGCGGTCTCTGCCCTTTTCTACTCGTTCCATCTCACTCGACTCTTCTTCGTTGGCACCTTCGGCGTCATCTACGCCGTCTTCCTCTATGGCGACCTACTCAAGGATCTCCCGCTCTGCAGGCGACTCCCGTGAGTTTCTTCCTCTGTTGTTCCGGAAATATATCATTGCTTCCTTCCTTCCTTCCTTCCTGTGCAGGTCATGCATTGGAGGTGCGCGCGCCCGCTTTTTCTTTTGTCTCTCTTCTCGTTGTCTGCTGTGTTGTCGTCGTCGTCGTCGTCGTCGTCGAGAAAAGGAGGAATGAATAATCAGCGGCGGCGGCGGCGGCTGTACATCCATCCACCCATCCAGCCACCTTCTCTGCAGGCCTCGCATAACACGTCCGCACGCCTATCAGGTGCGTCGCCAACAGGGCCCCCGCCTCGTTTTTTTTTTGTCGAACGAGCGGCGCTTCGCTTCGCTTCGCTTCGCTTCGCTTCCTGTGCTTTATCGTCATCATCATTTCCTAGACGTAGTATGTCGTCGTCGCCTCCGATCCGACCCCCTCCTCGCAGGTCGCGGCGGCAAGAGCAGTGTCTAGGAAGGAGTATCGACCAATCAGCCGGGTAATTATCTCGCCTTCTCACTCAAGTGCGACGGAGGGCTCCGTCCACCTTGCGTCTTTCTTCTTCGACATCTCAGTAGTGTGTCCCCCCTCCACGCGGGTTGCGGAAAGAAGAAGATCGCGGTGCGATTCAATTTGGCGTTGTTGTTGTCGGTCGAGAGAAGCTTAAATTGATTGCGAGATGCGGTGTCGCGTGGGGTTGTCGTTGTTGTTGTTGGCGTCGGCGGAGGCATTGAAGAAGGGTCGGGCCGCGGCCAAGGGCCCGCCGCCGCCGCCACTCGGGAGCGGTGCCGTCGCGACCGCACCGCGTGGCGGTGTCGACGTTGCGCTCCTCGCGTACTTTTTTTTCTGGTACCTCGGGAATTACTACTACAACATCACGAACAAGCTCGCTCTCAAGGCCGCGGGGGGGTCCAAGGGGTTTCCGATGACGATCGCGTCGCTCCAGCTCGGAGTTGGCGTCGTGTACGCGCTCTTCGCGTGGGTCGCCCCCGACCTGCGCACGCCCCCGAGCCTCTCGCTCGACGACGTGATCAAGATGTTCCCGGTGTCCTTTTGCTCGATGATGGCGCACTGCGCGAGCGTCTTTGCGTTGAGCGCGGGGGCCGTCAGCTTTGGCCAGATCGTTAAAGCGGCCGAGCCGGCGTTTGCGGCGGTGCTGTCGACGTTCATCTACGGCCGGCCCATATCGACCGCAAAGTGGCTCTGCCTGATCCCCGTGATCGGTGGCGTCATCATCGCCTCGGTCAAAGAGCTCGACTTTGCCGTCTCGGCGCTCGTTAGCGCGTCGGCCGCCAACCTCTTCGCCGCGTTCAAGGGCAACGAGAACAAGAAACTGATGACTACCCCCGGCCTTAAGGAGCGCCTCGGCACGGTCGGGAACCAGTTTGCGATTACCACCATCCTTTCCTTTGTGATGTCGATCCCCCTCATGATCTTTACCGAGGGGAAGAAATTTGGCGACTTTGTCGAAGTCCTCAAGACAACGCCCGCCGTCCTCAACAACCTAATCCTCTCAGGTCGGCGTGCTTGTGTTTTTATTTTCGTGTCACAACGCTCCTTCCTTCCTTCCTTCCAGGGTTGTATTTCTATGGCTACAACGAGCTCGCGACCATGACGATCAAGAAGACCAACGCGATCACCCAGTCGGTCGCCAACACCGCCAAGAGGGTCATCATCATCATTGGCGTCGCGTTGGTCTTGGGCGAGAGCCTCCCCATGGCCAAGCTCGTCGGCTCCGCCATCTGCATCGGCGGCGTTTTCCTCTACTCCGTCATCGACCAACTCCTCGCCTAACCGGGTCCTTCTTCTTCTTCTTCTTCTTCTTCTTCTTTTATCGTCGCGCCACTCTCTCCTCCTCGGGATGTGACTGATGACTCGGACAGAAGAAGAAGGTCGGTCGGTCGGTCTGTCTGTCTCCTCCGTACGTGGAACGATAATAAACAACAAACGGAGGTCGGAGACCTGCCCGGTCTCATAATCTGGACCGAGTCGTCAAATCAAGTAGCAGGTCGGAAAGCAAGCAAGCACGCGAGAAAGGAGGGCCCATCATTAATTAATAAGTTTTTTGCCATCAAGGACGGCGGCAGGGGACTGTTTCGGCGACGATCTCGTGGAGGACGGGGTTGGTCGAGCGCGGGGGGTGCCACGAAAGAGCGTGATGAGTCTTTTTCGTAGCGCGGTGGTTTGTCGTCTGCGTCCGCGACGAGAGGGAGTCGACGCGCACGACGGCTCCCGCCTGGCCGAGCGTGGCGAGGAGGCGGGCAAATATGGAGGATTGGTTCGCGAGGACCTCGGCACACCCGACGAGCACGAGCTTTCGCTTTGCCCTCGAGAGGGCGACGTTGATACGTCGCGCGTCGTTTAGGAGCGGGCAGCGCGTAGCGTCGGTGCGCTTGGAGAAGGAAAGGATGACGCAGGGCGCGTCGCGGCCCTGGAAGCGATCGACGGTCGAGGTCTCGACGGAGGTATCGTCGCCGAGCTCGTCCTCGATCGCCTTGAGCTGGGCGCGGAAGGGGGTCAGGACGGCGAGGTCCGAGGGCTTTGCGCCGAGACGGATGAGCTCGGCGACGCAGGCGCCGACGACGCGGGCCTCGGCGTCGTTGCGCGTCGTGCCACCAGTCGGAGCCTCCTCGGCGGACGACGACGCGGGGACGTCGAGAAAGACGACGGGCAATTTCACGGCGGCGCGGAGCCAGGTAGCGCTAGCGTCGTCGTCGTCGTCGTCGAGGCCGAGGGTCGCCGTCGCGACCGTTTCCGAGCCGCAGGCGAGGCGGCGGACCCCCATTTCGGCGTCGGCGGCGAGGGAGGCGTTGCAGAGGTCCATGATTGGCTTGTTCATGCGGTACTGGAGCGAGAGCACGGCGACGGCATCCGGCTGGGCGTCGGCGAGGCGCTCGAACAAGGAGACCGAGGCTCCCAAAGAGCGGGCGAGGGCGCTCGTCGAGAGGGGCGCGAGCTGGTGGGGGTCGCCGACGAGGACGAAGGTCCGCGCCTCGAAGAGCGGGGCGAGGACGACGGGCTGCGAGATCTGGCCTGCCTCGTCGACGATGGCGACGTCGAACTCGGGGATCCGCGCGAGGAGCGGGTCGGCAGCGGCCGAGAGGCAGGTGCACCCGACGACGCGCGCCCGGCCGAGGCGCGACCGCAGGATGCCGAGGCGATTCGGCTGTTGCTGCGTCGCGAGACCGTCGTCGACGACGCGCGAGGCGAGGCGCGGATCGACCTTGTCGCGCGAGGCGCCGGCTGCCAAGCGCGCGACGTACCGCGGCGACATCCCGTTTTCCAGGAGTTTGAGGAGGACGTTATCGACGGCCGAGTGCGTGTACGAGGAGACGAGGACGCGCTTTCCGAGGGCGACGAGGCAGCGCGCGACGAATTCTATCGTCGACGTTTTTCCCGTCCCCGGCATCCCGAGGACGAGCGCGTAGTCCTCGGCCGCGAGCACGCGTTCGGCCGCGCGCCGCTGTTCGTCGTTCAGCCGACCCCACGCCGCTTCGAGGGCTTCGCGGCCGCACCCGTCTCCTCCCCATCGCGCGCGCCGCGAGTCGCCCGAGAATACGCCGACGTCGAGGGCGGTCCTCGCCTTATTCTCGTCGAAGCGCGGCCTCGCGCCGTCGACGATAAAGGCGCGGAGAGATCGTCTTCGCGCCGCGCGCGCCGTTTTCCGGTCCGCCAACGGCTTGGGCGGCCCTTCGGTGCCTTTTTTGTCGTCGTCGTTGTCGTCGCGCGCGTTGTCGTTTACGTCGACGAACAGCGACGCGAGGTTGTTCCGCGCCTTGGCGATGCACGACGTCGTCTCGTCCTTGTCGACGCGCACCGACGCGTCCCGAGGAAGGTCGACGGGCGCGTGGCTCGCGAGTTCCATCGACAAGCGGCCGCCGCTCGAGTCGAGCCTCGAAATCACTCCCCTTCCCACTAGCGAAACTCGCCGCCTCGCCCCCGTCCCGCGCTCGACGCTCACCAACGCGAAGTCCCCCGCCGTCAAACTCGTTGCAGCCTCCTCCTCTTCTTCATAAAGATGATGATGATGATCGCGCTCCAACGATACCACGAACTGCGGGTCCCCGCCGAAAGAATGATCTTTTCGTACCACAGACGTGGTCCCGCGGAGGTTGGCGACGCACGGCTCGCCCGCTCGTTCGCGGTCGGCTCCGGCCCGCGAGAGCACGAGCCGCGCCGCCGGCGTCGACATTGCGGCCTCGAGGTCCAGCAGCGTCATCCACGACTTGTAGTAGGCGCGGTCCGCCTCGGTCAACAACAACGCGGGGGAAGCGGCGCCGGCGGCGGCGGAAGGCCCCGACAACGCGCGCTCCCAGACGTCGTCTCCGCACCCAAAGCTGGCAGCGTCTCCGTTCTCTGCCGCAAAGTGGTGCAACGCGCACGTCGCCAGCGAGAAGCACCGCTTGCATTCGTTGCGATTCTGGATCGGTCCCGGGAGCACCGTGGTCGTCGGCATCGTCGCGGCCGTTTTTTTATCGCGCCGGCGATGGTCCTCTTCGGCCGCGCGAGCGCGCCTTTCCGAGCGGTGCAACGCGTCGGCGACGCGGTTCCTGGCCGCCAGGATGCTCCTGGTCTCGGCGGCCGAGACGTTGACGTGGCGCATCCGCGTCCGCTCCGAGTCTTTTTCGGCGGCGGCAATTTTGTGCTTCTTCTTCGAGGCGCCGTCGAACGAGCTCGAGGCGGCGGCGGCGTACAAGAGCAAGCCGCCGAGGGCGCGTCGCGTCGCGTCGGGCGCGGCCGCGCGCCGTCGTAGCAGCTGGTTCGCGCGCTCGACGCCGACGTAGAGCGCGACCTGCGCCCCGTGCGCGACGTGTTCTCTTCCGGACTTGAGCTCGAGCGGCGTGCGCACGCCTTTATTCTCGCTACCGTTCGCCGACTCCTCCTCGAGGTCGTCGACCTCGACGGTGACGTCCACGTGCCCGGAGACCCCCAAGACCGGCGACCAGACGCCGTTCTCGATGGCGACGACGTCGCGGATGGCGAGGGTCCGAGCGCCGTCGAGGTCGCCGGCCGAGGCGGGCAAAACAAGGTCCCCTCGAAACCCCGGGTCGGCGGCCACAAACTTGGGGGCCCAGTCCTCGAGGACGCCGTCGACGAACTCGCGGCAGTCGCGCTCAATCTGCGCGGGACTGTCGACGCCCAGGCCGTAGAGCTGCGGGGTACCGGCGCCCACGACCTCCTTGATCAGGACGTCGCGCGCGCTCGGCGAGGCCGCGAACTTTGAGACGTTCTGGATGACCGCGCCAAAGAGCTCGTGTTTCAGGCTGCCGAGTACGAGCGCCTTGCCGCGCGATCGCGCGCTCCCGAGAATGTGGCCAAGGAGCGCCTTGCGTTCGCAGGACGTCGCGTCGGACACGCGCGTCGGCGACACAAAGAGCTCGGGATGCGCAATCACCACGTATGGCGAGCTGCTGTCGACGACGCCGTCTCGAGAGAGCTCGGCGAACGCGTCGTCGTCTCTCGACTTCTCTCCGACGAGGGGCGCGAGGGCGACCGCGTGCACGACGTCGCCCGGCTGCAGTGCGGGCTCGGCCCACTCCTGGCGGAGTTCGAGCTCGCAAGATCGCGGTGCCCGCGCCGCCGTCTCCCGAACCGCGAGTCTCTGGTGGCGCGCGTCCGCGCTCGAAACCGATACGACCTCGAGCCGCGTCATCGACGGGTACCGCGCGAGCGGCGCGAACAGGCACGCGTCGTCGTCGTCGTCGTCGTCGTCTTCGGGCTCTTTTTCTTCTTTCGGGGGCGCGTCGAGGCTCGAGACGAGGGCTTCGTTGTCCCAGTCGATGTCTCCGCCGTAGGGGTCGGCGAAGGTACTACTCGAGCTGGCGAGCAATCCGCTCGGCGTCGACGGCGCGTCGTCGTCGTCGTTCTCGATCTTATTGAACATGTCCTCGATTTCGGCGAGCGCGTCATCCCCGAACTCGGTGTCCCCGAACTCGTCGTCATCGTCGACCGCGTCGGTACGATCCGCAACGCGCGGAAGAACCCTCGCGGAGAGGTCGTTGTCGTCGAGCGGCCTAAGAGCGTTGCGGCGCCGCGGAGGCTTGGGCTCGAGACGAGGCAGCGTCGGGCACGTCTCCTCGGCGGCAAACGAGAGCCGGTTCCCGAACGCCGGCGCGGGCGAGCCGACGGGCGACGACTCGAGCCAGGCCTGGCGATTTCTTTGGTTTTCCTTGGCCATTCTCTTAGAGAACGAGACGACGCCGCGCGGCGCCGACGTGGGTGGCACCATGTCCTCCTGCACGGTCGTCCAGAGTCGTGAGAGGTCGGCGTCCTCCTTGGGCACCGTCGTCTCGTTGTGGTCCTTCCACACGACGATCTCCTTGGACCGCGCCGAACTCGAGCTGCTGTTCGTCGCCAGCCCCGTCTTCAGGCTCTTCGTCACGCGCCCGCGCCCCGGCGTCCGGGCGACGGCCGGCAGCGGCGACCCGAACGACAAATCAAACTCCTCCTCCTCATTCCCGCGCTTCATTGTTTCGAGGCGAGACGAGACGAGACTAATAACCGGGCGGCGTCGCACTCGGAGTAGTCAGGAGTCGAGACCAACAACGAAACTCAACCACCAACGAATTTCCAGGTTCAAAGTCGTCGTCAGGATACGGGGTTTAGGAGTAAACTCATCACAAAAACGCTTAGATATTGGCGGGGCGGAGAGAAGAAGTTGGGTGAGAGGAAGGACGTCGACGCAAGAAGCCGATAGATAGCAGGGCACGGCCAATCGCCGCGAGCCTAATAACCGTCACGTGACGGTGGTTCAGAATGTGATATGTTAATGAATATTAGCGGACCCAGAAGCTGCCCACGCCGACGCGGTCCAAGGCGCCCTGGACGAGGCCGTTGGCACGGACAGTTGCGAGGTACTGGGGCTCGTCGTCGCGGACCGGGAGAACGCGTTTAGTGTTGGTCGCGTCGGCGCCGAGGACGCCCTTGGCGGCGAGGACGTTGGCCGCTTGATAGCCGGAGACGAGGGCGCGCTCCTGGCAGAGACCTTTGGCGCCGTGCTCGTAATCCTTGCCCATGCGGACCCAGTCGCCGGCGCAGACGAGATTGTCGACGGTGGTGACGAGGGGGGGGCGGTTTTGAAAGGAGCCCGGGGAGAACCAGGAGACGGCCCGGGGGAAACGCTTGACGTGGAAGTCGCGGAGGCGCGCGTTCGCAAAGGCGGGGTAGGCGCGGGGAAGGAGGTCCTCGAGGAGAATCCTTGAAATCTCGTCGTCCGAGAGCGAGAGGAGGGCGCCGGCGTTGTAGAAGTCGCACGAGAGCACGGAGCCCCGCGGGCCGTCCTGCCCGGCCCAGGAGTCCGCGAGGGTGTCCGGGTCGAGGAGCTGGTCGAGCATAAAGAAGGTCCCGCCCGCGCCGCGGAGCGCAGGGAATTTTGAGAAGACGCCGACGGGGGTGTCGGTGTCGACGACTTTGTCGAGCCAGAGGCGGACGGCGATGACGTCGATGGCGTTGAGAGACGCGGCGCGCGAGAGCTCGGGACAGCGTTTGGCGACGGCGGGGGACCCAGCCACGACGGAACGCATGCCGTTTGCCCCCAGGGCGAGGACGACGGCGTCGCAGGCCATCGACTCGACCTGGCCGGTCGCGCGATCCTTGAACGCGACGCTCGCGATCTTGTCGCGGCGCGCGTCGTACTCGAGCGACTGGACGTAGCAGTTTCCGCGAAGCGTGACGTTGCCCTCGTCCACAAGTTTTTTGGCCAGGGGCGCAAAGAAGGTCGATTGGACGGTGCCGCGCTTGAGCCACCTCACATCAAAGGAAGTTTGGTGCGCGAGGGCGTAGTAGTAGAGGAGTTCCATCGTGACGGCCGCCGAAAGCTCCTCGGGAGGTTTGAAAAGCCCGACGAGGAGCGTCGGCTTGAGAAAGTCATCGACGAGCCTCTTTGTGACGCCGACCCGCAGAAATAACTCGTGCGCGGTCATGCGGTCGTAGGCTTCGAAGATTTCGGGCGAGCGATTCAGGTCGGCCATCGCCCCGAAGAGACCCAAAATAGACATCCGGTCGACGATCGGCAGTCTCTTGAAGCGGTCGAACGAGGCAGCGACCTGGCCGAGAGGCGACGGCAGCTCGGGCGACCCCGAGAAGACGGGCGCCGAGCATTCGAGGCCGTAGGGACCGAAGAACGAACTCTCCGTGAACGGCGAGTAGACGTCGCCGAGTTCGAGCTCGTCGCCCAGCGCGTTGATGTTCGGGTAGTCCTTCCAGAACCCCCGCATCCCCGGCTCGAACGGCTTCCCCGTCGGGGTTCGCATCTCCTCGACGGGGTTCCCGGCGTCAACCAGCGTCACATCGCACCCGTTCTCGGAGAGGGCCTTCGCCGCGCCAAAGCCCCCCCATCCCGCGCCGACGACCACCACCCGAGCCTTTGATGATGAGGCATCGACGCCGGCGGTCGACATGCTCGTGGGTGCGCGGAGCGCGCTGCTGCACGGCATGGTGACGAGGTGGATCCACATCATCATCATCTTCTGCCAGCTCACCACGCTGATGACTCAGACGTGACATCATCATGATTTTGTGAATAACAACAACATTAACCCTAATAATCATTCAAAACGAGATGCGCGCCGCCCTGGCCGCGCGCGGCATGGATGTCGACGAGGTGTGGGTCCAGAGCATGGTGCGGGCGTGCCGCGAGGAGGGTGGTCACAAGAGCGACGAGGACCTCGAGCTGGAGGTCTACTTCCAGTACCTTTACTGCGACCTGCGAACGGCGGCAAAGGCGACCGCGCGGTTGCCCGCAGGTATCGACGCCTGGGAGGACCGCGTGCTCCAAGGCAAGTTCGTACTTCAGATCGAGGCCCTCGAGCAAATTGGCGACGAGACGGCCATCAAAGACCTCCGGACGCTCAAGCTGTTGCTAACGGACGGCGCGCGCGACGTCGCCGCCTTCGAGCTGTCGCGCGTCGTCGACCTCGAGCCCTCCACGCCCCTCGGCGCAAAGCTCTTCCTCCAGGACCCCCGCGTACGCCGCGGCGTCCTACTTCTCGCCCCCGACTGCGCCAAGTTCCTCGGCGGCATGGTGTGTCGGGCGAAAGAAACCGAAAAAAGCGATCTACTTCAGCTCGCGGAGAAAAACGAAACCGACCCCCCGCCGGACGCCACCTCTCGCATCCGGCTTAGATACGAGGAGGAGGAGGAGGAGGACGAAAGCGACGACGCGCCGGCGAGTCGACGAAAGCTCGAGACTTACGCGCTGTTGTGGGACTTTGGGTCGACGCCGGCGCCGGTTACGGCGCGCGTCTGGGCCTACGTCTCGGCCGTAAAGAAGTACTTTTGGAGCTCCAAGCGCCATCGGTACATTTTGGTTGTCACCTTGATGGACTCCTCGGCCACGCTCGACGCGGTGTTTTCCGAGGAACTACTCGCCCACCTCCTCGGCACGTCCTCGTCCTCCGAAGTCCACCACTTGGACGAAGCGCGGCAGGCGGCGGCCCGAGAACGCGTCCAGGCCCGTCTCGAGAGCTTCGAGGGGATGATGGAGCTCTGCAAGGCCGTACCGCCAGCCACGAGCTCGCCCACCAACGCGAAACTCGACGCCCTCCCCCACATCCTTGCCTGCCACGAAGCGCCCGCCGCCGACGTTCCGGCGATCCAGAGCATGCTCGAGGAGGCCGCCGCCGGGAAAAAACGAGGAGACCACCACAACGTCTGATGTAATTATAGTTCGGCGGCGGTTTTCCTCGTTATGTCGAATAATAATATGTGGTTGTGCGTCGTCGTCGTCGTGATGCGGAAGCGCCCGACTTCTTTTTGGCCGCGTACCCTCGCCACGAACTCGTGGCCTTCGTAGGTCCGCAACGTCGCTGCATCCCCCGCGGGAAGGTCGGCGGCGACCTCTTCGTCGCCGGCGTGGACCCAAAACAATCCCACGGTCTCGTCCAACCGGTTCACAAAGGTCGCTTCTACTTGAAGAAAGTCATTGCCCGTCATGAGGGCGCGCATGGCTTCGTCGATCCGATCTCTCGTAGGCGCGTCGAGCGGCGGGACGGCGGCGACGGCCGCGGGGGAATTCTCGGCGAGGTGCGTTACCGTCGAGGCGCGGGGAACGACGGCAACGCCCCGTTGCGCCAGCGCCGCGAGCACGAGAGTCCCCACCGCCGTCGTCGTTCCGAGACGCTCGAGGTCGGCGTAGGCGCGGGGCGCGTACCGGCGCCGCGCGACGACGCCGTTCATCGCGTTGTACGCCTGAATCGCGACCTCGTTTTTCTCGAGGAGCTCGACGAGTTCCGGATCGAACAGATACGTCCAGAGGTTGATTTGGGCAAGGTGCGGGACGACCCTTGCGAAGCCCAGGAGATCGCGCGTGTCGCGGACGTCGAAGTTCGAGACGCCGATCGCGGCGACGAGCCCGGCGTCGTAGGCGTCTTCCAACGCGCGCCAGCTCCCGCGCCACGCCGTCTCGGGGTCCGGCGGCGGCCCCGCGCGCTTCACGCGCTCCTCGAGCTCGGCCTCCTCCTCATCGCACCGCATCCACGGAATATCCTCGCGACACCGGGGCCAGTGGATCAGGACGACGAGACGAGATCCCTCCGAGAACCCGGCAACCGCGTCAGCCACGGCGAGCCGCGTCCGATTGTACCCGAGGTGCGTGTACCAGACCTTGGTCACCACCAAAACCTCGTCTCGGCCCTCGATGATCGCGCCGGCGATCAGGTGCTCGTTCCGCGACGCCATGGCGGTGTCGATCACGCGGACCCCGAGCTCGCGCACGCCATGCCCAACCACCCATCGAATCCTGTCGTGCGCGAGGTTCCCCACGCCGAGCCCGACGAGCGGGAGCCTTTGCCCGCTCTTCAGCACGACCTCGAGCTGCTGCTGCGCCTGGGTTGTTGTGGCGAGCAGTGATAATAAGAAGAAGAACATGTTTTTTGAGGCCGAAAACGTGACGTCACCTGCGGACGTACGCTTGATTTTTGGGATACCGAATTCTTGTTCCACCGGATCGATCGTCATGGAGGTCGAGTCCAAGGAGGATGGCAAGGTCCGAGCGGCGTGCGTCCCAATCCTGGAGGAGGAGGACGACACGGACTTTCTCCGCAAGCGCGAGTCCCGAAAGTACGTAATTTGTCGGAAAAAAAAAATCTTCTTCTTCTTTTCCAACCAACAAGACAAGGCATCATACATTTTAGATTGGGCCTGCGCGAGGCGCTCGGACTGAACTTCCTGAACATGTTCGGGACGGGCCCTCTGATCACGCTCCCGCTGCTGCTGCGCGCGACGCGGCCCCACGGACCTCACGCACTCATCGGGTACGCGTGCGCGGGCTTCGTCGCGACGTGCGACAGCCTGGTGTGGGCGGAGCTCGGGGCACGATTTCCCATCTCCGGTGGATCGCAGACCTATTTGAAGGAGACCCTCGGCCCCCTCGCGGCCTTTGTCTTCGTGTGGCAATTCATTCTTGCGGGACCCCTCGAGGTTGCCTCGGGCTTCGCGGCGATGGCCAACTACGTCTCGTACGTCGTCCATCTCGAGCGCGTCGAGACCGGGGTCCTCGCCTGCATCGCCTGCGCGCTGGCGGCCCTCCTCGCGCACCGCGAGCTCGCGCGCACGACCCTCGTCGCCTCGGCGATATCGCTTCTCGCCATCGCGTTCATCCTCGTCTCGGGATTTGCTAATTTTCGCCATTTCGAATCCGCGAACGGATGGACTGGAAGGGGATCCTCCTTTTCCACCGATCGCCTCTTCGCCCCCACGGGCCTCCTCTTTTCCCTCGGCCGCACCATGCGCATCGGCATTTACGTGAGTCCCCCCCATCATCCTCCTCTCCGAGGGTCTCGCAGGACTACACGGGCTACTTCGACGTTAACTTTGTCGGCGACCAGCTCGAAAATCCTCGCCGCACGATCCCCGTCGCGTGCATTGGGTCCTGCGTCGCCACGGGCATAGTCTACTTCCTCGTCTACGTTGCCATCGTCGGCGTCCTCCCGTGGGACGGCGACGACGGCTTCGTGAAACGCTGCTCGGATCGCGACCAGTGCTACGTCGCCGCGCTCTTCGCCGAGCGAATCGTCGGACAAAACTTCGCGCGGGCCTTCGCGCTCGTCGTCTCCTTGACGATCTTTGGGTCCTGCTTTGCCCTCCTCGTCGGCTACGCGACGGTCCCCTACGCCGCGAGCCGCGACTCTCTCTTCTTCTCCTGGTTCTCTGCCAACGCGACGACCGACCGCTCCCTCTGTGTCGTGGGGACCATCGCATGCGCTCTCTGCTTCGTCGACCTCGATGTCCTCGTCGAAGCCGTCGCGACCACCCGCCTCGTCGCCCAGTTCGCCGCCCAGGCCTTTGGCCTCTGGCTCTTGAAATCGAGACCCGAGACCCGCCCGTCCTCCTCGTTTAACCTCCCGCTCCATCCAATCCCCCAACTCGTCGTGATTCTCGCCTTCGCTTTCGTCTTCGCCACCTCGCCCAACTACATCTTCCATCGCCGCGTTCCCCTCCTCGAAGCCTCTCTCGTCGTCCTCCTTACCGGCGTCGCCGCCTACTACGCCACCGCCCGCTGGCATGCCAACTTGTCCGCCGGCAAAAACACAACCAACCTCCGGGTCGTCGACCACCACCAAGTTTAATAACTCAATAGTTAGCCACACGGAATTTTATTGTTCAGAAGAAGAAGAAGAAGAACGAAGCCCTGGGTGCTCTTTTAAATGTCATCTAGTTTCGATGCCTCCTTCTTCGTCGTCGTCGTCGTCGTCCTCCGAGATGGTGGTGGTGGTGGTGGTGGTGGGCAAGTTCGAAGCCCACGCGCAGACGTGCTTCCAGACCGCGTCGTAGTCGTCCGCGCGTCCCGCGCCCATGGTACCGACCGCGTGGAGCTTCCAGCAAGCCGTGGGAGTCGGGCGTCGGAGCGCACACATGAAGACGCACGTGTGGTCGCCCGTGTCGACGCCCTCGAAGCTGTATTGGCAGAGTTCCCGCCCGGGCCCGTTATCGTCGCCGTCGTCGTCGTCGTCGTCGTCGAAGCCCGCGGCCGAATCAAGCAGATGGATCGAGGGCGCGCCATAGCTCACCATGGTGCCGAGGCTCGTGGTCCAGGCCGATATCGTAAAGCAGAGCGCGTGGACGTCGCGGGGTAGCGCGGTGAGATCGACTTGGATCGTGTGATCACCCGCGCTATTTTCCGGATCGAGCTGATCGCCCGAGTGACGGAGCCCGCGGGCGCTTTCGTGCTTGTAGTCGACGAGGCGGTATCCGAGCGGCCGACAGTCAAAGCCGAGGACGAGGCACGACGCGTCGAGATATTCGATCGCTGGCCCGTAGTACCATCTCTCCACGAGCCGGACGCGGGTCTGGAGGGGTGGTAGTCCGTACGCCTCGCCCGCCCGGAGCACGCGCGTCGGCACGACGCCGTAGAGGGTGCGGAGCAAAGATGGTGTCACCAGCACCGTCTGGATGGCTCGTCCCGCGCACGCGGCCACGCACAGGTTTTTCGCGTCGAGGAACGACAAAACGCCGACGAGTTCTTCCCGACCGAGCGCGCACGAGGACGTCGTCGATTCTCCGCGCCGCTTCTCGCCGCCTCCGCCGCTTTCCTCGTTTCTGGTCACAACGTCGTCGGTCCAGCGCAGCAGCACGTCCTTTCGGGCGGCCGCGCGCGCTCTTTTCTTAATCCTGGCGCGACGGTGCGCGTCGCGCGTCGTCGTCGTCCTCGTCGCGTTGGCAAGCCATGCCGCGCGGCTCGAGACGTCGGCGGAAAAGGCGTCGGACCTCGCGCGCAGGGCGGCGAGCAGCGCTTGGAACTTTGAGAGATCGGGGCGCTTCTTCGCGATGCGGAAGTAGACGAGCGGCAGCCCGGCCTCGCGAAGAGCCGCCGCGAGCGGGCCGTCGCCGCCCTTCTCCCGGAACGCGACGAGCGCGATGCGGACATGGCGGTTGATTTCATCGCGATACCGTCGCGCGAGATCGACAAAGCCGCAGTACTCGTCGCCAACACGCGCGGGACAGTTCTCTTCTTCGTCGGTGACGAGGACGATCCATTCGACGCGGTGCCGCGCGGCGTAGATCGGCGCCAGCGCCGCAGCCGGGGCCGTCGCTCCCATGGCCGCGACGGCTTTGGCAAACGCGAGGACCGACGGTACGTCGCGCGGCCGCGACGCGACCATCGGTACGGGCCGGTAGTTGAAGAGCCGCAGCTGGACATCGTCGGCAATGTTGCCGAGGAGCGCGGCGACGATCGTCGAGACGCGAATAGCGACGTCCATCGACGCAGACGCGTCGCCGGCCACGACGACCGGCGTCTCGACGATCGAGGCGGCGCCCGACGAGCCACCCCCGAACTTTCGGAGCGCCTTTGCCGCCACCGGGCTCAACGCCTCCACGAGGGTTCGCGCCGTCTCGACGCTTATGCCCTCGACGGCGTCCGCGCCGTCGGCGACGCGGTCGTAGAACATGAGCCGCTGCAGCACAGCGCCGAGGCCGAGCGTAGGTGTCTCGCGGCGGTCGAGAAGCTCGAGGATGCGAGCGGTCGTGCGGGGCGACCTCAGCTCCTCGTGCCACCACAACAGCGTGTCGAGCGACGCGCGCGCAACGAACGCGTCGCGAACTTCCTCGGTCGCCTCCTTGCCGACGCCCTTGAGCGTGCGGCAGACGTCCCACGACGCGCCCGCCTCGGCGAGCGCCGCGCATCGCTCGACTCCGAGCGGCTCCGTCTCGCGCCGCGCGGTCACCACCAGGTTCACGACCTCCGGCATCGCCGCCGACCGCCGCCCGAACTGCAACGCCAGAAACCACCCCCCGGCGAAGTCGGCCTCCTTGGGGTGGGTCAGGTCGACGATCTCGCGCCACGCCTTGCTCTCCGACACGAGCAAAGCTTCCTTCACCCAAAAGCTCTCGGGCCGCGAGCGGATGTACTCCTTCACTAGAGCACACGTTCGCGACGGCAGCGACACCGCGCAATCATCCTCGACGAGTCTCTTCGCCGCGTTCTGTTGCGCGTTTGCCCGGCGCCACGCCTTACCCTTCGTCTTCTTTGCCGCAGCCAGTCGCGCGCGGGCCGACCGCAGCGCCCGCGGCGCGTCCAGCTTCCGCAGCGCGAGCGACAGATCCCCCGCGTGAAACAGGTCCATACGCTCGAGGATCGATATGGACGCCGCGGGCGACGACGACGAGAGAGCTGCCGCGAGCGCGTTCGCCTTGGTCGCGCTGCCGAGATCGACGCCCATTCCCATCACCAGCCCGACCGTCGTCACGAACAGCTCGCACGCGACGTCGCAGATTTTTCGGAGTGTCGCGAGCGACGCCGACTCAATCAATCGCTGTACGATTCCGTCCGCCGAGACATCATAAGCCTCCGAGACGTCCGAACCACTGCGCCTCGCTTCTTCCTTCTCTGCTTCGACCATTGACGCGTCTTGCAAGGCCCTTGCTTCTTGTGCCATATACACACACAATCCGTGTCCTTCTTTTTTCGGCATCGGAATCTTCGCCGAAGCGTGGTCAGATTCCGTTCAACTGACAAGATGCCGACAACAACTTGCTTTTTCCAATTTTTGTCAGTGCACCTTTATAATAAGTTAGTTCTACGCAAGTGAGTAAGTCGTCGGACACGGGGAACAAACAAAACCATCGGGTACGGAGCCTTCGGGTTCCAATCCGGCGGGAAAATACCTCGTCGCTGACAAGGTGCTTCTCACATAGACTGAAGATGTTTGATCACCGTTCCTCACTTTGATACCGACGCATCTTTTTTTTCTGCAACGCGCCGATTTATTTTTTGTGCAGAGCCGATGCTCTGCTCGTACTAGCCGTTGTGTGATCGTGAGTGTGAACGGAGTGTGTGTGGTTGTGCAACCTACTTTCACTCGTTCGCGGTAATGTCGAGCTTGGCGGAGGCTTCGCTGGGGACGCCGGGGTTGGGTAGTACCTGCATCGTGTTCTCCACGGATCCATCATATATGGTTTAGGAGAATGCACCGCAGTCGGGTACGAAGCGAAGGGCCAGAGAGGAAGACGGTTTTGGGTTGGGAAAGGTTTAGGAAACTGAGGCGCACAGCCAACCGCCTCGAGCATGGAGTGGGTTATGTGATCCGGCTCTGAGGGTGAGCGCGACGCTCACCACCTATTGTGGACAGCTTCAAAATACGGACGTGAGGGTCGACGACGGGGGTGCAGTGGGAGAAGTGCGCAGGCACGGCCGCGATGGGTGGTGAGCGTGCGAAAGAGGTGAGTTTCGGGTGCGAAGTATACGAGGCTGCGAGCCCCCATTTGTCGCCAATCATGATCAGCTATGCGCTGAGCAACTAGAGGTACAAGGGCCGAGAAGGGCGGTGCTACATTCGCCGCAGGTACCAACAACGATGATTCGCCGTGGCCTTGGAGGCGCAGTTGGACAGGTCCAGGGGTGACGTTGTTGTCAGGGAGGCCAGCATGCGTGTCAAGATCGCAATATAACGAGCATATTCCGGCGCGACGAGGGAGGCGCGGTGGCCGATAGCTTGTCGTCCGTTGGTTTGGTAGGAGTCCGCCGAGTAGTTGTTCCTAGACGAAGCGAAGATCATCACGTCTGCGATTCGGCGGCGCTCATTGCGAGTCGGGTGTTTATAGAAGGAGTCGAGGACCATGCGTTTCCAACCACCTGTGGATGTGACTGCGGTGACCAAGCGACGCCGATAAGCGACCGGGAAGGTGGAGTTCATCTCTAGAAACGGCTCGAGGTCGTACTGCATGCGCTTCTCCGTGAAGATGGCGGCTGTTTTATAGAGGGCTGGATCGCGCCTTTGAATAGCGCGAATGGAGTTGATGCTGACAAAAGAGGAGGTGCTTTGCAGGATCTCCATAGGGGTCGATCACGTCGGGTGCTGGAAGGAAATTGACCTGCACACCAACGAGATCAGCGAGAGCTGATTGAGATGCCACAAAGTATGTACGAACGGCGCTCGCCCACTCGTCAGTTGCCAACGCACGGGGGTGGGTGGGGATGCCGGGAGATTCGGAGTGTGCTGCGGCGGTCCTTGGCTGAGAAGGCCGTGCGAGCTATGCTGAAATCAAATGGGGTTCGGACCAGCCCAGGTAAATATGTAAGTAAGTAAGTCAGTCTAGACGTCAGCGGTGTCAGCCATCCTATATCCCCCGGTCAATCGTCTCGTCAAGTCGGGACAAATTATTTGTTGATCCGAGTTTGGGATCTGTTGGGAAGGGAGTCAAGTGGGCCGAGCTTTATTACGAAAACTTTAGGAGCATTACCTTTTCGATTCGGAATCTTCGCCGAAGCGCATTTTCTTCCTTAGAATTAAATTCCGTTAAATTGACACAATGCCAAAAAAAACGCGATTCTGAAATGTTATGTCTTTATACAAGGCTTTTTTTTTTTACCACAGATTAATATGTCGTCAGACACGGGGGACGATCGCACAAGCTTGCTGTGGATACGGTGACCACTGCGCCCCGATCACATCGTGTCGATACCGATACTTTGTGTTCCCAACGTAATGAGCTTAAGTACCTCGAGAAGCTTCAGATGGCTCCGGGTGGCGAATGAGCCTCGATCCCTGAAGCCGGTGTCCTAAGGAGTGTCCCGGCTCAGTAAGTGTGGATGCCATTAGTACGACCCAATACTGTTGTGAACATCGAGTCGGGTGTCTCTTACACACGCTTCCAACCGAAAGCGCTTCCGACCCGAGGATCTGATGTCCCCTGCATCCAAATCTAACCGTAGAAACTCCGGTGCGCTCTCGCAGATCTCGTCCCTCGCCTCGATACCGAAGCTCACCTCACTTTTTTAATGGGGAAAATGTGCGGTACATTAATGAATCGCACGATCAAAAACCTGCTCGCACACGAAGCGCACGCTACTTTTCATGTTCGGGTCTTGTCAAAGACCAAGAAGTATATGGGCGCCTACAATCATCACGATTTCATAGGAAGCTTCGGGCTCGCCGCCGCCGCACCCCCGCGGAGCGAACCGAGGACTTCGCTGGCGACCCGAAGGCCAGTTTCGAGTGCACCGGTTAGGGAACCCTGGTATTCGACGGAGGTGGCCTCGCCGGCGAAGAAGAGGGGGTCGAGGGGCTGGGCGAGGGTGTCGACGTCGGTATCCTCGGCGCCTCGACGCCAATAAGAGTAGGCTCCGCGGGCGTGCGGATCTTGGGTCCACCTCGTGACTATCGTTTTCACCGGATCGGGAAAAACAACGCCAAAGGTGCGTCGCAAACAAGCTAGGACCTGCGCGACGCACTCCGCTTCTGGGAGAGCGTCCATCACGCGCGCTTTATCGCCCGCGACGGTCGCCTCGAGGAGCGGCTCAGCGTCCTTATTTTTGAGGGACCAGGCGTGATCGACCAAGACGAAGGCGACGGCGTCGTCGTCGTCGAGGCACACGAGGAACGAAGAGTGGGAGGGCCACCAGCGGTCGCGCCAGAAGAGTAGTATCTTGGCGTAGGCGCCAAACCCGAGGCGGTCGATCGCGCCTCGCTTGGCCGCGGGGAGCGGCGGGTCGAAGACGACGTCATTCCGCTGGAGAACGCCGAGGGGGAGCGTGACAACAACGCAGCGCGCGCGCACGCGGCTTCGACGTCCGTCAACGACGTAGTCGACGTCGACGGCGCCGTCTCGAGTTTTAATTCGGTCGACGCGCGCACCGAGGACTGCCACCTTGGTGGCCTCCGTGATAAGCGCCGACAGGACGCGCCCCATGCCGCCCGCGGGGAGCGCGTGGGGTCCGGGGTGGTCGCCCCACGCGACGTCGTCCTGCGCGAATTCCCTGAGCTGAAGGTCGTCTAACGAGGCACCCATCCAAAGCTCGACGAGGGACCCGTGCATCGCTGCGAGCGGGGACACCCGAAGCGCGGGGCCGAACGCGGCGTTGGCGTCGGTGACCTCGCTGAGGCTCTCGACGGCGTTCGCCCATTCGCTCGCCGCCGCGCGAAGCTCGGCGTCGCGCACCCTCTCGCCACCCGGCCGCCACACCGTCGCGACGCCGCGCCAGGCTTGGGGGTCGCACCACGGGTTGCTCGCGCACACCTCGGCGAGCGCGACCCCGCGCGCCTGCGCCTCTTTCGCGAGCGGCGAGTCGGACGTGCCGTGGACCCACGCGGCGCCGGCGTCGTGCGCTGGTGCGTCCTCGAACGATCGCACGCGACCGCCGAGCTCGCGCCGCGCCTCGAGGAGCACGCACGACACCCCGCGTAGCTCGCGGACACACGCGAGCCCCGCCGCACCCCCGCCGACGACCACAACATCCATTTGTTTCGCCTCGCCTCGCCTCGCCTCGCCTCGAGGGTAAAAGTTGCAAGGGCCAGCGTGAGGGTAATTATTAAACACGTCCCCCCGCTATGAACAGCCTCTTCGGGTCGGGCGAGGAGAAGAAAGAGGCGTCGACGTCGTCGGCGACGACCACGTCCAACGTGCTGCAGTCGTATGCCGACGACCTGTCGGCGAGGACGTCCAAGCTTTTGGGCCTCGAGCCCAAGTCGCAGCTCGAACAGCTAGAGGACGAGGTGTGCGCGTGTTGCCCGACCTTGACGTACCAGCAGCGTATCGGTGCGTGTTATTTCCGCGATTCGGCTGGCTCATCGTGTGCCGCAGGCGGCTACTGCTTTTGCGTCTTTGTGTCGTTTTGCCTGACGATCGGCGCCGCGACGCGGCTCGGCGAGCTGCTCAAAGGAGACCCCGCGCCCTTCGTGAGTATTACCACCACCACCACCACCACAAAAGTCGTTTGCGCTCACGCGGTGGTACCCAGGCCATCTTCTACACGCTCCAGAACATTTTTGCAATCATCGCGAGTCTCTTTTTGGTCGGACCCGCCAGCCAGTGCAAGAAGATGTGCGACAAGACGCGCTACGTGAGCAGACAGACAGACTGACTGAAAAAAATGGCTGGCCAAACGTGACCCCCCGCAGATCGCCACCCTCATCTACTTCCTTGCGATCATCGCGACGCTCTTCTTCGCTTTTTACGAAGGTCTCCCGGCGGGAGCGCGAATTGGCCTCGTCATTGCGGCCGTCTTCTTCCAGTGGTGTGCGCTTCTCTGGTACACGCTCTCCTACATCCCCTACGCGTACGTCGATCGCCCCCATTCCAATGTGCAGCAAATACCTATATTCTTCTTCTCCGCAGGCGCGAGTACATCTGCGGCTGCTGCCAAGAGTGCTGCAAGGACGCGGTCTGCTGCTGCGGCGATTGCGAAAAAGGCAACAGTGAGTAAGCTCCAAGCTAATAAAAGCCCTTGTTCGAATACCCATGATACCCATGATCGAGGGTGCGTGGTCGAGCGGCCTCGCCTTGGCGGCGGCGGCGGCGGCGTTCCAGGGGTCGTCGAATTGTCTGGAGGGTCGGGATGTCGAGCTGCCCCCACCCCCGGATGTGGGCGAGCTGACATACAAGAGCGTGCGGCATCGATGGCCCACGGATTCGGCGGGCATGAAGGGAATCCCGCGGCGGTCGTGGCCCGAGGTGCAGCCCGAAGCTCGGGAGATCCCCAGCCTTGAGCGCGCCCTGATGGCGTGCCGCGCGAGCAAGCGAACGTGCGACGCCGAGCGGTTCGTTCTTGCGACGACGGTCCTCGGAGTCGACGCGGCGCGAGGCGCGGCGATGTACTCCGAGGGCTCGGATGCCGACAGCGTGTGCGCGCTCGGGCAGTGCGCGCAGGACGGGAACGGTGTCGAGCAGAGCGACGCGATGGCCGCCGCTTGCTACCGGCGCGCGGCGAGCCTCGGGCACGCGCAGGCGTCGTACGCCTTGGGGGCGCTCTACTACGTTGGCGACGGCGTCGACGAGGACGAGCGCGAGGCCGTGCGACACTTTGCCCTCGCCGCGCAGCAGCGGCACCCTTCGGCGATGTACCTGCTGGGTGACTGCCTGCTCGAGGGCTCGGGCGTCAGGCCCGACCGCGACGCCGCGCTCCGGTGGCTCGTCGCCGCGGGCGACCTCGGCCACCGCGGCGCGCGGTCGCGCGCCTTCGCGATCCTCGACCCCACCTCCATGTCGGACGACGCCTCGGAGACCTGGGACCCCAACTTCACGGACGCCTCCCGCCAGACGCTCCGCCGCCGCAAGACCCAACAAAATTAAGCGACCGCGCAATAAGAGGAATGCCGCGGGGCCGCCTCGTCGAGGGCGCGGGAGAGCTGGGCCCGGGCGAGGGCCGCGTTGCGCGCGGCGTAGGTGTTCGGGAAGCGGGCGAGGGTTTCTGCGAAGAGGTCGGGGGCGCCGGCGTCGCGGACGGTGGTCGCGAGGCAAACGCGGATCGCGTCGGCGCGGAGGCCCGAGAGCGTGGCGATGGTGCCGAGGGCCCAGCAGCCGGCGGCGAGGGCGGCGCGGACGTCGTCGTCGGGGGCGGAGAGTCGGAGAAGCGAGGCGACTATCCGTCGGCAGCCGCCGGCGTCGGCGAGGGCCGCCGCAGCCCGCGAGTCCCGGTGTGCAAAGGTCGCCGCCGCAACGACGGCGAGACCGACGAGACGCGGGCTCGCGCGGCGCCGTAACGCGTCGAGACTTTGCTCGACGACGGCCTTGGCCGAGCACCGCGCGACGATCGAGCGGTCGAGGAGCCGCGAGTGGCCGAGGACGCAGAGGCAATGGACGGTCGACGCCTCGTCGGCGTCGGCGAGCGACTCGAGGAGCGTCGCCAAGCCGCCGAGGGCGGCGACGCGTTCCACGAACGCGCCGCCGTGCGGCGACCCGACGGCCGCGGCGAGGGCCTCGAGGGCCGCGCTTTTCCGGCCGCGCGGCGACCGCACCGACGCCAATAGCGACGACACGACGCTGTGCGCCTCGCGGTGGTCGTGCTGCGCCTCGGAGGCGGCATTCTCCTCGATAGTCGCCTCCCCGTCGTCGCTCTCCGATGATTCCGGCGGCTCTTCTGAAAATCGTGCGAGCGCGGCCGTCGCCGCAACCACGGCCTCCGCCTCCGAGTCGGCTTCCGCGACCGCGCGAAGAAAGGCACGCATCATCTGGACCTGGAGGAGAATGCCCTCGAGGCAGACGAGGGCTTTTTTTGGGGGGAGAGCCGCGGCGACGAGGCGAGGGGCCTTGGAGTCGAGAAGCCTGGTAATCTCGTAAGATTCGACGACCGGGTCGGGGGCCGACCGAAACGGACACGCCAATATCATCGCCCCCAGCGCGTCGACGGCCTCGATGAGGGTCCGCATTCGGCGGGCGGGCGCTAATAATAAAATCCTGTAGTGGTATACAAAATCCATAATATAAAATCCTGTTAATATTTTAATCGCCGCCTCTAATAACTCACCTAAATCCTTATTAAATATCGACTTATAATAATTATTACGACGTAGTAGTAGTCAACAACTTCTATACCTGATCTCATCGCTGTACAAGTTAGTCCGCATCTTCAGAATCACAACACGGGCGTGCGGACGATGGACGCTCAATGGAGGGGAGCGTCGGGGGAGAGTTGACGCCTGTCGCCATGCGGCGCGGAGACGACCGCGCTTTGACTGACAAAAATCTCGCAGTTAACTTCAGCGTTCCCCGGTCATAAAACGCCCCCCTGCGAACGTTTCGGCTTCAAACCGGCCTGCCCAGGATGCGAACAGGTGCCGCCAACCCACGCGCCGGGATGAGGGATATGCCTGCCCATATGCCCAAAACAAGGCGTGCCGATCAGGGTAAGGGTTTTAATGGTCACCTTTCGATGACAAAACCCTAGTGAGTAAGCAAAAGTGCGTGATGTTTTGGTCTCACCAGGAGACGAAGAAAGAGGAGGAGGAGGATTACGAGGAAGACGATTACGAGGAAGACGAGTACGAAGACGAAGACGAAGAGTCGGAGGAAGAAGAGGGCGAGGAGGAGAACGCGGCGGCCAAGGTGAAGTCGTACTATGATGAGGAAGACGATTACGAGGAAGAGGCGACAGACGCCGAGGAGGAGAAGCCCGAGGCCGACTCGACGATGCTGTACTCGCGGCCGGATGAAGCCGAAAAAGTTCCGGACGAGGAGTTCATGTTTTCCGACGAATTTGAAAACCACGGCAGAGTCGAAGACGACGAGGACGAGGAAAAGGGGGAGGACCCGTCGAGGGACGAGGAGCTCGATACGCGCTTACATCTCGCCTTTCAGCTCGCGACAGCCAAGACGAGCGGGCGCATGGACCGCGAGCACTTCCGCCAGGCGCTCGCCGCGCTCGGCAAGGTGTTTACTCACGAAGAAACGGACACGTTTTTCCGCGAAGCTATTCTCAACGAACAGGACCCTAAATATCTCAGGCCCCTGTCGAACGAACGCGACGCGCGCGGTCTCCTGCGCCGGAGCATGCTCGTCAGCGTCAGCAGGCACCACTTGAAGGAAAAGGTCCTGTCGGAGAAAGGATTCAAGGAGTACTACGTCAAGTACTTGACGCGAAAAATTGACGTCGACGAGGCCCAGGAGCACTTCCGCGCCCTCGTCGAGGGTGCGGCCGAGATCGCACTCCGTGCGGCGCGTCCGGACGCCACGGCGGCCGCAGCCAGCGCCGACGACAAGGACGGCAAGGACCACCGCGGCGTCACCAACAAACACCTCGAGGCGATGGCCGACACTAAGCACCGCCACATCAACGAGATTTTCATCTACGCTCGCGACCTCCGCCGCGTCATGGTCACGCTCTCCGAAAAACTCACTGATGAAGAGGCAGACCAGCTCATACGCGAGTGTCGCCCGCGCCCCGAACCCCGAGCCGGCGACGGCGGTCTCGAGCGCATATATTTCAAGCAGTACCTCGCCATGCTCCGCGATGAGACCCTCTAACTATTTTTTTTCTTGCTCATAAGACAAGGGTATCTATTGCCATGATATATATGCTCGCCCTCTTGCCGCAGGAAGTGTGGTGGTTGCCGGGTTTTTGTTGTTGTGCTGGAAGATGTGCTCGGCCGCAGACATCTACGTCGACATCGAAGACTTTTTTGACCCGCACACATCGCACACACGAGACCCAGAACGAGGATAGGGCCACTGGAAGTGCCCCATGTGTGGAAATCATACAAAGCCGCGGCGGCGAGTGCCGGCCGTGGTTGTTTATGAGCCCTCGCTAGTGCGCTCACGGACGATAGATGCTCCTACCTAGGTACTACCTCGGGAATCCCGCAGGGTGGTTCAGTTCGAACCGTTAGTAAGCGTGCCGACTCGGAGTGTTTGCCGCCACCTCGTGGTAGCGCGCATGTGAGGGGGTCCTGCGTGGTGGTACCACCTGATGGATAGTAGCTAGTTGTTATTACTGCCCTGCGGTAGCATCGATACTACTGCAATAGAAAAAGGAGCCCTGGGACACCACCATCATCATCATCATCATCATCATCATCGTTGACAATGCGCTGCTAGAAGGACGCGCGACGAAGAGAAGATGTTTCATACGTAGTGGGAAAAAAAAAAGGCAGACAGACATGGCAAGACCCAACGGGGGGTCGCCGCCACTCCGCGCGAAATTTCGCGTCGTTCACACGGTGCTCCGTGGACGCGCTGTCTGGGGTGTCGTTTCAATCACGGCGTCGTAGTCTGTTGTTCCCTCGTCGTCCTCCTCCTCCTCGTCGCAATGGACTTTGATTGCCGAGGCGCGGTCGGTCGAAAGCTCGGTCATCGAGGTGACCTGCGTCGCCTGGCGCGCGATGATCGACGAGGTGCTGGACCCAAAGGTCGTCGCGAGCGCAAGTCGACGGCGTTGTTGTCGCGCGAGGCGTGACCGGTGGGCGCATCGGTACAGCAGGTCACAGAGGAGACCGAAGACGAGGACGCCGCCCCACCCGAGGACGATCGATGAGATGATTATGTTGACGCTCGCCGGAAGCCTGCCGGCGCCAAAAAAAGCAGTCGAAATCGCAAACGCGAGGATCGGAATGAAGAGAGCCATTTCTTCCATCACGAGTTCCTGGATCTCAGCGGGGAGCCGAAGGAAGAGGGCAGCGACGCCGAGGATCGCCGTCGAGGTCCAGAGCGGTCGCCACGTGGTGTGGTCGTAAATTTCTTCGAGCTCGTCGTGCGTCGGAAGATTAATTCTCTCGTCGTCGCCGAGCCGGCGCGCGTCGAGCCGCCCGGGGCTGCCGCGGGCGGTCATCGCGAGACCGCGCAGCGAGGCGCGCACGGCGGGCAACTCGTCGAGGAGGTAGTCGAGGGCGTCCTCCTTGAGGGGCTGGGCGTACGGATAGGTCGCCGTATCAGAGACCGAGGCGAGTCTGGCGACTTTGTCGACGACGAGCGCCGGGAAGAAAACGAATCGGACGAGGAGCATAAAGGGTATGACGACGAAATAGACGAGGACGATCTCGACTGCCGCGTCGACAAAGAATGCCACCGTGAGGCGCCTGCCGACGTCGCTCGCGAAGAGAGCGAGATAGACGACCGGCACGGCCACGGCGGCCGCGCACACCAGGGACGCGAGACAAAACTCGGGCGAGTAGGGTTCGACGGGCGGCGCGGCAAACTCGATCTCGTAGAGCTGCTGGTAAATTCGTCGCTCGGTCGCGCGGAGTTTTTGGAGGCGTCCCTTGTTCGCGATCCAGAGCGCGCGGAGCTCGTGGTCTCGCGCGGGAATTGCCTCGAGCTCGTCGCGCCAGGTCTTGGCGACGCGGAGGTGCGTAAAGACCTCCAAGGTCACGCGTCGTTCGAAGACCTCTTGATTCTCGACGACGCTCCACCGCTGCACCAAGTCCTCCTCGAGTTTGTGGAGAATGAACGCCATTCTGCGACCGCGTTCGGTTCCGCGGAGATCCGCTTCGCGCGCGGCCGCCCGGAGCTCGTCGCGTCGGGCGAGCACGGCGGCCGCGACCTCCGGCGCCAGAGCCTCGGCCTTCTCGAGAAGAAGACCATCGGCGCGTCTGGCCTTGGCGATCCGCCGCCGGCCCACGAGATCGACTGCTTCCATTTTTTCGCTCGGCCGGACGGCGGGCCCCTCGATCTTCGCCTCCTCCTCGACGAAGTATGCGTTTTCGGCGCTCGACGGCCCCCCGCCGGTCGTCGGCGATTCCGTCTGGCGCCAAATCGTCGCGGCTGTTGTGCCCCACATCACGTTACAGAGAACGCCGACGGTCGCCCACTCGAAAGCCGTGACGCACGGCAGAAAGACGGCCGTGGCCGTCAGGACCGCGAACGCGTGGTCGACCGAATAGAGCGAATCCGACGGAGGGCCTCTGTACTCGCACTCGCCGGCAGACTGCGACCACTTGCACATCCGACGGCCGCTCGGATTCTCGAACTTGAGGCAGCGATCGCTCGACTTGCGGTCGTCGCAGCCCGGATCGGGGAACTGGTAAGCGCACTCCATCGCGACCGTTGCCAGGAGTATCAGGATCTCGACGCCGAGCACGGCGATTCTGAGGGGCCTCGACACCGAATGCTGCTGCGCGCTGGGACGCTGCCACAAGAAAAATAACGGATGCCTTGTCAGCGCGACCGCGACGGCGCGCTGCCACCAGCGTTTCCCGTGGCGAACGTGCGCCGCCTCGAGCACCGTCTCGAGTTGGGCTTTGGTCGCGTCGCGACGCGCCTTCTCCGCGCGATACGCGCGCTGGCGGCGCGAATCATCATCATCATCGACGGCCGCATCCTCCTTGGCTGCTGCTGCGAAGCTGCTGCTGCTGCTGAAGCTGCTGCTGCTTTGGCGAACCTCGCGGTCGTCTCGACGTTTTCCCGAGTATGCCGCGACGGCGAAGACCGCGACGTAGGCGGCGAGAAACAAGATCATGATAAAAGATCGGCGCGGATTAAAGCCGCCGACCTTGCTGAACTGGCGGAGTAGGGTCTTTCCGTAGGCTTCGACGACGGTCCGCGTCGAGTAGTCGGTCGCGGGTTGGTCGGCGTCTACTCGACAGACGCAATAGTCGGAGTCTTTGGTCGAGCGGGCGTCGTCGCGGACGCATTGGCTTTCGGTCCAGGTATTGTTCGCCTCGTGGTAGCTGACGCATCCGCGCGCGGCGACGCCGCCGCAGCCCTTGACGATCTCCTCGTAGTCTCGGGTAGCGCACTCGTGCCTCACGACGGAACCGTCGGGGCACGTCGCCTCGACCGTTCCGAGGTAATTCCAGTCGCACGCGAGCGTGACGTTCGTTGTTGTCGTCGTCAAGGACTCGTCGACCGTCGCGTTCTCGCGGGCCGGGACCACAAAGTCGACCTCGGTGGTGGTGGTGGTGGTGGTGGTGGCCGCTAGCTCGAAGCGCAAGACCGAACCTAGAGTGTCGCCGCCGGCGTAGCGACTCGCCTCGAGCTCGACGAGAGAAACGTCCGCCTCGTCGTCGAGCCGGGGCACAACGGCTCGGGCAGAAGTCGCCGCCCCGTCGTCGTCGTCGTAGTATTCCGCCGCCACCGCGAGACGGCGTTGCTGTTTGGAGTTGGAGAGGTCTATGACGGTGGGCGCGGTGCCCGAGACGCGTCTCGTCGCGAGCCGGATGTTGGAGCTGACGACCAGAACCGCGTCTTCGTCGGGGGTTCGGGCGCGGAGCTGCGCCGCGGCGACCGAATCGACGAGGTCCGTCAACTGGGCGGTCGCGTTCGATTCTTGCAATTCGTCGTCGTTGTCGTCGAAGAGCGTCGAGTCGAGGAGAAGTGAGCCGATCGAGACGAGATCGTTTGCAGAGAGCTGGTCGATCGTCTCGTCGACGTCGGCCGTCGAAAAGCGCCGCGCGACGACCGTCGATTGGTCGAGGGCCTGTGCCGCAGCCCTCGACCCCAAAGTTTCCGGCTCGCTCACGGGGGCCAACATGCCCGAGGCGAACTGCGCGATCTGGTCGGCGGTGAAGTCGTAGAATTCCCAAGAGTCGACGACGAGCGAAATCATAGTCTCTCGCGTCTCGACGTCGACGCTGTTCGCTTTGGTCGCCGCGACCGCCACCTGGCTCACGACCTCCTTGACGTAGTTGGAGAGGGCTTCCGTCGCCAGGGCGGTCGCCGTCGCTGCGAGGTCGTCGCCTCCGAACTCGCGCACGGTCGCGGTCGTTTTCGCTTCGCCCGTCGCGCCTAAACTGTCGGTCGCGACGGCCGCGAGGAACGCGGGGTCGGCCGCCCGGAGGGTCGCGCCCGCCATCCTCGTCTCGAGGGAGGCCGACCGCAGCACCTTCATCGGCTCGTCGTCGTCGTCCCGGGTCTCGAAGCGATAAACCAGCGGCGGCTCGGTCGTGGCCCAGCCCGACGTGACGAGCTCGAAGCTCGTCTGGATCGCCGTGCCGTTCCGAGGAATTACCTCGAGCAGACCCGAGGAAGGTCGGCGCGCGACGACCAAATCGACGAAGGCTGTGGCGCTGCCGCCGGAGGCACTTATCTCGAACCGGTACGAGGCGCCCTCAACGAGAAATGTCGCGGCGACAACGAGCGATTGTCCGTCGAGCGGCGAGAGCGCCGCGTCGACGAGGCTCGAGCCTCCGCTCAACTCGCCGTCGACCGACCACGTCGTGTTCGACGACGAAGCAGTCACGGCGTCCACAATCAACCGGGTCTGCGGGAGGGCAACCAACGGACTCCTCGCAACGATCGCGACGACCGAATCGTCGTCGTTATTATTGCTGGCGGCGACGACGACGATCGCGGCGGCCGCGGTCGCCGATCGGTCGTCGGGCGTCGTCGCGACGAGCTCGACCGAGTAGTTTCCCGGGGCAACAACCTCCAAGCTCAGGGAGGCGGCCGTCGGGTCGAAGGGAGGGCACGCCGGCGCGCAGGTCCAAAAGTACGAGAGCGGTTCGCCGTCGGGATCGTAGGACCGGTTCCCCCACACTTCGAGCGCGCTCGACGTCCTGTTGCCGCCGTCGAGGAGCGCGACGACGCGCGACGCTTCGACCTCCACGAACACCGAAGCCGTGTTTTCGAGGCCAGAGCTCCTGTCGGTCGCGGTGGCCACCAGCTCGTAGCTCCCTAAATCCAGATTTTCGACTTTATAGACGCGCGGATCCCGCGACGTCGAAGAGCGGCCAGAGGCGCGACCGCCCGCGCGCGTCAGATTGAACGAGTAGTCGACGCCGGCGCCGCCGCACGACTCGCCGCGGAACTGGACCTCGAGGGTCTCGGCTCGCGTGGTTGTCCTCGAACGCGGCCCGATCGCGGTCAGCGAGGGGATCTCCAAGGGACTGATTTCGACGGCGATCGACGCGTTGCCCGATTCTCCGAAAAAATTCTCGATCCTGACCCGGACGACCCCGGTCTCGTTTACCGGAATTAAAAGCTCCGACGAAGGAACCCCCGTCTCCAAAGAATGCATCGTCTCGGTCCACCACTCCAAGGTCGCGCCGCGCCCCCCGAGTCCCGTCGTCTGCCGCGCGTCCACCTTTCTATTACCGCACCGCGCCGCGACGTCGGGAGCCTGCAGCACGACCGACGGCACGACCGGCGTCGAGGGCGCCGCGACCACAACCGACGACTCGCACCCCGTCAACGTGGACCCGGGAACGATGTCGGGGGACCCACTCACGAAAGCGCGGACGCGCCGCGCGTCCACTTTATAGCACGATGACAAAATCTCGACCACCACCTCTTCGCAATCAAAGGTGGCCCCCGCGGTGTAGGATACGAGGTCGGCGTCGAATTCTAGCAGAAGAGAGTCCCCCGCCGCCTCGAACCCGGCGCGAACCACGCACTGGCCCGCGGCGAACGGCAACAACAACAACGTCGTCATCATCATCATCATAGGCACGATGCGCGAATTTCATACACAGTTGTTTCTACGAACACCCAGAACCCTATTACTATTTCTTCCCACCACCAAAAACCCTCAAGGGCAGTCAAAACCCTCATTTATTGCCCGGCGCGGCATTTGGTTCGTTCAAGAGAGGTCAAGGTTCGTCTGCTCGAAGGCGATGGCATCGCGTGACGCTGGGAGCAGCGGCTCCATCATTATCAAGTGTCCGAGTAGACGCATAATAAGAGGCTGTGATCAACACGGTGTTAAGAAGCGTTTTGGTCATCTCCTCCTTAAGCGTTTTTAACTTCCTCCTGCGTTATGAGTAGGATTTTGGCGTCCTGGAGCTTGCAAAAGAGATGTTTCAAGCGCTCAAAGTGTGATAAGACGCACGCTCCATCATGGTCTTATTTGTCCTGGTACTGCGATCACCAGACCGAGGATATAATAAAGGGCGGACATGGCTGGTGCCAGTAATGAATTTGCTTGGCGGCCGAGAATAACTCGTGTCCCGAGGCGAGATAGGAGATGCCTTATCTTTGGCATTGCGCAACTTGCGCGCGTTTTGAAACCAGAGTTACCAGCAACTGTAGCCAAGAGAGAATACGTAGCATCAAGGATGTTCTTGGACCCTGCTTTATTATAGTGTCCAATAAAAGGACCTTATGAGATTTCGTGGAAATAAAAGGACCTTATGAGATTTCGTGGAAGTAGTACCAGAAATATAGGGAATCCATGTTACGGGTTTGTCTAAGCGGCGCTGACTTGAGTACTTTGTATCATTATAATCCTGAAGTGGAAACTCCAGGAAAGGATGTACGTCGGTGGGGCTAGTTGGTCAAGTAACTTCCTCCTCGTCGTGGTTGGTTAAAGTCCTAGTCTCATACTATCTGTGGCGGCAACTCCTGACCGCTAAGGCTTACCCCCCCTCTCTCGAGGCTTGATACCCTTTCAACGGGACGCCTTTCCCTATCTTCCTAGTGACATCATACCTCTCTCTTGTGAGAAGCATTCTTGCTGTATTCTTGTAGCATTCTTGCTATCATATACCATCCCTGAGAGGCTTGGTGAGCGTGAGCAAGGTGTGTGGCGAGCATATCCGACCCCGAGTCCGTGTTTTCCTCGTTCAGTGAGGTCTAGGGCGAGTCTGTGAGTACCCCCTTTGTCACCCGGGGGTCGGGAGTTTTTTTTTCTGTGCCGCCATACGTGGTGGAGTACACGAGATCGTGCGACTACATCGGTCGCCGACGAGCGAGTGCTGCCGTACGTATTGTATTACGTGGTCCGGATTTGTACGTGCGCCCTGATCAAGCACACGGAGTTCCAGTGGACCGGTTTGCGTTGAGAATATACGCGAACGTTGTTTGTGTTCGTGCGATCCGAGTGACGACGAACACGCGCGCGAGTTGGAAACCGCAGCGCATTCTCCCGGCAATTGATTTTGGTATAGCTGAACGGCGGAAGCTGTTTAGCGAGTGGGATCGCTACAAACGGGCATTTTTGAATTGCCAGCGGATTGGAATTCCGCGAGTGCTGTTTTTACAACGACAGACAGCGTAGTTGGATTCAACGTGCATTACTTCGAGTGATCGGATCCGGACGTGTTTCGAGATTCTTGATCGATGTTTCGATACAGATGGATATAAACGCAGACGTGCGTGAGGAAGAATCTCCACCAGTTCTTCCCGCCGCCCCTGAGATAGGCCGCGAGGAAGGTGAATTAAGAGAGGCCGATGCAGTCGACGTTGCTGACGTGCCCCCTGACGTGCCTCCGGATACTGCCATTTTTTCGCCGTTGAGTCCAACGACCCCGGACCGTGGCGAGCGTGTTACGATTGAGCGCGGATCTGCAGCCCGAAGTCGACTTCGTGAAGACCTCGAGCGGAGACGTCGCGAAAATGAACGATTAGCTGAGCGTTTTGCCAGCAAGATGCGGATAAACCGTCTGGGAATGCGGATCCGCTGATCTTACGAGATCCTTTTTTTGTGGGGCAAGAAGACGTGCAAGCACTGCGGGTTCTTCTGGACCACCCATGGTGAAGATGAACAGAGAAATCGCGTGGTTTGCAACCGCGATCCGGATCGTTACTACTGTGCGATGTGGGAGCGTATTCGTAAGCAGAAGAAGCAGCCCATATCGCGTTCCGATTGGGCGAAGCGTGATGATGCATCTCATGCGAACGCCACGCGCGGATCGGAGCCTTCTAAAGAACTTTAAACGGCCCTCACCGATCTTGGAACCACAATGGCGACCATGGTGAGCGAGGTCAGAGGCATCAAGAATACTACGTCGTTTTCTACACGACAGCGAGACGGACGATCACCTTCTAGACGATCGTCGCGACGACATCGAAGCCAGAGCCCTGATCGAAAGGCCAATACTCCTCAAAGCAGCCCGAGTCCTCGCCGTCACCGGAGCTCTAGTTGCAATTCGCGCCGGCGCCGGTCATCGACATTACGATGAGGAGTATGACGGAGGCAGATATCAGGATAGTTCGGGACATTCGAGCGCAACTTTCGCGTTCCAATCTTTATGCGACGCGCCGCCATTGTCGGGGGTTGTCTTTTACCCGACGGCGCGCCCCGCCCGAGTCTCCGATGATGTTGCCGATGTCGCTGTGACGAGCAGCCAGCGTTTGCAACAGGAGCAAAATACCACCAACGCTCGGATCGTTCGGTGGCCTTCTACATCGTATGTGGAAGCAATGTCAGATGCTACTTGGGATTCTCCGCACTACTGGGAAGACTCAGATTCGGAGACCGACGAACCCATGCCGCAGGTTCCAGTGTCCCCCCATTCGTCAATGTGCATGTCTTGCAGGGCAGTTCACGATGATGACGTTAGACCTTTTGAGTTGACGTCGGGGACGACGTCTTCTTTTCCTACGGGGCCCCCCGAGCCCGTTTTAGCCGATACCGTTTTGGTCGCAGCAGAGCAGACCACAGCAACGCCGATGGAGGAGAAGTTGACGGGAATGTCCGATTTGATGGACGAGAAACGACGATTGCCAGAAGAGATAAAGGAGGGAGTATATGTGCCTCCGATTGAGAAGTGTCAGAATATGTTGTCAGCGAAACTGGGGAATGAGGAAGCAGCCGAAGCGGCGAGCGCCAATATAGATTCAGCGGCGAGATGCAGAACGCCAGATATAGCAGCGGTGACGATGCAGATGCCGGGCGATGCGAAACCGGGGATACGATGTCATTACACTGTGCTGTCGCCGAGCGATGGGGATAAGATTGAGCAAAACCCCATCACCATCGGTTGCCTGGACCCTGGTACACTTACTTCTATAGTTGGTCCTATTTATAGACGACGAGACTTGCCGAAGTTTGCAGCGACTTTAGGCGTGGATGGAATGGCTGATGTCTCCTATATTTGTCGTGGGATGGTTGAAAAACTGGAAAAGGATAGCATCATCCTTGACCGGGGCGATCTTCCAGTCGAGCGCACCCTGTGCGGGTCAGGATTGAACAAGACGACTATCCACAAATGGGTCGCATTGCGGATTGCGCTTGCGGACGACGTGGCCGTTCCAGTTGTTGCTATTGTGGCCGATACTAATCATCTATTTTTGCTGGGAGCGCGCGATATTCGGGTGTTGGGAGCCATAGTGGACTACCCGCGAAATCGCATTGCGTTTCTACGCACACAAGTCGCTTACGGGCGCAAGAAGTTAAAGGTGCAGGATCGACGAGTAGATTCTCCGATTTTGACGTTCAGAACAACTTATGACGAGAGCAATCCCGTGGTAGTTCAGGTTTATGGGCAACAGCACCATGCGATGCAACAAAGCCTGAACACAGTTGAGAACCGAGTCTACGCTCGCTTGTGCAAGATTGAAGACCTCCAGCGTCCACCGCCGAAACGAGCGGGAGCTTCGACGACTTGGGGAGTCCCTCCAGTTACGCCTTCTCAAAGTTCGAACAGCGATGCCTATGAAGTGATAGCCTATGCTGCGCCCACGATGAAGGTCGAGCCTGGGCGCACCTACTGCGTGCCAGTCGCTCTTTCAGGGCCCATGGAAACTGAGCAAGTTTTCGTTGCTACGTCTTCTGGGTACGAGCAACTCGGGGTAGTCGATGGGACGTGTTCTTCTCCTGAGGATCATGATAAGTTCGCAGCTCGAGTGGCGATATCCTCTACCCAGGATGTACCGACCGTGATTACTCAAGGTGAAGTCCTTGCTTTGGGCGATATTGTTCGTTTTGATGACGAGCTGAATGCTGAGACGGTCGACGATTTAACGAAGGATGGTGAAGCCGAATCTAACAAAGCTAACCTCTCATTCACTGTTTCGGTCGCAAGCCATCTGACTCAAGGCGATGCGGCTCCCGAACCGATGCTTTTGAGCTCGGTGCAGAAGGCGTCTCCTTCTACCGATAAGAAGAAGAATTCTCGTCAAGAATCGCTCGGTAACGACGATTTCGACCGACGAACTGACGAGGAGGAAAAGAAATGCCGAGAAGTTACAGAAGGCGTGATTCGCCGAAGGTTTGAAAAGGTCCACTGGGTGCCGATCACGTATCGCAAGGTTGTGATGCTCTTTAGCGGCGCCGGAGGAAGTACTTTAGGACTGCAACGAGCGAACGAGTTGTGAGGGACGTCGTTTCGAGTCGCCCTTGCTCTTGACTCTTCAACAGCTGCCAACAAGCTTCATCAGAAGAATTTTCCGATGATACCTGTGGTTCAGCATACGCTCTGCGGGCGATATGACTCGACCCTCCGGTTTATCAAGGCTTATTTGCCTGAAGCGGAATGGTCATCGTCGATGTGTATAGCGTCTCCACCCTGCGTTCATTCAGCACTCTGCAACTTGACTTCCAGAGATGTTGGCAAGGGTGTTACGGCCACTAACTGGACGATGAAGCTGTGCAAAATGGCTGGCTTCATGATGTGGCTGATTGAACAGGAGGCGTCCATTATTTCGTATATAGCGCGCTTACACCCTTACGTGTACGTCGTCAATTTTCATGATATCACGCCCACTCTGATGAGCTCTCGCGTGCGATTGTTGGTTTCCAGTCACCCACTGCACTTTCAAGAGGCTCCGAAGACATGTGGGAACATGCAACAAAAATTTGCTGCAGCTTTAGGTTATGCTCATGAACGCCACATGCTTCAGCTGAATAATCTTGGCTCGTCCCGAGAAGCAACAGATACGGCCTACACCGTTACGCGAGTTCCCCTTCGTTTGGGACCGCATCGCTCGGACACTCAGCCTTTGACTCTCGAGATGACCGCCGAGTTGCTCACGATGCCGGTGGATCATGATTGGGCTAGCTTGTCTAAGACAGATTCGTTCAAACATTTAGCGTCTGTCGTCCCTCCAGACACTCTTGCGATTTTAGCAGTCGATCTGCACAACTCCGTGACCAGAGGTTTCCGCCAAAGTGGCGAAGTCCTGCCGACCGCGTTGAGCCCAACAGATCGATCCTTTGAGCAGTATTTGCGAATCTCTGACACCACCTTTCGTCACGTACAGATTCCGCTGTTAAATACGCGTACTCGTGTCGTTAAGTGGGTGTCAAAAGATGATCTCCAGGATCCCACTAAATGGGAACCGCCAGAAGTTCCTATGCTTCCGCTTCCAACAGATGCGCCGAGGACGGCTCATGCTTTTTCTGCTGCCCCCCCCCCCGATAATCAAAAGTGGACGTTCCGCCGGATCCTGAACCTGAACAGGAGCCGAAAGTAAGGAGCGAGCCGAATGTGCGCGTCAAAGGTGAAAAGATCAATAAGAGCCACCCTGAGGTGAGGTCCAAATACGAAGAAAAGTTCGATGTGCCATGGAAGGATGCGCCGCGCGATGCGGATGGTGTACCGTTACCGCAGACTCCCGAGCACGTCAAGGACAATGATGCGATGAAAGTCGTAATTCCGACGAAGGAAGAAGTTGAAAAGGTTGTTCGAGATCTGGGAATTCCCGACAACCCGCATCTGGATGATGATGCGAAGATGATGTTGAGCCACTGCGTGCAATACGCGTGGGCTTTCTTTGATCCGATTATGAGGCCCGTGGACTCGCCACCGGTTTCTCTACGATTTAAAGACGCAAACCCACGACCGATCAAGATGACGCCTTATAGGTTGACGCCAGCAAAGCTCGAGTGTCTCAGAAAACAGATCACTGAGTGGTGTCATTATATTATGGAGTCATCCGACCGGCGAACTCCCCGTGGGGATTCCCTATACTGATGCTGCCTAAGAAGGGAGCAGAGGCCGGAACGTCGAATGCTTTCGTGCTGCAGTTGACTTGCGTCAGCTCAATGATCAGCTGGTCAATGACAGTTGGCCGAATATTCGTCAAGATGATGATTTGGCTTTTCTTGCCATGCGCCGTTGGCGGACGTGCATTGATATTCGATGGGGTTATCATAACCTACGTTTGGACGCCGCTGCTCAGGACGCTGTTACGATGGTTAGTCCACTTGGAGCCCATAGTTTCTTGCGCTTGCCTCTAGGAGTAAAAACAGCATGAGCTCTCTTTTGTAAGCAGATGGCTAGCGATTTGTCCACATGGATGTATAAGGACTTGGTCGCGTTTGTCGACGATATTATGATGGGATCGGATGAACTCCATCGACATTTACAAGTTTTGATTGAAGTGTTGTGCCATTTAGCACAGCAAGGATATAGTGGACAAACTTCGAAATTCCACCTCCTCAAGGATGAAATCGAGTTTTTGGGACATATTTCGACTCCGGAGGGCTTGAAGCCGAATCCCAAGACGTTAGAAGCGTTGCAGCAGATGCCGATTCCCGGTACGTTGCCCAATACGTCCCCGAAGACCCAGATACGATCTTTCATTGGCATGAGCAACTATTGCTGCCGACATGCGAAGAATTATTCGAAGATTGTGGAGCCGCTTAGGCGATTGTGTCTTGAAGGCGTTAAGTTTGAGTGAACGCCTGAGTGCCAAAAGGCATGGGACACGATCATCAAAGCTTTGGTGGACTCTCGCGGAGTTTATCATCCTGATTGCGACCTTCTTTTTCAGATCCGCTCGGATGCTTCCAAGGATGGTCTGGGTGCGTATCTTTTTCAGCTCGTGGAAGTCAAGGACGAAACCGGCAAGGTGACACGAGAGGAACGAGTAATTGAGTATTGGAGCCGAGCTGTGCCGAAAGAGATGCGGAACTATGAGCCTCGCCGGCTAGAGCTACTGGCAGTTATTCTTTCTCTTGAGCATTTCCGCTCTTATATCGAAGGTCGCAAGACGATCCTTGAAACCGATCATCGCAACTTGACGTTTTTACGAAAGGCGAAGCACTCGTCTGGGCAGTTGGCTCGATGGGCGATGCGGCTCGCCAATTTTGATCCTGAATTGGGTTACAATCCTGAGAAGTTGCCGGGAATGAGTATCCCTGACTGTCTCTCTCGCAATCCTATGGATCATGTCATTGAGACGGACGAGTTTGGTGAACCCTTGAACCACGCGTATCTAGTGTGCCAAGAACTCCCTCGCCCTGTCAGTGATGAAGGAGTACATTTACCTGGGTGCCATGTCATTCGTCGTTTGTTACGACTGAGTTGCCTGTGGAGAAAGAGGAAGAAGACCTCGATGATCCGATGCAATTGGTCACGTCTCATGCTACGAAACAACGTCAGAAGCAACGTCTGCAGACCCAGCCTAGTATTTTCCGTGATGCCGATGATTACCAAGAGTACATCGACAAGATTCCGGATAATTTGACTTTGGAAGAGATAGCCAAAGAGCAGATCACTGACGCTACTTGCGAGGACATTCGTTATCGCATGGCTCAGGGCCATTCTCTTCGTCGGTACGGAGCCAATTATCGCTATCAAGTGGTGAAAGGGGTTCTCTCCGTGCCGCACCCGACTTGCACCCGATGATAGTCGCACCCCGAACTTTACGGACGCGCATCATCCGATTGTACCATGACACACCTCTCAATGGTGGTCATATGGGTCGTCAAAGTACAGTGCAGTCGATACTTGAGCGTTTTTGGTGGCCCCACACGTCTAATGAGGTGGGTGCTTACATTGCTGGTTGCATAGTGTGCAAGAAAGCGCGCACGCCTGAACCAAAGAGAGCAGGTCTGCTTCAGCAACCGGTGTATGATGGTGATTGCGTCGTCCTTTGTATGGACTTGTTTGGACCTTTGCCCAGTGCTGGTCCAGAGACATATCTGATCATATTTTTTGATCCATGTTCTCATTTCTTGATTCTTGACGTACTACACCATAAGACTGCTGAGTCAATCCTCGAGTCTTTTGTCGCGAATATATTACTCAAAGGTTATCTACCTCAGAGGATTCGTACCGACAATGGGAAAGAGTTCGTCAACAAGTTGATGGAAGAGTTTTGTCATCTTTTCAATGTTCGGTATAGTACCACGATTCCGTATCATGCTCAGGCTAATCCTGCGGAAAGGGTCAACCGCTTTATCAAGGCTTTCCTCCGTGCGTGCCTTCAAAACCGCAAGATCACGGAATGGCCCGAATTCGCGGAGTACATTGCTCTCTGTTACAATCGTAAATTTATTCCGGGGACTCAGATCTCACCTTTCATGCTTCGTCTTAACCGGCAGCCTTTATTGCCAACCGATTACACGATCATGGATCTTGATGTCCGCCGCCTGCCGAAAACTCGCTCCGATGTTGTGGCAGAGACTCGCGAGAGGCTGAAGTTCTATACCGCTACGGTGAACGAAGCTCGTGAGAAGGCTCTTCGTAAACAACGTCTCGCCTATAATGCGGACCATGTTGATGTGGCGTATGAAGAAGGCTCACATGTTCTGCTCTACATCCCTTTTCTTCAGAACAAGCTTCGACCGGAATGGCGCGGTCCATTCGTTATTTTGGAACGCCTGTCCCCGGTCACTTACAGGGTTGAGTCTCTTGATTCTCCTCCTGAACGCCGTTGTGTTCATGTTAGCCAGATCACCCCTGTGATGGTTTCTCCAGTGGTCGATCGAGCTGTGCCCAAGCCCAAGGAGACCTTTCGGGATGATTACAAGCATGGTAAGTTCGTTATCTTTCGGATTCCGGATAACAAACGGTCCGATTGGCGAAAGAAGATTTACGTCGCTGAAGTTTATGAACCCTATGATTTTGTGAATGACCGAGTCGCTCTGCATTTCTATGCTGATCTTGGTCCCCATGACAAGGTTTCTTATTACAAGCCTACTTCACATGTCTCTACTCGCAAGCTTAAGCCGGAATACAAGGACGTGGACGGTCGCAGTTTCACCGACAAGACCAAGGTCAACAACAGTACCACTCCTTGTGTCACCGACTTCGTCCCGCATGAGATCGATGTGTTGATTCTAAGTTCACTTTGCGTGGTGGACGCGTTCCTGAACCTGTCGTTGAACGTGTCTACAAGAAGATTCGTTCCCGAGACGCTCATTCAGCCAAGGCTCGTGCTTCTCGCCGGACTTGCCGAGGGCAGCTCGTGTTCTCACCAGGGGAGTCCTGTGGCGGCAACTCCTGACCGCTAAGGCTTACCCTCCCTTTCTCGAGGCTTGATACCCGTTCAACGGGACGCCTTTCCCTACCTTCCTAGTGACATCATACATCTCTCTTGTGAGAAGCATTCTTGCTATCATATACCACCTCTCCATCTTGTTGAGAGGCTTGGTGAGCGTGAGCAAGGTGTGTGGCGAGCATATCCGACCCCGAGTCCGTGTTTTCCTCGTTCAGTGAGGTCTAGGACGAGTCGGCGAGTACCCCCTTTGTCACCCGGGGGTCGGGAGTTTTTTTTTTCTGTGCCGGCCATACTATCCTCTCGCGCACTCAAATAAAGCTTGAGTGTACCTATCGTGATCGGCAAGACTGCGATAATAGCGATAAAGTTCCTCAATGTGTTTTCTGAGTAATAACGGTGTCAGAAAACTGAATATTGGCTTCATCTACATTGAGACGCTAAGCCTGCGTCTGGAAAGCCAGAAGTTCTTCCACGAACGTGTGGGCATACCAGGATGCGTTAAGCGACATCCTGTTAAACTGTTGCTTGAGCTCGCTGACATCGGTCGTAGTGGCCGACTCGTAATAGTATGGAGCGAGCAGCATAATCGCACGGCACTTGTTAGGATGACCAGGCAAGGCATAAAGTTCCTTGAGCTCTAGCAATATAGCCAATATCGGTTTGTCTGGTCGTTTAGATCTCGAATAACATCCTTGATCTGTTGGTCAAGCTCAGAGCGTACGAGACTATAACTGTTGCAATAAAACAGTTTGTTGCGTTTTCTTCTCGTAGAGGGATAAATGATGATATGAAGAAATATAGAACCAATCTTTGAGAAGGTAACTCATCAATAGCAGAGAGACCCAGATCACTAACCTGTTCTTGTTGCCAAGCGACGAGTACCTCGTCAATGCACTTATCCAACAGTGTGTTTTACTCTGGGGCGGCTCGTATAAAAGCGTCCCGGGAGTCATATGAAAAGAAAGCATCGGCGTGCGCAAAAGATAAGTGTCGCCGTAGCAACTCCGATTGCAACCTGACTTTCGTGGTGTTTTCTTGGAACCGAAGGCCAACATTTAACTTATCGACCAATTTTTGCTCGAGCTTAATGATGTCGGTGATGGTGATGTGCTTGTGATAAGGCATGATACTATCAAGAGAGTTGACCTGGGACAGTCAGAAAGAGCAGTGAAAGAAAGTTGGATGTCAGCACATGTGAGAAAGAGGGGTTTCGCATGTGCGACTATGTACATTACGCGGTGAGCTTGCGCTCCTAAAGCGCTGGACTGCAGTCCAGCAA